>OY720624.1:59036948-59636948 GCA_963170105.1 Cantharis lateralis
TTTTCATAACCTCAAAATGACTTCAATACAAGAACGCTTACAAATTAAAAGAGAACCGCTTGACAAATGGTCTACTCGTGAACAATTATGTTTAGCTTTTGCGGTTGCAAAAAGTGGCGATCAGAATTGGATGTCTGTGAGTCGTATGTTGAAACCGTTTGGAGAACCTAATCGACCAGTAGACTGGTTCCATCAAAAGAATTGTGCTTCTCAGTATGGTTCGTTACTTGAGAATGTGGATATACCGAAGAGGAAAAAGCGAACGTCTGGTTTAGAAACTACAATTGAAACGCCCATTGAATGTATATTAAAAAAATTGACACAAGAAAGAGTTATCGAGCTCGAAAAATTACTGTTGGATGAAAAATTAGAGTATATGAAGTTACAGGATGAAATGGCTATGTTGCAGTCGGGTACTGTTAGTGAGGAGTTGTTGGATAAATGGTGTAGAGCAATTGACGATGAAGAAAAACAAAAGGAAGAGGAAAATGTTCGACATACGCAGTGGCTTAAAGAACGAGAACAACGAAAACAAGAAATTGAACGTGCTTGGCGGCCGTTTGGTAAATTACAATTTAATTCGCCTCAAAAACGAAAACCTTCCGATAGTGTCGACTCCGTAATGGACGTGGAAGTTACCGAAGACAATCAACACTTGCAAGCAACCGACACAGCCAAACCTGCACTTTCACCTTTACTTACAAGTTTGCTAAAATCACCTTCACAAGTACAAGGTGTTGTTACTTCATCAATTTTACACTCCGCTATTACAAGTCAAAAATCTCCATTAAATAGTAACTCGGCAATTGCTAATTTATTGAACGCGACTCCAGATTTAAATGCCGTACCTACTAATATACAACAGCTTGTTAACAATGCAATTTCTCAGGAATCGATTGTCATAGATTCGGTATCTTCAGATTCTATAACAAATGACATGCTACAAGATGCAGTCGATTCATTACCAAATATTAAAGTGGAAGATTTAGAAAGTTCCATGCTTTCTTCTGATGATCCTTTGCCTGAAATTAAAAATGAAGAAGTTGAAGTCATCATATCGGATTTAATCCAGAACACCGACATGGTATCCGATCCAGAACGACATATTCAATTGGACGATAACGAAGATATAATAACCAATCTGGATAACGAATTGCAGGTGTTATGTAACGAAGAAAAAGCGGCGGAAGAAGCAGCTAAAGAAAAAATTCAACTGGAAAAATCTTTGGTCAAAATAGATCCTTTTGAATTTGAAGAAGATCCCGAAATTTCCGAATTTTCTAAACCCACCCCAAAGTATCAAGAATTTAGCAATGATCCAGACCCTGTAGTGGAGAAGATTGACGTTGTTCCACAAAAGAATATAGTCGAGGAAGAAAGATCTAAAGAAAAGCCAGAAATAAATTCTGGTTCGGTTGAAATTGTGGAGGTAGTTGCTGTAGGCGAAACTGAAGTTGATAAACAACTCAATAAAACACAAATCCGCGACATTGTGCATTCTATTAGCACTGAAAATGTCGATGATGTGATACCAACTGCTCCAACAAAGCAAGAGGTGATCGACTCCAGTCCTAACGAATCATTTGTTAAACAAGAGCCATCAACGTCTTCATCTAATTCCGATGAAAAATCATCAGAAGATAAAAAGAAGGAAACTCAAGTAGTTTTGAGTGACACTTTTACTCCTGAATATTCCGAATCATTTTTTGATGATCTCACTATGGAGGTGAATAAATTGGATAAAACTGGGAAAGCGAAACGAGACTATTCGCGAACTAAGAAGCGCGAATCGGAGAAAGAATTTGATATACTGTTGGCTGTCGAAAAAGCAGTTAATTCCGGATTAGCACCAACCAATGATTTACCAGAAGATGGATCATCAGATGATAAAGAATATCAAGATGACAAAAAATCTAAACTCAAAATGGAGACAGATCGTTCTAATAGTCCTTGGACAGAAGAAGAAGAAATATCGACCACACGAAGCAAAAGGCGTTATTCGACACCTGCTACACCTAGTGATTCTGTTCCAAATTCTCCTGCCTCCAGTTCAGCTTGTATAGAAGATGATCGTGAATATAAAAATTGGAAGAAATCCGTCATGTTGTTATATAATCGATTAACTACTCATAAATATGCTTCATTGTTTTTAAAACCTATAACAGATGATATGGCACCTGGGTATCACAGTTTAATACATAAACCAATGGACTTGCAAACGATAAGAAAGAATATCGAAAGTGGTATTATACGAAATACTTTGGAATTGCAAAGAGATTTACTATTAATGTTTTGTAATGCAATTATGTATAATAAGACCAATGAATTTGTTTACAACATGGCAAAACAAATGCAACAAGAAGCTGTACAACAGCTTCAGATATTCTTGCAAGCTCAGCAAAGTGATGCACCACAAAGGCGAGAAACTAGAACCAGCGAGCCCAGCAACAAACGAAAACGTACATCGGACGATAATTTACCTAGGAATAAAAAACGAAAAGAAGATTGAATTATTTTACTAGATTGACAATACTACACATTTAAAAACAATGAAAATACATTTATTGTGAGCATACCAAGTGAAGTGATTACATTTGTGTCAAATCTGTGTTGTAGTTCACAAATGAAGCGCATACTGTGTTTATTAAATAAATTAATATTTGATACAACAATATTTGGTTTATGACTTTAAAATTACATTTTAGTTGATTTTTTGATTAATTTTCAGCAATTGCAGCTGCATTCGCATTTGTATTTAATGGTTCCATCTTCAGTTTCAATTTTTTTGCTGTTATTTGCAGTACATTTACAGTCACAATCGCATTTATTGCAATTACCACTAGCGCAAGTGCATGTGCAAACACATTCACATGGATAATCTTGACCATCAATATTTACTGTTTTCATAGTAGTAATTGTACAAGTTTTTGCTCCATCTACTTTCGCACCACTTTTTCCTGAAACAACAATAATAAAATTAGGAAATCTATAATCATAACTCAATTATTTGTGAATCATCCTATATATTTTTGTTTTTAAAAATTGTGAGGTTATAAAATTTGACATTGAAAATGAGAACAAGCTATGGATATTTTCAAAATTTATCTCTATAAAAAGTAGGAGTACTTATAATTTAAAAAATAAAGTTATTACTTATCAAGGAAAATATGCCAATTGTAGTTAAAGTGTAAGTAATTTTACTTTCAAATATAAGTATCCCACTTAACCTTAAAATTTGATGTTAATTTGTATCTACAATAATAATTATTATTTCTATAAAAACTTTATAATAGTGATAATATTTTTACTGTAATTAAAAATATAATGTAAAGAATTCTTCAAATAACGATTTCCTGCAATTTTTTGTATTTGAATTTAACATTTTGTAACATTGCCCGGGTTTTCAAGGGATATCCTTGTTTTAATTATTGTGTTATTGCATGATATTAATTTAGTGTTATCTATAAATTAGATACACATTGAGTTCATTTATGTAACGCTTGTATTTATCTATGTAAATAATAGGTACTGTTTCGATATGTAAACACCATAATTATTTTAGACCTGGGAACGAGTTACCTCAAGATTGGGCTATGATTGAACTTCAAGGTGATCTAAAGTCACATGCAGAGTTGGATTTCGAAGGTCAATTTATTGGCGATATACATTTTACTAAAAGTGGTAATCCTATATTAATTATTGGCCATCATTTAATGTTCGGGAAAGAAATGGAACTCGATAAACCTTTCGCTTTGCTAGAGAAAAAAAATTTCGATCGAAATACAGAATATGTTGTAAAATCTATTGTAAAAAGAAAATTAATTTTTAAAACTCGTCCAAAACCAATCGTGGGCTAATGGAATTTTTATAAATAAATTGTGTAAATAATTTCTCTGGCATTTCTAAATTTTTTACTGCCGTTTTGCAAAAAAGATTTTTCACATTTTACAAAAAACTTTTCAATTTTACAGCAGTCGATAGAATGGAAAAGTAAAAATATATTTTCGCTATTGATATAATATTATACTCTTATTTTGTATGTCTAATGCTCGGTTTCTTCACTCGTAGATATACTGGTCGCCTTTTCGGGCGGATAAGTAGGTATAAATAAAAATATTATTTTGAAGCAAAAGTAGCACTAATAGCTTTGATTTAGTCAGTGTTACTGTTGTAATTTATTGACATTTGAAATTTTCTGCTAGTTTTTCAAGGAAGTGATTAATTAAGTAAACAAGAAAAATACATTTCTAAAATAATATATTATGCAATAAAATTTAAAATGCACTGCTTCGCAAATATGGTTATAATATAATATAAAATAATAACCATATTTGCGAAGCAGTGCATTTTAAATTTTATTATAAATAAACTTCGCTAAACGTAAAAAATTTTCACCAATATATTATGTAACTTACCACAACAATCACTCATTTTTTATAGTAGGTATTATGGATATAGCTTGCAAACTTTATTAAGTTTTAGTAAATAATTTTGCTATAATATATTATATATTGCTTATCTTACATAAACAGATAAAAATAATCGTCATGAACCAATAATAAATTATTAAGTTTAATAAACCTTATCAATATGAACAGAGGTGGATTAAGCACATTATTTACAAATTAGAAATAATTTCAAGGGGGTAATCACTAAATGAAGTCTGTGGAACGGGGAAAATGAGTCTTTGTGAAGTCTGTGAAGTCTTATGAAGTCTTTGTGCAGTCTCGTGAAGTCTTTTGAAGTCTCATGAAGTCTTGTGCAATCTTTATGAAATCTCTGAAGTCTATGAAATCTATGAAGTCTCTATGAAATTTCTGAAGTCTTTATGAAATCTCCGAAGTCTTGATGAAATCTCTGAAGTCTTGATGAAATCTCATGAAGTCTTATGAAATCTTCATGAAGTCTTGTGAAATCTTTTAACGTCATGAAGTCTGTGGAACGCAAAATTTAAAGTGATTACCCCCTTGAATAATTTACATAAATTACTTTTGCGTAGAGTATAATAGTAGAAGTAGGTTCTCATCTATTTTTTGTAAACCTATCTTGAAATTTAGAAATAGCTATTTATTTAACCACTTGAATTGTTTAACGTGTTTGAATTTGTTAAAATAAGGAAGCGTAACGATCCAGTTCTTATAAATGCAATCTAAAGAAAAAATAAATTATATGACATTTTAAATACAAAATTTCATCTAAAACACAGATGCACTACGAATCGAAAGCCTAGTATAGTAACTGTATAGTAAAAGATATTGTAGATCATGAAACTTTTAAAATTATTAATATTGTAAGCTTAAATTCAGCAGATCTTGGATTTCATGTTAACAATTTGATTTTATTATAATTAATAATAATTGCAATTACATTTTTTACACATAACTGGTTGCTTAATGTATTTTCATTACTTAACTAGTTCTGTAATGAAATATATTGCGCAACTGGCTAAACAATGTGCAACGTTGTCTAACGTAACAAGTCATAATAAAGTGATAGGTACTCTTTCATCATAATCAGATAAAACAATTTTTTTTAAATAACAGACGTGCATTTTTACATAATTTTGAAAATACTACTGCTAAATTTATAATGTGACTTATGATATCAGTGTGCTAAATATTTCATAACCCCTTTTATATTTTTTATTACTTTTGTTATATTTTACAAATATTTTAATCCTACCCTGTCAATAAAGGAAATCGCACTGCGAGTCCAAACTACAAAGTTTAAATTATTTTACGTCGTATAAAATTGGTAAACACGCAAATGAAAATAATACTCCCAACGTCTAAATACTACTGACAAATTGACAAATTAAAATTTTTAATTTCAATAATATTAAAGATACCTATACCGTTATTTCCTGGCTAAGTAAAATTTACCCTTTTACCTGAAATTTTTATTTTCTCCTGAAATTTACTTCCTTTACTGTAAGTACTGTCAGCTACCGATCTGCAATTTGAAATCACGATTATTTGTTGGTAATCGTAGCGATTTTTCTTATACTGCATTCAGATTCTTCATTTTGCAATTTATTGTTAATTATAAATGATTTTACAATATTTTACCAAATTGTATGTTGGATTCAAGCGTAAGGAATTAGACTGTTATCCAAAGAACTATTGAACAAGTGAGGAACTTTGACTACCTTAAGGTAAGTACATGCACTAGCGATTTGCGTTTTGCGGAATGCGATTTTTCCCATTTCTGATGTTTGATTGGTCAAATTGGTCAACTGCCTTCAAATTCGACCAATCAAAACAAAAATGGTATCATACCAGGACAATATTACAGACATCGAAACAAAATTGAGCAGATTCCAACAGATATGCGGCACTATATCAGACGAACTCTAAAAGGTACAAGACGAGAAGTTCTGCTGCGATTCTACAAGGTTATGGTAATTCCAACTCTACTTTATGGATATGAAAATTGGGTTATGGCTCAAGAACAGAAGAGACGAATAGAAACAGCAGAAATGAGATTGCTAAGATTATTTGTTGCGGGCTATATTGTCATGTTTCATTTTAACCCAGATCTTTTATTATGATTAATTATTTAAAAACAGGAATTAAGTTTAAAACCTTTATAATTTAAATTTTGTTGTAAGAACTTGAGATTATTCTTAATAAATTTTTATGATGATAATTAATTCGGTTTCACATATTTTTGATTTTATTAAGAAAGAAGAGCACATTTGGGAGGGCTTGTATTACAATTTTCAGCATTTTAAATAAGAAAGATGTTTTTGGTCCACGATCTTTAAATGAAAAGACAAACGCCAAATTTATCAAAGAAATCGATCGGCATTCTAAAAATTTGTTAATTATTTTAATCAAGTGTTTTAAAAATAAAAGTGAAAAGTGTTAGTTCAAAGTAAAATTTAATAATGCGCCGAATCGACAAAATTCCACCACTATAAAATTCAAACGTTGAAAATTTGCTAGCTAACAAAAATGAAGGAGGGAGAGAATTTTAAAAAAGGTAATTCATTCTGGGCAAGGCCGTTGTTTCGAGGAGATCTAAATTAAAAGCCCAGAGTCCCAAAATTTAAATAAGATTAAAAATTTAATTAATTAATTGATAAATTCTATGATTATAATAATTATTTATCTGAGATTACAAACTCAGAGTAAGAGTGTTTTGTGCAAATTAATAATTGATACCGAAAGAAGAAGAATACAAAATTTTATTCACCACAGCAGGTGAAACCATAAAACGTAGCAGATGCACCAACTGTTAGAACTTCTTAAAAATTTTGGCATGCAAGTTCTATTTTAAATTCCGCAGTATTTTTCGTTGCGTATGAATTTGAATAAAAAATAATCCTACCTTAAAATTTCAATCTCAAATATTCCTTCACTATATTTAATTTTATACTGTCTTTCACTTATAATTACGCGCGTCGCTTTATTTGTCTTTTACACCTATTTGTCCTAAGTCACTTCCCGTTACCGTTTTCACTAAATTTTTCCAATTTGATCTTGCAACTTTTTAACACACACTTCTTTACGCCGTCTACCCCATATTCTTACTATCGTTTCTTTTTACAATAAGTTTTTGTTTTTTTTTTTCCCGTCTTTCCCCGTCTCTTTTAAAACCAGCCTCTACCCGATTACACATACCACTCTTAATTTTTATTGCTATTGTTCATTCAAAACTATTAATTATTTTTAACCTTTTTAAACTACAACTATAAACTTAAAATTTAACTATATGTAACATCCCCCCTGAATCTATTTGATTCCTAATTTCCCTAGATGTACTTTAAATTTTTCTTCGGGTAATGTCTTCGTTAGTTGATCCGCCAAATTATCATCTGTGCGGATGTACTCTAATTTCAATTTATTCCTTTGGATACAGTCACGTACGTGGAACAATCTCAATTGTATGTGTTTGCTTTTGTCTGACGTTGTGTTGTTTTCGGCAACTTTTATGGCGCTTTGATTATCTATTTTTATAATAGACGGTTCGTCTTGCAAACCCCGTATTCCAATTTCATTTGTCAATTCTGTCATCCATAAACTGTCCTTTGCAGCTTCGTTTAATGCAACAAATTCGGCCTCCATCGTACTAAGGGCCACGCATCTTTGTTTTCTGCACATCCAATTAATGGCTCCACCTGAAAGTGTTGTTATATTTCCACTATAAGACTTCCTATCCACGATATCGCTTCCCCAATCTGCGTCAGTATATGTTATAATCTTATCACTTGAATTTGTGTATCGTAATTTCATATTCGTAGTCCCCTTTAAATAACGTAGTATATGTTTAACACCTATCCAATGTCGTTTTGATGGTTTATTATTGAATTGACTCATGTAAGTTACAGCAAATGTTATATCTGGTCTCGTGTTTGTTGATACATACATTAAACTTCCTATTGCCTTTTGATAATGTGCCTTCATTTCTTCATCTAACATTTCGTCTTCTTCGCTGATTACATATTTTGCACCTAAACTTAAAGGAGTTCTTGTTTCTTTTGCATCTGACATTCCAAATTCAGCCAATACATCGCGAATGTAATGCTCCTGATCCAAACTTATTTCGTTTTCATCTTGTTTAACGTTTATCGATAATATTCTTCGTGCTAGTCCTAAATCCTTTATTTTGAATTTCTTTGAAATATCTGCTTTAAATTTATTGACCTGACTTTCGGTTCCGTAAATTAAAAGGTCATCGACATATGCGGTTACATAAATATTCTTTTCGTCACTGTAATATAAACAAGGGTCGGCTTTGCATCGTAGTAAACCTGCATCGGTCATAAATTTGTCTAGGGTGTTATTCCATAACATACCTGATTGATGCAACCCGTATAAACTTTTCTTTAGTTTGCATACTTTATTTTCTTTATCAATAACTTCGCCAATGTTTTCTTCGTAACCTTCAGGAATTTCCATATAAACATCGTCTTCTATATTTGCATTTAAATATGCCGCAGTTATATCAATATGATGCACCTTCCAATTTTTTCTTACGCTTAGTGCCATCATAAATCGCATCGTTTTCCTTTGCACTACAGGTGCATATGTTTTATCATAATCAATCCCGCATCTTTGATTATTTCCTAATGCAACTAATCTTGCTTTGTAACGTGTTACGATTTCGTTTTCATTTACTTTCTTCTTAAAAGCCCATTTGCTTCTTAAGATTCTTGTGTATTTTGGTCGTTCAACGATCTCCCAGGTATCATTTGTATTTATATTTTCAAATTCTTCATTTATTGCATTTTCCCATTCTTCTTTGTCATTACTTTTTATCGCTTCTTTGTATGACTTGGGTTCCACCTCTACTTTTGTTTTATTTGCCAAATTCAATTTCATATCGTAGTCTTTTGACCATTCTGGCCGCTTTATTTTTCTTCCACTTCTTGTTTGCGTTAAGTTTTCTTCGTTTGAATCAGTACTTGAACTCGACTCTGCGCTGCTCATAATTTCCGAATTTTCTGAACTTGTGCGTTCTCTTACTTCTTCCGATTCATTATTCTCTTCGTTATCGCTTGTCTCTATTTCTTCTGTACTATTGTCCTCCGGAGAATCATTTATTTCCTCAAAATCATTTTCCGCGTCATTAATTATATTACCCCAATGTATGTGTTCTTTTTTATTTGCATCTGCATTTATTCCGTTTAATCCTTTTAACGGAAAAACATCTTCATCGAATGTCACATTTCTACTGATTATTATGATTTTTCTATCATCGTCCCACAATTTATAAGCTTTTGCACTTGGTTCATATCCCAGAAATATGTATCTTTTACCTTTAGGTTCCCACTTAAAGTTTCTTTGGCTCTTAATGCTCCAAGCTCTACATCCGAATGTTTTCAAATGATCGATCATGGGTTTCCTTCCATGCCAAAATTCGTACGGTGTTTTTCCATCATTTGCGCTTGTTGGTCTTCTGTTCTTCAAATAACAAGCAGTGAGTGTGGCTTCTGCCCATAAATCAGGATACATTTTCGATTCCTCCATCATGCATCTTACTATGTTCATTAATGTTTGATTTAGGCGCTCCGCTACTCCGTTTTGTTGTGGTGATCTAGGTGTCGTTAATTGCCTTGTTATTCCTAAATTTTTCAAATAATTATCGAATTTACTGTTCACAAATTCGCCCCCGTTATCACTACGCAACGTTTTTATTTTCTTATCAAATTTTCTTTCGACTTTTCTTCTATATTCATCGAATTTTTCAAGAGCTTCATCCTTTGTTTTCATTGGGACTATTTCTGTATATCGCGAAAAATCGTCCGTGAATGTTATCACGTACCTGTTTCCTCCACGTGATATTGGACTTATTGGCCCCATTAAATCAGTATGAATTATTTCTAACACATCTTTACTGCGGTTTTCGCTCTTTTTAGGGTAACTTTTAGCTCTCGGTTTAGCAGTTTCACAAATATCGCACTTCTGCTCGTTCGCCGCTTCGTTGACGTTTTTAAATTTTCCGCAGTCTTTTAACAAATTGTTTAGATCCTTTTCATTTAAATGGCCCAATCTTTTGTGCCACATATTTACTTCTTCCTCTTTCGCAAAATATGACATAGGTTTAATGACGTAATCTTCTCTGATCGTATATAAATTTTTATGACGCAATGCCCTAAACAACAATTGACCAAATTTATCTTTAATCGTGCATATTCCATATGAAAAGAAAAGCGTAATTCCTTTTTCGCACATCTTTGCAGTCGATAATAAATTGTTATTTAAATTCGGCACATATAAAACATCTTTCAAAATAACATTGTAACCCCCATTTTCATTTTTCCATTTAATATCAATATCACCGTAACCCGTTGATGTCAAAATTTTCCCCCCTGCACTAATTATTTCGCTAGTTTTTTCATAAAAATTAGTAAACTTTTCTTTATAGCTAGTCATATGATCCGTTGACCCGCTGTCTACAATCCATGTATCATTTAGTTCGTTAATGGACCCTTCAGTATAACCCAAATTCGTTTTTATGATGCATGAAGAACGTTTGCTGTATTTCTGGTCACCATTATTAACCGAGACGCAATTTCTTCCAATATGACCAATTTTATTACAACGATAACATTTTACATTATTAAACTTATTTTGACTATTACCACTGTATTCACCAATTCTTGTAGCGTTGTTGTAATTTGATCTTCTCATTGTCTCCTCATTTTTATTTCTCTCGCTTACTGCCTTATACACCTGAGTTTCATTTTTTCTAGCGGTGTCCTTAAGTCGTCTCTCTTCTTCTGCTAATCTCATTTTCAAATCTGCTGGCGTCAACCTACCATCATCGATTTTTATTGTTCTGGACAAATATTCAAACTCTTTCGGTAGACCTATTATCGTTAAACCCATTAAAACTTTATCTTCAAATTTAAATCCTGCACCTTGTACCTTTTTATACAAGTTCGTTCTTCGATTTGCGTAATCTATTATCGATCCGCTTTGCGTTTTTTCGGCGTTGATAAATTCTTTTAGCAAAAGAATTCCATGATAACTATCAAATTTGGTATGAACGTCTTGCAGTTTATCCCAAATTTCTTTACTTGTTTCGCATTCCTCGATATTGTCTAAATTATCATTGTCGACTCCTAAGTACAACAATGACTTACACTTTTTATCATTTTTAGTTTGTTCCTCTGTGACTGTACCCGAAAATCCATCAATCGCTTCTAAGCAATCCTTTAAACCTAACACACCTCTCATGCGTAACGACCACTGTCGATAATTTGTGTTATTCAGTTTTTCAAATTTGTCGTCCATCATCTTTTTTCTATTTCAATTTTATTCAAATTCTTCTCTGGGCCTCATAACCTGTTAGAACTTCTTAAAAATTTTGGCATGCAAGTTCTATTTTAAATTCCGCAGTATTTTTCGTTGCGTATGAATTTGAATAAAAAATAATCCTACCTTAAAATTTCAATCTCAAATATTCCTTCACTATATTTAATTTTATACTGTCTTTCACTTATAATTACGCGCGTCGCTTTATTTGTCTTTTACACCTATTTGTCCTAAGTCACTTCCCGTTACCGTTTTCACTAAATTTTTCCAATTTGATCTTGCAACTTTTTAACACACACTTCTTTACGCCGTCTACCCCATATTCTTACTATCGTTTCTTTTTACAATAAGTTTTTGTTTTTTTTTTCCCGTCTTTCCCCGTCTCTTTTAAAACCAGCCTCTACCCGATTACACATACCACTCTTAATTTTTATTGCTATTGTTCATTCAAAACTATTAATTATTTTTAACCTTTTTAAACTACAACTATAAACTTAAAATTTAACTATATGTAACACCAACAGATGATTGGAATAAGAGATGATAAAGAAAACGCAACATAAATTTAAGAAAACTTCAAAACAAATAGGGTGAGAACATTATAAAAGCGCAAAAACGATTAATTTTACGTTTAGTGATACCACGATAAAATTGATTATTTTAAAATTTGTATTTTTTGCCATCAAATTTGGAACTTTATCTAGAAAGTTGAAAGAATTACTCGAATAAATGAGATTAAAAGTTCCAGATACGATGTATTTGACTTATGTGGTGAGCCGATGTCATGCGGTTTAAGATTAAAAACATCACAATTAAACTATAATAAAATTATAAATAAATTACAACTTGATCAGACTGTGCTTTTCTGTAATATCTTGAAATTTCGTTTTTTTATAACTAATTAAATTACTTTTTGATTTGAATAACTTGCTTAATTTCTCAACATAAAAATAATTAAAAGGAATCGCAAGCTTTACAACAAGTGATGGGTGTTCAAAAGGTAACTATTTAGGTTTTTTTTTGTATTACGATACGTTTTACGCTTTTGAGCATCGCATTTATCTGGTGCCGAAACCAGGGACCTTTAGATCTGGATTTTTAATCTTATTTAAATTTTGGGACTCTGGGCTTTTAATTTAGATCTCCTCGAAACAACGGCCTTGCCCAGAATGAATTACCTTTTTTAAAATTCTCTCCCTCCTTCATTTTTGTTAGCTAGCAAATTTTCAACGTTTGAATTTTATAGTGGTGGAATTTTGTCGATTCGGCGCATTATTAAATTTTACTTTGAACTAACACTTTTCACTTTTATTTTTAAAACACTTGATTAAAATAATTAACAAATTTTTAGAATGCCGATCGATTTCTTTGATAAATTTGGCGTTTGTCTTTTCATTTAAAGATCGTGGACCAAAAACATCTTTCTTATTTAAAATGCTGAAAATTGTAATACAAGCCCTCCCAAATGTGCTCTTCTTTCTTAATAAAATCAAAAATATGTGAAACCGAATTAATTATCATCATAAAAATTTATTAAGAATAATCTCAAGTTCTTACAACAAAATTTAAATTATAAAGGTTTTAAACTTAATTCCTGTTTTTAAATAATTAATCACAATAAAAGATCTGGGTTAAAATGAAACATGACAATATATTAGATATTACGTGATCACAAAGGAAATATCGATATACGACAAGAACTACAAATATGGAGTGATCAATTAGAGGAAGTATATGAAATCAGAACAAGCCATCCATGGCTTAATCCTTGTGGTTGATGATGATTCGAGCGTAAGGTATTAGAGGTAAATTTTGGTTTTATGTTCCATAAGTTTAGAAAAGTGAAGGCTCGGAATATATTTGACATTATTAATATCTTGCGAATAAATTTTGCCTTAAACGGAAAGTTTGTTAATTTTTTTTATTAATGTCCCATAAATAAACTGAAATAATTACAAAGACTTTTGATATATAATTAATTTTAAGTAGTATGTAAACAAAAAATTTATCAATGAGCAATACCGAGATGGTACTCTCATACATTATACATATTTTCACAAAGCTATATTGAAATTTTAAATTATTATTATATTAGGTGAATTTTTTATTATTGTTTTTATTATTTGTTCATTTTTATGTTTCGTGTTATTTCTGTTTTTTTTATTATTGTTTCATAAAGAAATAAATTAATGAAATTATAATTAATAAAAATACAAAATAAGCAACGAAAATGTTTAGAACAACTGTGATGTTTTCTAATATTTTTCAGACACAGGGTGTTCCCCTGACCATGGAGAACCTCTAAGGTGGTGATAAAAGACACTTTTCTAAGAGAGATTGTTAAATAAAAGTTTTGTTCAAGTCTAAATATGTGGAGATAGCACTCTTTAATAATTCTTCTTGTTTGTTCACGCGTATGCAGAGTAAAACTGTAGTAATTGCCATTAAAAGAAAATACTACTGATAATGAGAAAGTAATCTGCGAAGCTCAATGCTAATTATTTTTTACCAAAATATTATAATATAATTTGCATTGTTTGGTACTACACACGCATTTTTTAATTATTAATCCTAGCCACGCCAGTGACTGCAGTAAAACAGTTAACCCTTACAAAAACATAACCCTTAAACATCTCAAATTCATCTTGCATCTGACTTACGTTCATTGCTTGTTTAAAACATTTTTTTTTCATTTTTGTAAGTTAGTTTTTAATAGAATATAAGGATGTAAAATTTCAATTATTGGTTTTTTAGTGTTCATAGTTAAATTATTTATTATAATGCATCCGTTCATTTACAAGCTATTTTGTAACATTTTATCGTCTAGAATCAACGGATTTTGAGTTATGAATTACATTAAGGGAAGAAATGTTGAAATATTTCCTTTTAATTTTTCATGCGAACTTGGTATTTCTTAAACAAAACATTGTACAAGAAAACGAGTAAATTTTTTTTGAAAATCAACCGATTTCACAGTAAATCAGACAATAATGAGCAAGGTAAGTGTTAGAAACCGTTATTTTTAAGTTAAAAATTTTGCAATTGCGCAGGGCTGACGGCCGACGAGAGATGAGCCAAATGAGTCAGTCGAGGGTATGATGTTACGAACGTTCTTGTTAGCGAGATTGAGCGAACCGAAGGTTGAAAGACGAGCAGGAGAAGGCCTACCTAGGTTCAGCGTAATGCCCGATTTGAGCAAATCTATTGAAGATTTTTGGGGAGAAGTAGGCGAAACGGCGCGGTGGTGGAGTGGCTTCAAAGAATAAACAATTGCGCTATTTTGCACTACTGGAGCGATGAAATCAAATTGAAATTGGCGAGAATTCATTTGGTTGGTCTGGCAAAAGAATGGTGGAAAGTATGGAAAAATAGAATCGGCAATTGGAATAGTTTTGAACAACAATTCAAGGCGACTTTTTTCCTTAGGCAAAGTGTGGGAGACCTGAGGAAGAAATTAGTCGGCAGAGTACAACAACCACGCGAGAATGTAGAAGCGTACTTTCACCAAAAATATAAATTGTGCTGCGATATAATGTTACACGATGTATTAGTGGTATTAGTGTTACATAGAACAATAGCGCCCGCGATGACGACGTCGAGACCAAGCATTTGTCAGGGTGAAACGTCAAATTAATTTTCGCGAGAAAAATGTTACAACTGTGCGGAATTCGGACATTATTCAAAAGATTGCGGAAAAGCGAAAAACAGTAATTTATGTTTCTTTTGTTAAAAGGGAAATCATTTTAAACGCGACTGTCCTTTAAGCCGAGCATCGAGCGAAACAAGCAGACGCAAGAGGTGTCCTGCAAGTGGAACAAAGCACGGATTGTAGTCAATCAATCGAGAAGTTTTTAAGAAAGGCAAAAATTAATGACCTGGAAATGAATTCGTTCATTGACAGTGGAAGCGCGGTACGATCATATCAAATAGCGTAAATAAACTACCAGGAGGGATAAACTTTTTGGGTTTGATAATCAAACTCCAATAATGGTAAAACAGAAACAGAAGTACCAAATTCAGCGCAACAAACAAAGGTGATAATTGGGCGCTCTTTCACAGAAAACAAAGGAATATCCTACGCAAAAATTGGAGGCAATTTGGCTTTCGGGTCGAAGACAGACTTTTCACTCGAAAATATAGAAATTTGTCAACTGTCGGAGCGGATAAAAATACGAAGCGTAACGAATCAGAAATTAAAACCACTAAGTATAAATTTAGTGAACGTTGAGTGCGATGGTGACAAATTTGACGTACCCATCATAAACAATAGGGATACAGACAAATTCATAAATGCAGGTCAGTGCGTTGGGAGGGTACACCGAGAAGACCTAGAGGATAACGGGAGTGTGTGGCGCCAGACGGACAAAGTTGCTACGGGTATGAAACCAATTACTTTAGACATGGTAAATGTCGACCCAGGCATTTCCGCGAGTGACAAAATAAAACTATTGAAATTATATCAAAAGTTCAGATCGAGTTTCGCGTTCAATCTCAAAGAACTTGGGGTAACCAATCGAATGACAAATTTAAAGCAAAGAGAAACCATTAATAATATTATTAAAGAATGGAAGGAATGCGGAATTGTAAGTGAAACGAATTCGGCGTACGCGAGTCCCGTTGTACTGGTAACTAAGAAAACAGGAGAACCGCGACTGGTGATCGATTTTAGGGCGCTGAATCGAAACACAAGGAAAACCAATTTTCCAATCGCAACGGTGGAAGAACATTTGGAGAATATAAGCGGGGCGACTTTGTTTACTACCTTGGATTTGGCGCACGGTTATTTACAAATGCCATTACAAAGACGGCGTTTATAACACCAGCCTGTACCGGGCAATTTGAAAGGCTAATATTTGGGTGCACCAAACGAATTTAGCAAATTAATAAACTTGCACTAAGAAATCAAGTGCAAAGACTTGGGAAGAAATGTTAAGAAAATTAAAATTGTTTTTCGAGGCTTTGAAAAAAGCTAATCTTACATTGAAGTTGCGAAAATGTGAGTTTGGGCGTAAAGAGGTTGAGCATTTAGGCTTTGTAATTTCTGAAGGCGAACTACGACCAGGAAGCTGAAAAGTACGAGTGATTGGCGAGTTTCCAACTCCGAAAAACGTTCACAAAGTTAGGCGTTTTCTAGGTCTCGCGTCGCGTCGTCGTATTTCAGATGCTTTGTGAAAAATTACGCGGTACGGGCGAAACCCTTACGAAACATGACTTACGAAAAGTGACTCGGGAAACGTACACATTTTAGTGTTGGTAGACGCGCTTACCAAATATGTGAAGCTTTACCCAGTGCTCAGTACGCGTAGTGACTTTACGATTCATGCTTTGAAAAATTTCATAAACCAATACGGAATTCCAGAAAGAATTGTTTCGCATAGAGGAAGCACCTTTACTTCGGAGAAATTTAGGAAGTTCATAGGAAAACATGGGATAAAACAAACCCTAAATAGTAGCTAGTGGCCGAGAGTGAATGGTCAAGTAGAGAGGGTAAACCGTACACTAATACCGGCGGTTATGACAACGATGGAAAATGAGGAAGCGTGGGGACGAAGTGATCTCGGTTGTTGAACGTAATTTGAATATCGCGCCGAATCAAACTACGAGTAAGTCTCCTTTTGAGATCCTACACGGTTATTTACCAAAATTTTATGACGGTCCGTTGAGGGCCATTGCGAAAAGTGACGCGGCATGGACTCCTAGCGTAGAAATTCAAAGGAAGGTACGTGACACAATTCGGAGCGAACAAAGTAAACAGAAAAGGCACCACGACAGCAAACGGTACAGAAGTGTAAACTTTAAGGTTGGGGATATAGTGTTCATGAGACGAGTTTCTGTACAAACAGGGGACAGTACAAAAACACAACCCAAATATCGCGGACCGTTAGAAGTAATAGAAGTGTTACCAAGCGATACTTATCGAGTGGCCTCTTTGAAAGGCACTCCAGGTAGAAGATTTATGACTACCGCGAACGTGAGCCAATTGAAGGTTTTTCAGGTAAACGCGGACGACCCCGAGTTTAGTTCTTCAAGTGAAACGGAAAATGAATTACCAATGGCGACAACCAGGGGTTCAAATTTGGATGAAGAACCAAACACATCGAAAGTTAAACCGGCGGTCGTCGAACAACTTAATTCGCGAAGAAGAGAATATAAAAGACCTTCGAAGTTCGACGATTTTGTGTGCGATATGTAGGTGGTTTACGTCAACCATTGATAAACCTGGATATTGCCCATTATACATAAAAAGGAAAATAGAAGAAAAAGGAAACTTAGAGCACGATGGTATTTAACCCACTCTCGTACCGACAAAACAAACTTAAATGTAGTCACGAAACAACTTAAAAAATTGCTAAAGGACCATAAAAGTGAGGGTATCAATAATTTCCTTGAAAACCTCTCAGCCACCGAAGCAATTGATTGTTCCTTGTTGAAAATTACGAGAGCCACAACAAAAAAGACACAAAAAACCAATCAACCCATTAGAAAAACAAACGGAGACTGGGCCAGGAGTGGCGAGGAAAAGGCTAAGTAAGACATTCGCTGAACACTTGGTCACGGTATTTCAACCTCCTCCAAGGGAGATTTCCCTCGAAGAAGAACACCCCATTCAACAGCTAATTGGAGCTCCTTACCAAATGGACCCACCAATAAAGAAATTCAAATTGCATGAAATCTTCAGTCAAACAAAACCAAAAAAGGCACCCGGATACGATCTGATAACTGGACAGATTCTTCAAAACTTACCAGAAAAGGGTTTCAAATTAATCAGAATCATATTCAACGCAATCCTCAGATATGGTAATTTCTCGTCTCAGTGGAAGGTGGCGCAAGTGATCCTGATACAGAAGCCGGGGAAGGACCCGGCTGAAACATCTTCCTATAGACCAATAAGTCTACTAACCATCCTTCCCAAAACATTCGAGAAACTGCTACTAAGGAGACTAAACCCTGTCCTAGAGGAAAAGACCACCAATTTGGCTTTAGACAGGGTCATGGAACGGTGGAGCAGGTGCATCGTGTAATAAAAAACATCAGAACTGACCTGGAATGCAAGAGATACTGCTCAGCTGCTTTCTTGGACGTCTCTCAGGCTTTCGACAGAGTGTGGTGGCATGGCGGCCTAATATACAAAATCAAAAAAACTTTTGGTATCATATCTATCGAGTAGGTACTTCGTAGTCAAAGTTGGTGAAGCCCAGTCAAGTTTGGAACCCATCCTATCTGGAGTGCCCCAGGGTAGTGTTCTTGGACGTACTCTGTATCTCCTGTTCACTGCAGACCTACCGGAAAATGAAAACATTGTGTCAGCCACGTTCGCAGACGACACAGACATATTAGCATCACACCATGATCCAAATCTTGCATCCCAAAATCTATAAGTTCACCTAAAAAAGATTGGCTGAAGAAATGGCGTATCAGGGCTAACCCCATAAAGTCGGTTTATGCCACGTTTACCCTCAGGAGAGAAACCTGCCCAAGCGTAGTGCTGTACGATAATATTCTCCCAGTGCAAGAAACAACAAAATACCTGGGCTTCCATTTAGATCGGCGACTAAATTGTACCAAACACATCTGGTCAAAACGCCTCCAACTGGGATTTACCTTTCGCAAAATGTACTTGCTCATGGGTCGAAACTCATCCCTAACTATTGATAATAAATTATTAATATACAAGACAATCCTCAAGCCCATATGGACATACGGCATTCAACTGTGGGGCTCAGCAAGCGATTCTAACATTGCCAAGATCCAACGCTTTCAATCTAAGGTGTTGCGCAGTACTTGTAATGCACCTTGGTACATTCCTAACAATGTTATTAGTAAAGACTTACAAATGTGTAGTGTTAAGGAAGAAATCACTTCCATGAGCAAAATATACCAAACGCGACTCGAAGTTCACCCCAATGCTTTAGTGAGTGATCTACTGCTACAAGTAAGAAGACTTAAGGGGTGTGATCTGTTGGACTTACCAAATCGTAGATGAGTATTCTGCCCTGCTTAACGAAAGTGCCGTATGTACAAAACAGCCATATTGAGATATTCGAATTTTTAGATTTAACTTTGGCCAAGAAACCATAGGGCCAATGGCGTAGTGAAACACGTATTTCTTAAGTAACTTTAATATTTTGAATTTTCTACAATGGTCAAATTTCATACATAACAATGTTTTCTGCTAGAAAATCAATTATATTGGTATACTGCAGAAATTGTATTGCAATTACGAAGATAAAATGTCGTATGTGCACGCACATACTGACAAGTGCTAACGAAGAGTGCAGTATATACAAAGCATATGCTGCACTTTTGCTTAGTATACTGCAGATACTGCGTTATTATTTAGTATTTATACCAAATTTTGTATATACGGCAAACACAATCTACGAACAATTCCACTAGTTGTGGGAAATACGTCGTTTTTGTTTGGTAAAGAGGGAGCAGACTGCTCGTAGTGTACAAATATACCAATAACTCATTTCTATAAAAAAAAAACGGTTTGCGAACTTACTTTTGAGCGCTACTGTACATACGTCGATAAATTATGAATAACTAGGTACTGCATTTCGTAATAATTTGTTGATTGTTATTGATTATGATATTTATAGATAGGTATATCTGGAATCGTTAAATAACACATCACCAACAAACATTATTACTTGTTTTCAATTAAACAAAGTGTTTTAATTATAATACCATAATATCGACTATTAACATCTAAAACATATAAGTTTTTAGTAAATTAATAAGCATACACAGTACAAACCCATCTGTTAGATCTCCATTTTCTCTTCCCCAAATATTAGATATACTTGTGCCTATGTTTCAGAATAGTATAGAATTTTGTATATTATTATACAATGAATATCTCATGAACGTCCACAAGTGCGAATATAATCTGTCAATATTAACGACACAGTGTGTCTTGTGACATCCGTATAGTCATTCGGTGTCACGAAGTGGTCGGACATTTTGATGAATCAGTCAACAATGGTAGCTTTAATTTGTATTGAATGTATATTGACGTTAATGAAAACTTGAATAAACAAATACAATACTATATTTTTTTATTCGCAAATATTATTAAATTACAAACACTTTTTAAAAAGTTGTTCACTAAATTTCTAAAATTGTAGCTATTTTGTTATTTTTCATTTTCAAATTATTACATAATAATTATTATAATTTTACATTTATCTATTTATCGCGGGGGCAATACAATACCCTCTTTTTTAAGATCCTCGGCATAATCTTGTCTGAATTTATGTTGAGGATCGAATATATCTTCAAGTTCTTTGAACTCTTTGTATTTATTCTTGATCAGAAAATTCATTACCTTTTTGCTTTGCTGCTTTTGTACGTCGGTACATTTTGCACACTTGGTTTGAAGTGCATCGGGAAGAAGATCTGAAATGTACAAGCAACATATTACTAACTTATCAAATTTAATGCAGAATATTAGTATTATTAAATACTATAATATAGATTATATATTATGAATAATTATTTATTAATAATAAGAAAAAATGAATTATTTAAAAAAAATTAGAATAAAAACTTATTTAGTAGAATTCTGAAGAAATGTAAGTTTCCAAAAATAGTCCAATTCGTATCAATCAAAACCTGATAATTTATTAAGAATAAATTATAAAATATATAAAGAATATGCAATAATATTGAGTGTCTATCTATCTGCAGTTGAAAGAATATGAAAATATATAAAATCCAAAAAAATATTTACCTCTCATCATTTGGGCATCTGCGGTACACTTTTTTCCTGTTTTTAAGCACTTAAAATAATTATTGAATAATCTATCACTGTTGAGAATTTCATCTACATCGATTTTATCAAACTGGTCCGTATATTTTTCTTCTTGAGACGTAGCCCAAATATGAGCTGTGAAAATGATGAATGTTAAACAAATCGTTAAGCTTTTCATGATTACTACTTGGTATTGATCGATTTTTGTAAAACGTACCTACGTTTTAAACGATTGCCTCATTTATATATTATACATATAAAAGGAGGGGCTGATTTTGTACTTTGAGTAAATATTTTACCTTTAGACATGTCGCTTTACCAATAAAAATTCTACATTGGTTAAGTATTATTCATAATTTTATTGTCAATTGAAAAATTTACTGTTAATGTGACGGCAAGTCTTATTGTTTTACGTAATTATTTCGTTATATTAGAATGTTGTACATGGAAAATGAATTTCTGCTATCATTACAACTTTTATTATAGATTGCATTTATATTCAAAAGTACCGGTAGGTATGTATATGTGGTTAAATTATATAATATAGTGACACAAAAACTATGCACACCTCTAGAGATATAGGTTGGTTTAGACTTTAGATTAATTACCAAAGTTAATGTTTTTCTGACGATGCAGACGAAAAGTCAGCGAAATATTAAAAAACTTAATTGGTTTTATAATTGTTACTATATTGTAGTAAAAGTGAAATAAAATCCAAAGAAATCATTTGGGGAAATCCAGGAAAACCTAGGAATACCTACTGTAGATGAGCTTCGATTGAAGTAAAACTTCTTTTGCCACGTATTCTGTTTGAAATATTTTGTAATAAGAGGAAAAAAGAATATTAAAACAAGATGCATTTATTTTAATTTGATATGTATTATTTTTGTTAACTGGAATTTCTTTGCGTGTACTGATAAAGAAGTTTCACTTCCCGCGATCTTATGTGGACGAGGCTAGCTCTTTTTTTGCTACTTCACCTTTTCAAAATATAATCGTAAAACAATTTAAAGAAATATTTCAAAAATCTTGTAAAGGGAAATCTAGTGTAGAAAAATTTGTTCTGTAAGTCGAGGAGTGAGTTACAGAATAGGAAGCGAACAGAAACTTTATAGTTACAAACGCGAAAAGATATCACTGTGAACCTAGCATATCAACTATTAGCATCTCAAAAAAAATATTCAGATTTGCTTGCATCCAGCATAGTTCTACAGTTCCTGATAGTTTTAAACAATAGTTCAGTTGATTTACGTCTAAAATCACGTATTATAAAAATGAGATGCCAACTTCACGAAAAACATACAGCATCTCATTAGATTTAAAGTATTTGAGCATCGAGGCGTTGAATTCAGCATAGTTCTACACATTCCGATAGTTTTAAAAATAGTTCCGCTGATTTACTCTTGAAATTGCGATTTTTGTCAATGAGATGCCAACTTCACATCAGACATTATAACATCTCATGAGATTTAAAGTGTTTGAGCATAGGGAAGTTGAATAAACCATAGTTCTATACATCCGAATTAATTTTAAGGATAGTTTTATTGAATCAAACCCAAAATGGAATTTAAAGGATATTATTTTCATGAGAGCTGATACTCTGCGCCGCGTTCTGAGCTTTTCCGATGTTGTAAGCTTTAGTTTTTCAGCATACCATCGAAATGAGTTCCGGCATCTAATTGTACCAATATAGTCTAAACAATTGTTTATTTCCGTGGCAGGTATGGAACTATGAGATGCTGATAGTTTTAGACGAGTTCTGGGTGCCATCGATGATGCAATCGACAGTTCTGATCCTGCTGCAATCCAGAGTTAAGAGTTCCGGCCTCTGATGATACCCACATAGCAAAAAACAATTGTTTTATGCCGTAGCAAGTATGGAACTATGAGATGCTGATAGTTTTAGACGAGTTCTGGGTTCCATCGATGATGCAATCGACAGTTCTGATCCTTCTGCAATCCAGAGTTAAGAGTTCCGGCCTCTGACGATACCCACATAGCAAAAAACAATTGTTTATTGCCGTAGCAAGTATAGAACTATGAGATGCTGATAGTTTTAGACGAGTTCTGGGTTCCATCGATGATGCAATCGACAGTTATAATCCTTCTGCTATCCAGAGTTAAGAGTTCCGGCCTCTGATGATACCCACATAGCAAAAAACAATTGTTTATTACTGTAGCAAGTATAGAACTATGAGATGCTGATAGTTTTAGACGAGTTCTGGGTTCCATCGATGATGCAATCGACAGTTATGATCCTTCTGCTATCCAGAGTTAAGAGTTCCGGCCTCTGATGATACCCACATAGCAAAAAACAATTGTTTATTGCCGTAGCAAGTATGGAAATATGAGATGCTGATAGTTTTAGACGAGTTCTGGGTTCCATCGATGATGCAATCGACAGTTATGATCCTTCTGCTATCCAGAGTTAAGAGTTCCGGCCTCTGATGATACTCACATAGCAAAAAACAATTGTTTATTGCCGTAGCAAGTATGGAAATATGAGATGCTGATAGTTTTAGACGAGTTCTGGGTTCCATCGATGATGCAATCGACAGTTCTGATCCTTCTGCAATCCAGAGTTAAGAGTTCCGGCCTCTGACGATACCCACATAGCAAAAAACAATTGTTTATTGCCGTAGCAAGTATAGAACTATGAGATGCTGATAGTTTTAGACGAGTTCTGGGTTCCATCGATGATGCAATCGACAGTTATAATCCTTCTGCTATCCAGAGTTAAGAGTTCCGGCCTCTGATGATACCCACATAGCAAAAAACAATTGTTTATTACTGTAGGAAGTATAGAACTATGAGATGCTGATAGTTTTAGACGAGTTCTGGGTTCCATCGTTGGTTCAATCGACAGTTCTCATCCTTCTGCAATCCAGAGTTAAGAGTTCCGGCCTCTGATGATACCCACATAGCAAAAAACAATTGTTTATTGCCGTAGCAAGTATAGAACTATGAGATGCTGATAGTTTTAGACGAGTTCTGGGTTTCATCGTTGGTTCAATCGACAGTTCTCATCCTTCTGCAATCCAGAGTTAAGAGTTCCGGCCTCTGATGATACCCACATAGCAAAAAACAATTGTTTATTGCCGTAGCAAGTATAGAACTATGAGATGCTGATAGTTTTAGACGAGTTCTGGGTTCCATCGTTGGTTCAATCGACAGTTCTGATCCTTCTGCAATCCAGAGTTAAGAGTTCCGGCCTCTAATGATACCCACATAGCAAAAAACAATTGTTTATTACTGTAGGAAGTATAGAACTATGAGATGCTGATAGTTTTAGACGAGTTCTGCGTTCCATCGTTGGTTCAATCGACAGTTCTGATCCTTCTGCAATCTAGAGTTAAGTGTTCCGGCCTCTGATGATACCTACATAGCAAAAAATAATTGTTTATTGCCGTAGCAAGTATAGAACTATGAGATGCTGATAGTTTTAGACGAGTTCTGGGTTCCATCGATGATGCAATAGACAGTTCTGATCCTTCTGCAATCCAGAGATAAGAGTTCCGGCCGGAGTTCCGGCAAAACCAAAGCAAAAAAAAGCAAATATGGATACACATCTTACAACGTCCTCGTCGTTGGATCTGGGTAATGCTAAGGGTAAGACAATCAATTGTCAATCAATCCTACAACAAATTGTAGGAAGAATGACAAAAACTGTAATTTCATTATCGAAAAACTCCTGGCTCGTCTAAAACTATCAGCATCTCATATTTCCATACTTGCTACGGCAATAAACAATTGTTTTTTGCTATGTGAGTATCATCAGAGGCCGGAACTCTTAACTCTGGATAGCAGAAGGATCATAACTGTCGATTGCATCATCGATGGAACCCAGAACTCGTCTAAAACTATCAGCATCTCATATTTCCATACTTGCTACGGCAATAAACAATTGTTTTTTGCTATGTGGGTATCATCAGAGGCCGGAACTCTTAACTCTGGATAGCAGAAGGATCATAACTGTCGATTGCATCATCGATGGAACCCAGAACTCGTCTAAAACTATCAGCATCTCATAGTTCTATACTTGCTACGGCAATAAACAATTGTTTTTTGCTATGTGGGTATCATCAGAGGCCGGAACTCTTAACTCTGGATTGCAGAAGGATCAGAACTGTCGATTGCATCATCGATGGAACCCAGAACTCGTCTGAAACTATCAGCATCTCATAGTTCCATACCTGCCACGGAAATAAACAATTGTTTAGAACTATATTGGTACAATTAGATGCCGGAACTCATTTCGATGGTATGCTGAAAAACTAAAGCTTACAACATCGGAAAAGCTCAGAACGCGGCGCAGAGTATCAGCTCTCATGAAAATAATATCCTTTAAATTCCATTTTGGGTTTGATTCAATAAAACTATCCTTAAAATTAATTCGGATGTATAGAACTATGGTTTATTCAACGTCCCTATGCTCAAACACTTTAAATCTCATGAGATGTTATAATGTCTGATGTGAAGTTGGCATCTCATTGACAAAAATCGCAATTTCAAGAGTAAATCAGCGGAACTATTTTTAAAACTATCTGAATGTGTAGAACTATGCTGAATTCAACGCCTCGATGCTCAAATACTTTAAATCTAATGAGATGCTGTATGTTTTTCGTGAAGTTGGCATCTCATTTTTATAATACGAGATTTTAGACGTAAATCAACTGAACTATTGTTTAAAACTATCAGGAACTGTAGAACTATGCTGGATGCAAGCAAATCTGAATTTTTTTTTTGAGATGCTAATAGTTGATATGCTAGGTTCACAGTGATCAAAAAGATAGCGATGTTGATTGCAATGGTATAGTAAATGAAAGCCAAAACTCCCCAATGAAACATAAATAACCAGATCTTACAAATATATACTATTTATAGAAAAACTCAAAATACAAAGCCATAAACTGTTCAAGAGCTTACAGATATTATTAAGTGATGGTGTGAAGGTTATATAAAAAATTACATTAGTTATTTTGAGGTATTAGTGTCAAATCAAAGGCGTTGAAATTTAAAAGTGAATTTATGAAGTAGGTACTACTCATAATTTAGTACGTTGCAACAAGATACCACTGAAAAACGGTGATAAAATTGTACTAAAAATAAAAGATTATGATTGAGTCAATCATTTTGAAATTAAAATAAAATATAAAAAATATATTCGAGTTTTCTAATAGCTTGCATCGTTATCTCGTCTTTCTCTTCAATGAAGATAGTGAACACATAGGATGCGGGATACACTTTAATTCAAGGTTATTGGCATTTAATATTTCAAAAATGTACTCATCAGTTTGCGTGGGATACGCGGTCAGAAAAATCCGATGTACTTGGTCGGGGATCAAAATCTATACCTACAGCACAACAATCCAATACTTTAATATCTAGCTTATTTTATCGACTTTTTAAATGAAGCTGAAATTTTTAAGTAAACTTGATGCAAATATAAATTCATTTTATTAGAAATTTTATTCTAATATATCGCGATGTACTGGGGTAGGTTTATAGATTAAAAAAAATAATAAAACTGCTTTAACCCGAATACGGCACCTAGTTGAGCTTCGAGACTCTCACCAATTAAAATAAACGTTAAGTTCCGTGCCATACGGTGTGTGCGCTCACGCATTTCAAATGCTCTCCTTTTATATACATATTATAGCAAATAAAATTTAACAACCTCACCGCTTTACTTCTATTTCCAAATTTTAATTTTCCTCTATCCAAATCAATCCTGATAATATCTAAATTTTTTATAACTACAAAATGGTTTTATTTCTCTAATTTACAAACTGCAATTTTAAATTTATAAAACTCAGTCCAAGTTTACGGACTCAAAATTCGTACGTATGTTCGTCGCCGTGGTTGCGATCAGACAAACTTATTTCGTGCGGAAGTTCATGCTACATCGCCAAAAGTTTAATACATTTCTTCTTCTTCTTCCTCCTCTTAATTTAAGACTTCGTCGTGTTGTTACCATTAATGTACAAAGTTTTACACCTGGAACACATGGTTCTGTGGTCAATGAGTACTTAAGTAATAATATTCTAGTAGGCTGCTAATCTTGCTAGAAACATAGCTCATAGATCGAAATCCGACTTAAAAATAAAATTAAAATTAATAATAATATTACATAATGTAGTATTATAATACATAGTTGCTTATACAGTGCGAAGTTGTGAATTGAGTGATTGTAAAAATTATTTTGCTTATTTACTGATATATTTGCAACACAACTTTTTTTTGCCCCTTTTGCTTCATTGAAAATTTATTTTTATTTCCTACTATTGATCTAAAAACTCACGTGGTTTGCAATTACTGCTGTATAAAAACCTATACCTGGCTGGACTCTTAATATTTTGTATTTTTGGGTTACTAAAACATTAAAATATATGAGTTTTTTGCCAGGAAGGATATGCCCAAGGGTTGGCAAAATCCACACAAATGGGTATTTAAAATACAAAATACAAGATACATTGAAAACTTGTAGTTAAAATACAAAATACAGTATTTAAAATGCAAAATAGGTACATTGAAAATTAAAATTTTTAAAATATAAAAATTACAGATATTTGTATTTAAAAAGCACAATACAAAATACATTAAAAATTTGAGAAATACACAGAATATTTTTTATTTATTTATAATATAAAATTATTAATTTTTTAATGTATTTTGTATTTTAAATACAAATGCAAGATACAAAATGTATTTTAAATACGTATTTCAAATATATGTATTTATAATAATATAGCTCACCCCTGCCCATGTGCTATGGTTTCTTGCAGTACTTTTTTAACAGTTTCCATAATAAAGAGATTTTAAAGATTTGCCTAAATACTTCTGAGCAAGGTTTATTATAACACTTGGGGGTAAGGGTGTAGGACATGATACGAATTTACGTGTAAATAGTTAAAATAATGAAATAAGAAAAATTTGCATTGATATTCCAATACTTAAGTATTTCAATTTAAAGTACAATTAATTCTTTATTTAGAAATATATCTTGTAATACCTATATTTATATTTATTTCAAATCAGCTAAATCAGTGTTCACATTGTAAGATTATTGTTTTTCTGAGATACAATTATTAATAAATTTTACAGCAGGTGATTTCAATTAAAATAAAATTACAGAGTTCTATTGACTGTTTTAAAGGAAAAATGCAAAAAAAAACCTTTATCTGAATTTGGCTATCATAGCCGAACTAACAAAACAAAACTATATACATATTTACAATTATTTACAAAAATCTATACTTCTTAGCTGCTTGCCAGATCTTTAATTAGAGGGAACTCCGAGTCTATGCAGCGAAGTCGGAATCTCTCATCTAGTTTTTTAATATGGTCTGCGATTTGTTGATAACCAGTAGTCCAATGAAGTTGTTGGGTGGAATACCGCCATGGAAGACCATTTATTAATTTTAAATTTTTGTTCTGTATAACTTGCAGTTTTTTAATGTGAATGGGTGCTGCTTTTGACCACACTGGGCATCCATATGTTATAATCGGTCGTATGACGGATTTGTAAATTAGATTTTTATTTTTGTGCGAAAGTTTGGAACCTGCTGCTAGCATAGGATAGAGAGCTCTGCCACATCTAAGTGCTTTGTTTCTTGTTTGTTCTATGTGAGGTCCAAACGTTAGTTTTTTGTCTAAGATAACTCCTAAATAAGTCACCGTATTGGTGAAAGAAACCTCTAGGTTATCAGCTTTAAAATTAGTGAGTGGCTGTCTTTTTGGTGATTTGTTGAAAGGAAAGATTATAGCTTGCGTTTTTTGATCATTTATTTTGATTTTCCATTTATGTAAAAATTTCTTGCAGTGTTTATATCCCACTTGAAGTTTTTTGATTATACTTTTCGTAAGTTTACCATTAGCGATAAGACCAGTATCATCTGCATAAAGTACCATATCACAGTTTTTGGGTTTCTTAAGGTCAGAAATAAATGTCGAATAAAGTAATGGAGATAACACAGAACCTTGAGGTAATCCAGCTGTAATATTTTTAATGTTCGAATATGAGCCATTTAGTGATACTAGAAATTGTCTATCAGACATGAATGATTTTATTATTTTGATTAAATATTTTGGAATGTTGAAAGTGTTCATTTTATATAATAGACCGTGGTGCCAAACCGAATCAAAAGCCTTCTCAACATCCAGCAATATTAAACCAGTAGATCTTCGACGCGTTTTATTTTGTTTTATTTTATTAACTACTCGTTGAATCTGATGTACTGTTGAATGCTGTGGTCTAAACCCAAATTGTTCCTCAGGAATGATGTTGTTCTCGAATACAAATTTTGCTAGTCTAGTGTAAATTATTCGTTCTAAAATTTTTCCAAAGCAATTAAGTAGACTGATAGGTCTGTAGTTTGTAGCCAATTTGTGATCCTTTCCGGGCTTTGGTAAAGGCAAAACTTTAGCTATTTTGAACCGTGTTGGAAAATACCCTATGCTAATACAGCCATTAAAAATGTTGCAAACATATTCTATTGTTTTATCAGAGAGTGCCTTTAATAAAATGTTATCTATGCCGTCTAGTCCAGGAGCTTTGTTAGTTTTTAATTTCTTTATAATATTTTTTATTTCTGAAATCGTTGTGAATGTTGCGTTATCGTGATTCAGTTCCTTATCTTGGTTTAATCTGTTAGTAAATCTTTTCACGTTTCTGTCTATTGAGTGTTTAAAATCAGCTGTGAGAGAGTGTGACGCTTCGAACGAGTTAGCAATGGCATTTGCTTTTTCGGTAGCGGTATAAAGAGTTCTACCGTTTTCGATCATATTTCCAGTATATCTAGCATATTTACCTCTGATACCTTTTGCAATTTTCCAAAATCTTTTCTCACCGGTTTCGAGTTTGCTTAACATTTTCGACCAGTTAGAGTTGCGATCAATAAAAACATTTTCATTAATAAGTTTGTTAATTAGATTCATCATAGTTTTAAGAATATTTTTTTGGACTGGGTCCATGCATCTTTGCCATTTTCTTTTAATAGCATTTCTGATACGAATGCAAGTTAGAGTAGTATTAGAAATTTCTAGAAACTTATTTTTCTTCCTTATATATGGCACAGCAATTGATCGTGCATCCAGTATGGTACCTAAAAGCTTGTTAATGTTATCCTCTATATTTACCGGTGTATAATCAATTATGTTAGGAATAGAAGCAGCTTCAATTTCCTGATCAATGAATGCTCGAAAGGTTTTCCAGTTAGCTCGGCTATAATCCGGCATTTCTTGATTTGATTTTTCAAATGTGTTGGCATCTATAAAACAGGAAATCGGGGAATGATCTGACATTAATTGATCAGAGTGATTATAGAGAGGCGAGATAAATATTCGTGAATTGGATAATAGGATGTCAATGGTAGATGGAGTAGCACCCGAGTGAGGATAATGTGTCGGTGAGTTTGTGTGACTTATGAATAGATGAGATTTTAACTGCAGATCTTGTAGAATTACACCAGCCGTATTGTTTCTTGTGCAATTCCATGCAATATGTTTGGCATTAAAGTCACCAAAAATTAAAAATTCTTTGTTTACCGGTGTTAATTTTTTCATATCTGATTTAAACGAGTTGAAGTACCTTGGGCTGTAAGCTGAGGTAAGTATAATCTCACGTCCATTTATATTTACTACAATAGAGATGTTCTCAATATTTTGAGTATTGTACATAGGTATATGAGTATGCTTGATGGAATTTCGGATGCCGATCGCCACACCCCCTCCGTGAGAGCCTTCTCGATCATTTCGATAAATTGCGAAGTTGTTTAAGTAGAATTTGTGATGTTGTTTTAAAAAGGTTTCATTGAGCATAATAACGTCAATATTTTCTTGGTTTAGTAGTAACTGCAGTTGCCTAATAGCAGAGATATTTGTAATGCCTTGGGCGTTCCAATGCATTATCTTTAGCTTCTTATTTTTGTACTGCATGTTTCAGAAGTGACATTATAACCTGAATTTGGTCAAGTTTTGAAGTGCATTTGTTGAGTTGATCTACCGCATTTATAAATATGTCAAAAAGTTCGTCGATACCAAGCAGTTCCTCGTTCGAGTTATTTGGTTTTTTGAGTTGTGTGGAATATAATTGATTTATATTAGAACCTTGTGTTAAAGGTGTAGTGAGTATTTTATTAGATGCCCTTAAGGCCGGAAAATCTCTCAAGTCTTCGTTGAGTGTTGGGGCTCTATTATATTGGTGTACTGATACTTTTTGATTTTTTAGTATGTTGCGATGGTTAGTATTGTTTCTGATTTCTAGATATTCTCTACGACTTGGACAATTGGGATCGTTTGCTTTATGGTTGGTGTTGGTAAGTTTTTTTGATATACAATTAAAACAGCTAAATTTAATGGTAGCATCTTGTATTCTATCTTTGAAGTGACAGTCTGCAGCATTGTGATCGCTACTCGCACACAGTAAACAGACCTTCGTTCGATGACAATTTTCAGCTCCATGTCCATACATGGAGCAGTTCCTGCATTGTGTAGGTCCTTTATATTTTGGTGAGTATGGCTTCCAATTAACTATCATATGATTAATTGAGCCAACATTCTTTAAATGTTTTAGAGTGACTTCTTCTTTTTTAAATTGTAATAAATATAAAACGTTGTTTTCATTTTTATATTTTGAATTCATTTCTTTGATGAAGAACGGATTTATATTGTATTTTATCTTCAACTCATTTTTTATATCTTCGATATCGGTCTGTGGCAGACCTGATAGGACAACTTTGAAATGCTGTTCTTCTTTTGACTGGTGAGTGAAGTATTGTATTTTTTTTTCATTGACAAGTTGAATACATTTATTGTAATCGGTTTGGTTATTTAATAGGAGTTTCTTACCTATTGACATTTGCTTGATTTGGAAATCTTCTATGTTTAACTCATTGATTGCCGTTTTAATATAGTTAGATGTAGTTGAATCAGTTATAACGATTGGGGGTGGTTTAATTAACCTGTTTTTATGACTGCCGATAATTGGAGGGTTTTGAACGTTTCTTTTCTCCAGATTGCCATCTGTGGACATTGTTTCTTCATCTTCACTCAGTTGTGATAAGATTTCAAATCTGTTGTAATTAGATTTGCTTGTACCTTGCGAATTGTCAGTTATCAGTTGTTTGTTTGGCATTTCAACAAAATTTACACTATTATCTGTCGTTGCTTTGAAGGTTAATGCAGTCGGTAAAACCACATTATGCTTGTTTTTAGATTTTTTAATAATTGTTTTTCGACTAGGGCCTATGTTGATCACCAGAGTTATAATTCACCCAAAAAGAACCCGATGAAACCACTCTTGTTACAGTAAATTTGAAAATATTCGTACAGCGCGAAAACACGTGTGTGTGCACGTCAATAGACACCGCGAATATCTTGTAATACCTAAATTAATGTTTCCTATTGGATTTTTCTTTTGGATAATATCGGAAATAAAATACATTGTATTGTATCAACACAATATTATTCTTTTCGGAATTTTTTGTTGTTATTCAACATTTCATTTATTTTAATTTTATATGTTTATAATATTTCATTTAGGTTAATAAAATTATAAAATATTATTGTAGTATTTAAGTCAGTTATATATCTTTTCGTTTATTTATATTATTATTATAATATTATAATAATATATACCTATAATATTCACAATATTTGAATTTGAGCGTTGAAATATTGTTTTTTTCCAATAACCCCAATTATATGTTATATTTAAATTATGATTGAATACATTACACTATACGTACATTCAAGTTTACAGATACAAGTAAAGAAATTTTTATAAAAACAGAAATCTAAACTACCTTGACTTCATTCGGTGCACAGTATGTACTACCTTGAAATAATAAGTAATAATGCATGTTTTTTGTTTATTCAGATTCACGTAGAGAATAATTTAATAGGACAGTTACCGTTGAATTATACAAATTTTTAAATAAATTTGAAAATTAATTTTTTAATTTCACTCTATAAATTCTATATTTTTATATTTTCCGAAAAATATTTTGTATATTTTTATCAATTAAAGTGACGGAAACTACTTGAACAATGACGTTCTCAATATTTTATACACACTACAATTAAGTCTTTTTTTTTAAATTTTTTCAACAATGTAAATTGTTACATAACTTTGTTAACACATATTATTCATACATAAATTAGATTAAATCTGAGAGAAATATTTCCAAGTTTGATGTTAAATAACCTGCTATAGAGGTTAATCGTCCGTAGTTGCATTAGAAAAACATAGTTTGCCTTTTATTTTTATAAAACGTTATGGAAAATCAGTGCCCATAATCTTATATCAGTAAGTATATCGTGCAATCAAACTGGTTCGATAAAAGTCATTTTGCAAAACAATTTTCATGTTATCAAAAAAAGCCGATGCTCGCGAAGTTATACAAAATAACTTTAATTCATGAAATTTATTTACATAATATAAGCATCCAAAAATCAAATCATCTAACCGTGAGGTCCCTTTAAAATTGAATGCCGGCTCTACTATGCTTCTCCCTTCTGATATGTTATATATTATTATAGTATATAATGTTGCTTATCTAGATATTAACTTATTAGATAATAATAAACAAAATATTCAAAAAAAACACATCTGATGTCAGTAGTTCCGGTTTCCACTATTTTTTTTTAAATAACCTTGTTTGGAAACATAATTGGAATCGGCTTCAAAATTAAGCACCAGTCTATTTAATAAATAGAAATATAAGATAATATACCCAAGTAAACAAAATATATTATATTATGTTGCTGAATAAATTAAAAAAGTTTTGTTAACCATATTAAAAGCAATTAAATTTTTAAGCTTTCGAACAGTTTAAAAGTGTTTTTATGTTCAGGAACTTCTACAAACGAATAATTGATTGGTACGAATTCGATGCATAACATCAAATTGTATTATGGTTGGTTTATTAACATGTTTTCCAACACACTTTCAATAATGTACGTAAAAATAATTGTTACGATGCATATAAAAAAAAACTATACGTCAATTTGAACTGCGTATTTAGCTCCACCTAATGAAGGAATAAAAGTATACTTTTCCCATTTAAAACCAAAGCCTGGTGAAAAAAATTTCCAGTATGCCTCTGACAAAACACTGTTAAAAATTATTTAAAAAACTGTTTAGATCATAGATTATTCCCATATTAACTATAACTTTTATTTTAAAATTTATATCTACATATATCGTTTACCACTGGCTAGATAAACAAAGTAGTAAATTTTACACCCCGTCTAAAGCAATTTCAAAATTTTATATTACTAAAATCTTAACATTTTACCAATAAACGACTTTTCGTATTGCATCATTGATTAATATCTTATAGAATGTAATTTGCCAGAAATGCGTTATAATGTAATTTCCTGACGTTAATTAGTACGCAACATTAATTTGACCTATTTGTGACCAATAAATCGTTTTTGCTGAAATAAATATAATCTTATTATATATTTACCATCATGGTATAAAAACCTTGTCGTTAAAATTTATTTGTTGCGGTTATTATTTTTAAGGATTATTATGATCGATGACCTCTTCGAAATGGTTTTTAATAAATGTGTATTCAGGTATACATTCATTAAATTATTTACATAAATAAGTGATCATTATCTACTGTTTGTTGTTTTTTAATTTTGGTTATTGAATTTTTTTATTCTTAGTAGTACAAATTTTTATTGAAGGACAATCAATATTAATAATGTAAATTAATGAATAAATAATTACAATTTTATTGTTTATTTAGGTGTTCATTCGTTTATTTATTATTGTTAGTATATTAGTCACATTATTTTTTCTTTAATTATATTTTTTAATATGTAAAGTGATTCATTCATTTTTATGTAAATGAGCGGAAAATTTATCAAATACAGACAGATAATATATATTATTGCTAAGTGAGGCTGTTAGTATACAGAACACAGATTTATTATTTTTAAATGTATAGACCTAGCATTCTTGCATAAAATTTAAACCGGTGGGAGCTCTTTCAAGTCACCCACAAAGCTTATCAAAGGACAAACACTAATTATGCCACTTTTTGTTTGTATACTCTCTGTTCCTCTATTTCACGTAGAATTTTGTAACCCACCTTAAATTGGCTTCTTACCTAGTTAGAAATATAATAATAATAATAATAATAATATCAAATTTATTTATATAAAATATAGTTCGCTTACATTACAGCGACTGATTGTTGAAACGTCGATAGGGATACTTAAAATTACAACGAGTGTTGACTTCTAAAAGAAATATTTCCACCATATGATTGCAAAAAAAGAATCAAGTTTACATAGTGGTTATATTTAACAAACAACATTTTAAGCAGACTACAAAAAAATCTATTTTTTAAAATAAGTGAACAACCAGGTCGGACCAGTTGGAATGGAACGACCCTTTAACATTCAGTTTTCTTAGAATAAATTATTACCTACGTCTTTACAAATATTGTGTTGTCTTTTCTTTTTATTTTATTAAATTATGACTTTATAATTTATAATACCTTACCATTTATGTTAAGTTAAATTGACTCTCGGTACTTTGGGGGTTCGCGATCAAGTTCATATCGACTTGAGAGATTATAATTTTAAATAATTAAATATTTGTTAATAAAATTAAATTATCTTAAATTTAACAAAAAATTGAAATGTTTAAATAAAAATTTTAAATTATTGGTATTTTTTTTGTATTCAGATGTTAATGAAAAGCACTTATAAAATTGAGAAAAACTGCACTTAATGATTCCTCATATAAACATTAAAAGAAAAAACTACCATTTATAAGAAAGTAATAAATAATAATTATTTTTTACTAATATAATAATTATTAATTGTAATATTAGTTCTGTTAAAAAGTTTCCATTGATACCCTGCAGCGCCGACGAGTTTCAAAAAAGTACAAAAAAAAATGTACGTCACCATGGAGGGGTTAAATTTAATTTCGGAAAGAAATTAAATTAAATTTTGAATAAATTGTTTAAATTAATGTTTTATTCTATATTTTGTTTAGTTAGTTTTCGTTGTTTTATGTTTTTCTGGTTTTTCTCTTTGAGCTTTACTTATTGATTAATAATAAAAGAGAGGGGTGCAATGTTGCATGACGAAATATTTGGACAGGATAAGAAATTTGATATTGAATGAATTTCGTATAGTCAAGATATTGAAGATTTCGCTGTAATTTAAAGTGTAAGGTTTGCATTTAAAATTTAGATTGCAACATTTTAAAGTTAACTCATTTACTGCCTTTAACTTTTAGAATTTATTTTAGAATTTCTTGTAATTATATTTCTGCTCACAACTTAAACAAATGAAGTGATGGTGTTCTGCCCATCTTGGTTAAAATTGTATTTTGTTTGGTCTCATTTTCGGAAGCAAAATGACAAAAGAGCAAAACTATATTTTTACCGAGAAAATATATTTATATAAATATTATTTACTAGTGAATTTCATTTCGAATTAAAACCTAAAGCTTATGAAAAACTAAAAAATACTACGAGTAGAAAATCATCTACTTGGAGAATTTATTGTTGTTTTCTTTTGTTTATTCTTGCGTAATTGTATTTTACCCGTAGTTAATATATGCATTAATGAGTTATTCTTGAAACTGGTTTTTATGTAATTTACGTAATTTCTTTTCTGTTAAATAATGCCTATTTTTTTAAGATACCTTCTTTAATATTATTTAAAGAAGAGAAAGCGATGATTCAGTAACTCTTTCGTCGTAATAGTTACAGTTAGGTATTTGATTAAATAATATGTGACAATAATTGTATGTTGGTATAAATAATCTGCGTAATGCTGAGAAAGCTTAAGAATATATTTTTTAGTCCTCTTTTCTTGAATGCATATTGGTACGATATGATTATATCAACTCTCTTATAGATTTCTTCCTGTATGAAAATGTAAAGTTAATAAAAAATTCAAATGAATAGGTCGTTATGACTATCTGTTTATTTTATTCGATACTATAATAATTAAAGGAACATAATAAAATCAATTTTTCACAGCAAAATAGAACGTTACAAAATTTATAATAATATTGTAAATTTAATTAAATTAATTTACTATAAACAATACTATTTACAGTGGTGGTAATTTAACGCCCTCCTTTTCAATTTCACTTGCAAATTTCTCTCTGTAGAAATGTTCTGGGTCATATTGATCTTCGAGTTCTCTGAATACCTTTGGTTTCTTCTCAACTAAAAATTTCAAGACCTTTCTTCCTTGTGTTTTCTGAACTTCAGTACATTTGTCACAATTGGTTTTTAGTGCATCAGGGAAATATTCTGAAAATAAATTTTATCTTAAGATTGCGGATAAATTATACTGGATTTAGTACATATTTTTGACTTATTAAAATAAACTACATTAAAAAAAAATGAATGAAAAAATTTAAATGATAAATTAAATTAGTGAATTAATTAATTCGTCAAGTAGTTACTATTAAATAAACTTAATTTATTAGAAAATTTGTTTTAAATTATTACATTAACAAAACAAAAATATTAAAGTCACATACCTCTTAATTTAGTTCCTTCTTTGGTGCATTTTAACCCGGTTTTGACGCAGTTGATATAATTATTGAAAAGACGGTCACTCTTAAGAACTTCATCCACATCAAAGTTATCAAACTCATCTGTATATTGGTCTTCTGCTGGTCGAGACCAAGCAACATTTAGTAATGCAACAAATAAAGCGATCACAATGAGGTTTCTCATTTTGGTAGGTAGTTCGGGCAATGTACCTTAACTATTTAATTCAATTTTTCAAGTGGTACTCGTTTATATACTTTAAGGAGCTATACCTAATTAGAGAGGGGCAAGGTTCGACTTCTTAAAAAATCAAGAATATCTAGAAAACCTGTAAAATTAAATCACTTACGCTATTACCAAAATTAAAATTCCATTGATGAGTTATGAATTTTTTGTTGGAACTTCCATGACGGATTAATTAAAGAATAAAAATTAACAATTATAATTTAATGACACACTTAAAAAAGTGTGCATTATATTTTTATGACTGTTTGATTACATTATTATTTTCTTTTTTCTCATTATTTTATTTAGCTAAGATTCAATAAAAAAATATGCAATTTCCGAAGAAATTGAGGTAAGCGATACTTTTAAGAACACTTAACAGTCAAGTTAAATAAAGAAATTCGTTTAAAAATTTAAAAGAGTAGAAATTTACATTTACGGATTTCAATTTAATGCATGAAATTTCACTTCCTGCATCCAGAATCAATTGATTAATATCAATAGGAATTACTTCCATAGAAAAAAATAATAAGCATATTATAGTAAATATAGTGAGAGTAAACATAATTTATAATTAAATTTTATTTTATATTCAAAAAATGTACTTAGAAATACATTTAATAAATAATTCTGTGGTCTCGGAGTAAAAGTTTTTAATTTAATAATAATTAGTAATTCCACAGAATTGATTATATCCATTTAAACAAATACAGTGGTAACTGACTCCAAGATTACAATCGGACACCTCTTATGTTAGATTAAATCCAAGTTTCCATTGGTAATTTTTCTATTTTATGAATTTAAAATTAGAGAGATAGTTGTTTTTGCACCTACAAATATTTTTCCCTTATCTGATTCTAAATCGCGTGGTCTTCCTTCCCCGACACAAAATCTACTTAATGCCGAGATGAATATTTTGTGATCAATTCAGTGACCAACTCTAAATTCATAGCTTTCGTTGAAAGCAAACAAACACAACAATATAAACTCTTACGGTTTTGCACCCACGGCCTATTCTGTCGTTTAGCAAAATCGGACGTATAATCCACTCCCGTGGTTAACCCTACAGAGCCTACAACGTCAATTAAAATCATGGTAAACTGTAACTCGGGCCTGTTAGGCCAGATATATGCTCTGCAGGGTTAAAAATAGTAGAATTCACTAAATACGATTTACGGGAAGACTTCCCATTCTAGGGGGGATTTGTTTACGAGAAGCGCAGAAGCATTTTTAACATTTATGCACAGCTTAACGTTCTAAATTTCTTCCACCTTCAATGGCCAGAAGCGCTCGCGGAAAATTGCTAGCAATTGCTGTGGTCCAGCATGAATAAGGTGTTCATACTTCTGAAAAAAATTAACTTGGTCAAATAATATTTACCTAAAGCATCAATTGATGTATAGGAACAACATGAATTCTGAAGTAGCCCTCCCAGACGGAGCAGACTTTCAAAATCAAGAAAGGAGCTCAGGTTTCCTGTTATATACATTTTCTTCTGATTGGAATTCATAATAAAGCTGAAACAATATGCAACAATTCTTTCCAATTCAGGAAGACTAGAATAGTCGTCGATAGGAAATGATATCTGTTCTGTAGTTACAAATGAATTTACCTTTGATTTTAACTCAACTACTACTCTTCTGAACGTGGAATCTTGTGCGGCCATAGATATTTTGGTGAAGATAGGTGAAGATAACCAAGATGGCCCGTGACACCACAGCTTAGAATTTAACAATTAGCTTGGAATTATACCAGTAGAAGGCAGATTATTTGGTAGGCACAGGGTTCGAAGTGCAGCACTTTGAGCTGTCGTGCGTACTTTCATGAATTTCAGCTACCCTATTAGCCACGAAAGTTTTTAGAAGGTTCGTGGAGGGGTTTTCAATTAACCTAATAGAGTAGAGGAATCCGTCTAAAGATAACATCTACCCCCATAATACTTATGACCTGAGAGAATGACCTCGTTAGCTTTAAGGCAGCTGACAATCCTAATCGACAGATAGTGATTGTTTTTAAGGCAGTTATCTTTCTTTTGGCTAAGAGAAGATTAGCAACTACTTAACCCTGCTCACCAACTCAACGAACATACAAACGAACATACCTAAATATCATTTGCGTCGGAGAAACCATGCAACTCAAGAGTAAAACGCTTTGTTAGTAGAACATGACTTGGAATTTCTAATTTATTTAATTTGATGAGTTTGTGGTAGTAATTCATTCTAAGATACCTTCTCCAACCACAGATGCCGAATAAACGCCTTCGCGGTTATTGTACATGAATACAATGAAAAATTATGCCGAAGCAGTACCATACTAACTGTATTAAATTCATAAGTGCAAATAAGTCTGAATGGATGACAGGACCAATCATTTGGAGATTATTAATCGAGACTTCAGGAACTTCAGGACTTCAAACCATGGAGGCATCAAACACAACACGAAAAGAGGACCCTCCGTGGTGTGGAATGTAATGCGTACTTGCAGATGGTTCGATGTTAACTACTGCCATATGTCCGAGTTGGTCCGAGTGCTATTATTCTTTCATAAATTCGTTATATTTAGGGCGAGTGAATGATTGGAGCTTAGTTTTCTCTCTAAATTCATGAACCTTCTTAAGCTGTCCAAGGATTCCATAAATTGAAATGAGAGAATAAACCTACCATCTTTATATCTTCGATGAGTTTCAAGGGAGACATAAATGAAGAGCTCTATAAATCTAGAAATGGGTTCAGTTTGAGTTAATATAAGGTATAACTATTTAAAAAATAGTTTAAAAAAAGTAAATCTTTAAAGGAGATGAATTTGAGAGGGTAAAACGCAATTTTTTTCGGGTTGGAAAAGCGACTTTTCTTGGCAAGTACCTCGGTGGTTCCTTTACCTTCCGAGGGAAAACGATTAAAATTTCTTACTTCGCCCGGGATCGAACCAGACTTCTCGGTTCTTAAGAGTTTAATTGAGAATTGAATAATGTTGAAGTAATTTTGATATTTGTAAAAAGCCATTCCACATTATGCAGCTTAAAATTTCATCATTATTCAATACTTTATTACACTTTTATTAGCGTTTAGATTTCTTATGTCTTGTAATATAGTAATTATGTACAGGGAAAACTCGGCAACTTATAAGAGATATGAAAAAATTGATGGCGCATCCTCGATCTCTTTTTTCGGGAAAAGCTCAATGGCGAAAACCAGAATTCGCTATATTTTTTTGTTTTCGAGTTATAGCCAGAATTTTCGACTTTTCGATAAATGTCGATATCTCGGTTGTTTTTCAAGATATCAAAAAAATGTTAATACTTTCTTCTGGCACTTTTTTAAGATCAATAAAATGGGTTAAATGTTATATTATGTTATATAATGTTATATTATATTAAATGTTAAATTATAAAATGTTTTATTATTATATTTATTATATATTAAAGTAGGATTTTGGAGAACTCTACAGCTTGTGAAATTTTGGATCTAGACCAATATGAATATGACTTGTAAAGTTATACAATTGTGATTAGTTTAACGCCAAATAAAAGTAATGTATTATGCTCCCTCGCAAAAAAATCTTCATTTATATAAACAATACAATTAAAAAATTGTAATTTAATAAACCACAAGAGTTGTTTTGTTAAATACAATATATTATGATAAATTTGCTTTTTTTAATAAGTAGATAATAATGATGATTCATGCGATATATTAAAATTTATTCTTTTATTCTAAACCTTTTGTAAAGGTTTACAATAATTTTAAGGTTATTAAGCTTTTGATTTTACGAAAAATTAATTTTACGGTGCAAGTGGCCATTAATATTTAATATTATTGATGTTTACTCCAATTACACATATCCTCAAAGTTTTACATTCTTGGTAATTTGTTTGAAATTTTAATTTGAAATAAAATTGAAAAGTTTTACTTTAAATTCTAGGTTCCAGGTTTTCCTCTTTTTTGAATCTTTTGCTGTATATTAAGAAGTACCTATTACATACACAGAGTATACGCGTCGAAATTCTTAGCTCATCAACTACGCATACCATTGTTCTTGACGTTGTTTTCGTCAGAGTATATCTTTAGCAATCTGGAAAATTTTTAAAATTAAAAAGCTTAATCAGCAAGTCCTTTTTTGATTGTTATAAAAGCGTAAGCAAGATACTCTAATATTATAATAATGTGTTTATTTAAAACTACTATAAACATGCAATAAAGTCATTTTTTTTATAAAGAGCGTTACCGCCCCAAGGCGACCATAATTTAACTATGGGTGGTGTGCATTATTGCGCTAGAAAATCTGAAATTTTGGAAGGTCTAATTAAACAGTATTGTAAAATTATTTTCGAAAAAATAAGTTTGTTTGGTCAGGTGGCTATATTTAGAGCTTACCTATAAAAAGTAGTTATTTACTAATTATATAATTTAACTTTAGTAAAAATAACTTGATGAAGTAGCAGAGCGCAATTATAAATAATAATAAAAAGTAGTAGTAATTCATAAACTCGACATATTTTTTATAGCTGCACGATATCTTGTACCTACTATATATCTACATATAATAATTTATAATTATGAGAAAACTGCATAAGTATTGTGACGTTGGGCGATAAACGCAAAACAAGTTTTTTAACCATCATTAATTTCTTGCAAGAATAAGACGTGTGAAATAATCATAATGAAAAACTGATAATTATTATTATTTTTTTATTATTAATTATCTGCCTTGAAAATATTAGAGTTACCTGTTTAGTTAAATTTATCAAAACTACAGACACAGAGTTCAATCTAAATTTAAAACTTTTCGTTCATGTAATCTCACAGGGTGGGGTGCAATTATACATATTCACAACTACAATATATTATGTGTAGTTATTGCTAAATCTTGGATGGAATTGCCTAAATGAATGTCAAAACAACTATAAAGAGATCAGAAAGAGCGGACGTGTCGCATTGTAAATACACCAACGGATTTTCAAAAATTTGTTCAAATTGACTTACCATTGTAACGCTAAACTTATATTCATTTTCGGCCAAGTATAAAAATATAAAGATTTATAATTAAAGGTATGTTCTTGTAAAATAAAGTAATCTTAGTATATCTACTAGTTTCGTGGAGATGATGGACAAATTTTATAGAACATTCACAAATAATGGAATAAAACCCAAATTTAGTTGTTCATTTATTTCATAGGATTCTAGCAGGATGAGTTTCATACCATTTTTTCTTATGAAGGATTTCTAATTTAGAACTATGCAGTGGATGATCTGCTTCTCTTAAAAATTAACTCTGACGTTGGAATAAAGATTTATGATTTTATAATTTAAGTCCAAAAATGGCGGAGGAGCTATACGGCTATAAGTTAAGTTTATAAACTCTTGATTTTGATTATAAAGAATTTTGTATTATCGTCTTTATTACTTATTTTCAATTTTGTGCAAGTCGCAAGAAAGGGAAAACCCATTTGTATTTGACACTGATTTGAAAACCATAAAAGTTTTGTCATAATTATGTATACTTTGTTAACAATATAATGTTTTTTATACATTGGACTTGAGTTGTGTCGAGCATTTGATGACTGATTGTCAATATTACGTAGCGGTTTTAACAGCAGTAAAACACGTAACATAATATACATATCAATCAACAGTAGCGTTGTTTTTTCTCAAAAACTGCGAAATTTTTTCTGTTTTTAATTCGAATATAGTTATTTTTTTATCATGGGTGGTCGGTTATTATTACAGAAGGTTGTTCATCCTTAATAAGAACAGTAATTGAAAATAATGAATGTCAGCGAATTAATTACCTACTCATTAAAGTTATCGACGTAACGAAATTAAATATAAGATATTTAGTTAATTCAATATTACTTAATAACATTAGTAGTACTTGTTTTTCAATTTCTATTTCATTTCTTGCAAATTTTCAAAATTGAAAATAATAATACAGCTACAGGTGATATAATGAGAATTACGTTTTTATTAAGATAATTTTAACCAAACCATTTTAAAAAGTTTTTTGTGCGCTTTGAATTATGCAAATTATAATACCACATAGGTAAATATTAAATATCACAAACATAATATTATATTAAAAATTAGCAAATAAAGAGTGGAGCAAACGTCAAATTACAGAAATTTAAAATGACAAATTATCTACCACAAAAATGGTATTAACTCCCCACCCATAAAATCCCAACATAAATTTTAGATTTTCGTGAAATGAAGCTAATAGAGCTAATAGTAATAGCAATAGTATACTACGTATTTAGAAGGTAAAACGTGGTATTTACGTGATAAAGAAAAGTTTGAAAAAGTCTTAAGTTTGTCTTTCCAACACAAAGGGCCAATTCCACTGCCTATGTAGTTTTTTAATATTACAGGTTTTTATTAATATTACCTACAGTTTTTCAGAAGGTGATCTAACAGAATATATATTTTTTACTAATAATAATTATTATTACAAAAATGCAAACACAGAAATAGGTATACCTCATTATTTATTTTTTATATTTTTTATATATATTTTTAAATAATACAATACGAAGGTAGAAACTAGTTTGATAAAAAAATTCTTTAAGAGTCATTATTGAAAATAAAGAAAATTTCTAATTAAATATTGATTTATAATGGAGGTAAATCGATGCCCTGCTGTTTCAAATCATCGGCGTAGTCAACCCTGTATTTGTGTTCAGGATCAAATATATCTTCCAAATCTCTAAAGATCTGATATTTATTTTTAATTAAAAATTGAAGAACTTTTCGACTTTGTCTCTGTTGAACATCTGTACACTTTTTGCATTTTGTTTGTAAAGCATCGGGAAGAAGTTCTGAAATTAAAATTTAAAAAAATTATATTTATAATAATATATTGGCAGAATTAATAAATTGGAAATGTTCCGCTTGCTTAATTAACCCTAAAATCCGGTGCTTTGACGAATAACAAATTTATTAAATGAAGTTTTAATTGATTATATTCATTGATTTCAATTGATTGCAAAAATATAAAATTGAATTCATAACTTACGAATATATGATATATTTCTCTTAATTGATAGTTTATGACACTTTTCGTCGACCAAAAATTTATTAAGTATTTTTACAAGTTAATAACTCAATCATACAAATTTATTAATTTACTACGTTAAATTAATTTGTTTATTTAAACAAATCTCATTTATTATTAAAATAACTAATGAATAATATAAGGAACACAATATATGCTTTGAATGCTTACCCCATTTAGTTAACCTAACACCACAAGAAGTACTATTTATATTTTAAACTTGATTAGTTTAAGGGGTGATAGCAATATTTCTACTTTAGGCCACTGTTTTTAATTATTTTTACAGGAAATTTTGTTTGGTATAAAACAACAACTTAATGCAACAAATATAAATTTATGTAGAAGTTAATATGTTTGCATATTACCATTAACAAATTACTAATAAAACTATCATAGGAGGATTCTCATGCACAGCTCATTAAATGTAGATTTTCATATTTAAACTTTTTCAAAATTGAAGCAATGGCAACGTTTTCATAATAATTTAGAATTTTCCCCAATGGAAAATTTTCAACATTGATCAAAAACATTAAAAATATATTGTTTTTGGGAAATGTATATTCTTGCAAATTAAATTAAATTAATTTTATATAAACACCATTCCCAAAAACAATAACATCAAAACTAGCACAAGGAGTAATATTTACTTAAAAATATAACATACCTCTTAATTTTTGACCATCGGGAGTACATTTATTTCCAGTTTTCAAACAGTTGATATAGTTTCCTAAAAGACGTTCGCTCTGGAGAATCTCGTCGACATCGATATTATCAAATTGATCGGTGTATGTTTCTTGAGGACGAGCCCAAACTACGGCCACAAAAACAACAATAAGACTGATAACCGTTAAGTTTCTCATTTTGATGCAATAGAACTGGGTCAATATAATATTGTAATTGGTAATTGCATGTATTGCATATTTATATAACAAGATTCCTATATCTATTTTCTTTGGTAGGGGTTGTCTTCCCCACTCTCGACATGCGATTTGCATCATTGAGTAAATAAAATATTCAAGAAAATTTTCATATTAATTATTTTGTAAAATTAAAAAAACTTTTTAACCTTGATGCATCAATCTACTTTTTTATAGTTTTAGAATTACACCTATTCACTACTGTTTATGTGCCTATACTTATATTATGTACAATTTAACATTAATTGATAATTATAATAACGAAAATACTTTAAATGTTTAATTACTCACATCTTCAGTTCAGCATAAAAATTAAAAAGTAACAAAAATGGTGATGAAGTTCATATATGATTGATGATATATTACGCTTTTATGTAATAAGGTTTTTTGGATAATGAATTACTGTACTATAATAATGCAATTATTGTGCTAATCATAGTCAATGGAACTAAAAGAAAAATAATAAATCACATAATAAACTTTTCTTCTGGGACCAATAAGATAAAGTTCCATGTTTAAAAAATTATTCTGTACTTGAATATAAAATTGTGTAAAGAATTTTATTTTAAGGCATCTGCTTTAGTTATTATATTATTGTATATTACACAAAAATACCTATAGTTTTCTCCACGAAACTTTTGGGTTACGTCTTACGGCACAGTTCGTAATCGTCAGCGGCGGCGCCAGCATTTTCGAAATGGGTGGGCTGACATTGGGCCCAATATATTTGGGGTAAGCACACAAAATTTATAAATAAACTCTGTAAATTACATTATAGAAATAAGCACCTAAAGAAAAGGTTTTCGGTTTAGTACATAATCCTTCTTTTTAAATTTTGTATAAATTTTGGGTGGACACTTGGTGAGGCACTTGACCCCCCTGACGCCATCGCTGGTAATCGTATGTATTTCTTTTATATATGGTAAGCGGTATCGCTCTTGGACAATATATACTTATTAAACACTAGTGTTTTTTCTAATAAGAAATTATTATTCAATGGCAGAGTTTTCTAGATATTGCCAACTTCGATAAAACTCGGAATTTTATATTCCACTTTTTTGTTTTTAAACATTTTAGTAGGTATTAGTTATTTTTAATTCTAAATTTAATGAAACTATGCCGGTGTCAACGTGAATTTTTACCCCTAGAAATTTTACCCCCTGGGGTAAAAAAGTAACCAAAGATAAAGAACCACAATGAAAAGACCCAAAAAAAGAGAGTTGATCTTCAATTGATATGAACAATTTTATAAAAATATTATTCTTAATAAGTAGTCCACTTAATTTAAGCTTTTGCCTTGGTTTTTGATTCAGAATAATTTTTTTTGTTAATTAATTAATAAAATATCCCTAGCGAAATTTTACCCCAGGTAAAAATTCTGCAAAGGGTAAAATATCCCTAGTGAAATTTTACCGGGGGTAAAAATACACGATTAGGCTTCAGAGTGGGTATTGCGGCAAATTAATTTTTTCTGTTTTGTATATTATAATTTTTTTTTTTTTTTTTTTTTATAAAATATTTTTGGTTTGTTTGGAAAAGACAATTATACAAAAGATATGTTAAGTCGACGTTTCGGAGAATTTATTTCTCCATTCTCAAGACTATAAAATATAAAACAATGAGTCCTTAAACTAGATACAAATTATTATTATCTCACCAAACAAATCGTGATGGTTGTTGAAAGGTTTTGGTTCAGTAACGATCTGGTTAGGTCAGTCACAGATTCAAATTAATTAAAATGTAAATAATAATAAAAGATATGTTAAAAGTTGTAAAAATCTTATGAGTGTAAATACTATGCAAATTAATTAAAATGTCAACAAATTAAAATATTTTTTGTTTTATTATCACTAGATAAAAATGTGCATGTGACCAAATGTGTGATAAAAATAAAAATAAAAATTGGATGAAAATTATCTACATTTATTATAATTTATAAATGTTTTTCTATGTGGTTGAATGATTTACTTGCATAATTTTAATTTTAATGAGAGATCTTCTCCAACTAAAATGTTCTTCTGAATATTTTCAATATTTAGTGATACTAAACTAGCTATCGACTTTTACAAAAATAATTTAGATTTGGATCCCGACAGTAGTAAATTTTGGTTTAATAGATAAATCTAGGATTCGCAGAATTCGCATACTTTGAATTGACCAATGATTTCTCCTTCTTTTGCAAATGTAAGTGCAAGACTATTAAACTACCCCTTTAGTGGCATTACAATTTACACCATTTTCATAAGTAATTTAGAAAACCTCAACTGTAATTCAGATTTGTCAAATCATATTCAGAAATCGTCAATTTTTATTTAGATTTGTCAATTGATATTCTGAAATGGTTAAATGAAATTCAGAAACCGTCAAATGAAGTTCATAAACCGTCAAATTAGATTCAGAAAGCGCTAAATGAAAATCAGAAAATGTAAATTGTAATTCGGTATACATAATTATGTATTTTAATTCGGGTTGCTTATAAATTATACAGGATGAAATTATACCTAAACTGAAATTTAATCTACTGTAAAAGTGAGTCTTATCGGAATAAAATCTTAACAAAACCGAAAAAAAATCGGTAATATTTTTATTTAGTTTGTTATTTATTATATGATATTATATTATACATATTGCGGTGTTATTAATTATATACAAATTTTTATCGAACACAAGGCATTTCAAAATTTTAAACAAACATGAAATAAAATAAAAACAGCTCTAGAACAAAAAAAAATCCATGACAATATATTGTAGTGTAATTAATTAAAAATGTAATATTTTGTGTTTATTTTTATTTTGAAAATTTAAATTTAAATTTGGAAGCGATAAAAGAAAGGAAGGAGAACGGGCAGTCGCAACGAAGCGACCAACCGGCCGAACGTCCAAAATTTTAGTGGGTAAAAATTTATTGGAGATAAGGTGTAATGTTGTGAATAAAAAGTGTTTCTTTTGATAACAAGTAGTTTTGATTTGACTAAAATTATATGTGATGATAAGTATGGAACTTAGAAATTGAATTTGGAACGGAAGCTGGAATTTTAAAGATTGCACCTGGAGATATGGAGAAGGTAACAATAAATTCAGATAAAAAGAAAAATTGTTATAAAGGAACCACATCAGCTATGAAAAGCGAGGACAGACGGATAAAATAGAAATTGGGTATTAAAATTAAAAATAAAATAGTTAGCCAGGCATTTTTAAGATCTGCAATTTTCTCCCAAGTCGCATCCATTTGCGAAAATTAAGCAGCGGGGAATTACCAATATAAGTTTATATTGCAAATTATTCATTGCTATTTAAAAACTTATGGACATGATCAACCATGTTGCTTCTTAAGTGAATAAATTAACGTTCAGTTCATTAAGGTATAATTTAATGTTCGATTAAAATTTCATATCCAAGTTTTTTAATTATTTTTTTTATTATTTTAATTATTTTTTATTTAAATAGTTATTTGTCACGACTTCATTTTATTTTTTTAAATTATTATATTCCTTATGAGACAAAACAAATTGCACATTTATAATTGGGGGCCAGTTCATGATCGGAGCTCAGGCTGAAAAATTCTTTCCATCCAGGCCTAGCTCATAGGATGAACATGTGCAAAAAACATATTATCTTCTGTACCACAATAATAATAAAAAATTTTATTACATCAAAAGAAATAATTGGTTAAAAAAAATTCTTTTACGTAAATTTATCGTAAAGAAACAAGTCTCGGAAAAAGTCGTCATGGTGTAAAAGACAATCAGCAGGTATATACTATTTTGTATCTCAACACTGGAGGTCTACGATTGGATATTAAAAAAATCTTTTACTTCGTACAGGAGCTTCTCGATCAATGGTTTCTTCATCTTCCTTTTGGAATTTGAATGGTATCAGGTTCTTAATGTCTTATAGCTGTACTTAAAGTATTCAATAATTTTTCAATGTGTTCGTTCCACGTTTTTGTCAGGGTGATAGCTTGTTAGCTGAAAACCAATTCATAGCTTCGTTTCATCCATTTTGCGTTTAATTTTCGTCCGTTACCAGAATCGTATCATCTGCATATAAAACACTTTCACATGTCATGTAACTGGGAAAATCGTATATAAACAGAATGAAGAGGAGAGACCTAGGGCGCTTCCTTGTGGTACACCACACGTGACGTTCATTTCTTAGCCAAATAGTTGTTCCAGTAAATGGTTTATGTTTATTCCCTTTTTGTGAATTTGAATTATTTTCGACGTCTTTAGTGTGTCCGGAAACGTTTCTTCGCTTATGTACGAGTTGATTATGTGGGTAAGTACTGTTACTATTTCTTTTTTTATTATTTTAACTATTTTGGCATTTAGGTTGCTGATATCATATTATGTTGATGTGTTTTTCATTCTTGTGATTATAGTTTCTATTTCGTTTTCTTTCACTGGTTGTATAACCATATAGTACCAATTTCAATAAACACATTAATTGGTCAACAGTATTTAAAACTAGTATTCCAAGAAGTTCTACAAGCAGACAAGTAAGTTACGGGAAGAAAAAATAAAAATGGATCATCTTATAATATTATGTTGTACAAATTAAGTCACCAAAAATATATTACGAAATCGTCATTATAACCTATAATTATTGTTGTATTGCAAAAGAATTTTCGTTTTGGGTTATAGTTTAAGGTTAGAGAATATGAGTTCCTTTGGAAAAACAATCACCAACAAATTACAAATTAAAGTTAGTTATTTTGAATTATCGATGTAAATTTTGCTTTGTATTTCCTTGTATACCAGGTGTTGACTCGAATAGCCGAACATAGGGAATTAACACGTAAAAACTTATTTATGCAAATTCCTGCTTCCCAAATTATTTTAGAGAAAAAATGAAAGACACAAAAAGAATGCAGAAATATAAACTACGTATGATAAAAGCATTAGATTTCATGTAATCTTTACTTGTAGGGTCAAAAAATGCTTTTAAAATTGTTAAAATTTTCATTTATCAGATTAGCCATGCAAGTTTCCAAGGTAATTATTTCGAAATTAAATTGAATTAATTTCATGACCAGTCTGAAAAATGAAAATTTTAACAATTCTAAAAGAATTTTGGACCCTTTTAGTAGAAACTAGATGAAATTCGAAGATAAAAGTCCAAAATTCGTTTAGAATTGTTAAAATTTTCATTTGTCAGACTGGTCATGAAATAAATTCAATTTAATTTCGAAATAACTACCTTGGAAACTTACATGGCCAGTCTGATAAATGAAAATTTTAACAATTTTAAAAGCATTTTTTGACCCTACAAGTAAAGATTACATGAAATCTAATGCTTTTATCATACGTAGTTTATATTTCTGCATTCTTTTTGTGTCTTTCATTTTTTCTCTAAAATAATTTGGGAAGCAGGAATTTGCATAAATAAGTTTTTACGTGTTAATTCCCTATGTTCGGCTATTCGAGTCAACACCCGGTATAAGAAAATACTTCGTGACTCGGGGAATTAAAGTAAATATTTTTCGATTGCTGTTTTTTAGGTGTAATTATAAACTACAATGATAATTGAACACGAAACTTGATTGATTACGACAATACTTTATAGATACTCACCTCGTTAGGGGCCGTCAATTAATTAGGTAAGGACGATTTTTGCAATTTTTTACCCCCCCCCCCCCATGTAAGGGTTCAGATCGTGACCGTATAATGTTATATATAACATTAGCACTCCCCCCGAAGAATGTCTTGGATCAGTCCTCCCTGCATTATACCAACATCCCACCACGTCCGTGGGGTCTGTAAGATTTTTATACCCTCTCCCTTCTCTCTAAAGATTTACGTAATTAATGCGTTCAACTCTGCTTTCGTGAGCAATAGACAATATCTTGCACTTATGCCACAATATACCTACCATAAAATAATGATACTGAAATATAATAATATTATGAAGTCCGAAACAATCTTATACTATAGAATAAATGAATTAAAATTTTTTAAAAGAAATTCGAAGAAGAAGAAGAAGCTTTATTTTATTTTAAATCTTTTAAAACTGTTACAAGTGTTTACGATTTTCTACATTAGATTTATAGTAATAACAATAAGACGAGGTCACCAGTATAGACTATTTGCATTTTCAGATCTATTTTTACATCATTTATATTACTTACATTGATTTATCGATGAGTTAAATTTTAATGATAATGTGCTTGGTTTAGTAAAACCAAAGGCATAATTTTCACGACATCGGCAACATTATTCTGACTTTTGGACATTGTTACTGCTAGCTATAATTAACACAATTTGGTTTTATTATAAGGTGAGTAATAAATTACCAATTAGTTTCAATTATTATAAAAAAGATAATAATTTCTTTTAATTATACTTACTGTAAAATTACAAATTCAGTCATTACTTGCATTTTTTTCAAGAATTTTATTATCCAGGCATTAATTATTACTTATAGATTTTCGTCAAATTCTAAAAAATAAAATCGTTGAAGGTTAGTTTATTTTAAATTATGTTATAATAATTACAAGTAATTAAGCATTTCTGAAAAATATTAAGTTAATAATATGTATGTATAAGGTAGAAACGCGTTCGAAGATGTACATAATGTTTCTTTATTTTCAATGCCACTGTAATTTTGATTTCAGTGCACATTAGAAATACAAATTATTTTAAAATCATTATCGATAAGCAAACAAATAACAAACATCAAGAAATAATTTCTTTTTAATTATCTATATTAATCAGAGTACAGACGCTATGCATCATGTTCATTATATTAAAATTGAATTTACCAAAATATTTCAGATAGAAAGGAATAGAAAACCAACTTTTCGATTTTTCCATTGCGCTGACTTGCTTTTCTTCCAGTTTTCCTCCGCTCCCCGCTTTAATCATAAAGATATGCAAAGCAGTGGCGCACCCAAGGGGAAGCTGGGTTTGGGGGTTAACCCCCTCCTACTTATGTAAAGGCATCCTCTACATCAATGCTTGGATTGTTCATATATTGTCATGTATTTTCTCAAAATTTAAAGTTTGAAATTGAGCTGCCAATTAAATTTTATAGGTTGGCAAAAATTAACCGAGATTGCAATGCGAGAACGCATAAAATGGGCTTTTTGATGACAACTGCTGTGAAGCCGTGAAGACGCATAAGGCGTTTATTGAAGTTAATAATTAAAAATTGAAAAATAAAATTGTAGTTTAATTGAAAATACATAAAATTTAAATAATATAAAGTGATTAAAAATAAAAGTTAAAAATTGTATAAATGGTATTCGGATTTTGAAATGGTTTGCTGCATATAAAAATTGAAAAACAGGAAATTGATGAAATTTTGATATGATTTGAATAAACGATTTTAATTAAGTACAAAAAAATTAATTAGTAAAAATTAAAACTAAGGTGAGAAAATTTTGGATTTCAAATTAAAATATTGGAAAGCAGGGAACATTTTGTAACAATACGGTCCCACGTGCGAGGCAACGCACGTTTATCGTTATTATATTTATATTATATTTTGGATAAAATTATAAAAGAGTCCATGCTCAAATTTACAAATTGTAAAATTTGTTCAATATGTGCAATATATAACGTATAGAATATTGGACCCAGAATAGACCCCTGCAGTACTCCAAATGCCACTCCCTCCTTTTTCGATAATCTTCAGTTCCAAAATCTCTCTAACTCCTTCCCCTCAGATATAACTAACAACTTGTGTGTTGGATCTCCGAAACCATAAAAGTATAGTTTCTTTAAGTAAAATGTCAGTAGGTATAGAATCAAAAACCTTTGATAAGTCGTTAGAAATGATCTCCAATTTTTCGCCCCTATCGTGTCCCTCCATTATCTTATGCGTGAATTCTAGAAGGGCGGTTATAGTGGACTTCTTCTTTCTATAACCACACTGATTGGCTGAGAGAAGCTATTTTTTTTCCAAGTAATCCATCCTTCTTGATTTCATTGTGCTTTCGAATACTTTAGAAAAAGTCGGAAGCAGAGATGTGGGTCTGTAGTTACACGTCTTAGTTTTTTCATCTTTTTTGAATATTGGCACAACCTTAGCTGATTTTAGTTGATCAGGAAAATAACCTTCCAAAATACATTTATTTATTATATTAGTGGTACTCATATTATGATCAATTCTAGTGATTTCATTACGTTGGTTGGTATTCCGTATATATCCTGTGTGTCCATACTTTTCAAATTCTTTATTGTTAGTTGAATCTTTTCCACGATTACTGGCTCAAAAAAACAGGATGCCGTGCTGTTTCTTCTGGAAGCCCTCAGTACTTCAACAGCTGCGGCATCGTCGATGTTGAATTGCGCATTGGAGAAAAAATTACTCAGCGTGTCAGCATCTATGTCGTCTTGTGCTTTTTTTGTTGTTTGTTTGCCTCTCTTTTTTTTATAACTTCCTAAATCGCTTTTGTCTTATTTTGTGCACCCAGTATTTTGATCTCCTTATTACATTTTTTTTTCCTTTTACTAGCTTTTCAGTAAGCGCAGACTTACACAAATTGTATGCTTGATACGAAGCATCGTCTCTTCTAACCTTGCAAATTATATCCAAAGCATCTAGGGTACTTTTGATTGATTTTACTTTTTCTGAGGTATGAGTTTGCTGCCTTAGTTTGTTTACATTTATCTCCGGATAATGCAGATCAAACCAACAAAAAAAAGAGTCTAAGAAAGCGGAGTTCTGCCGTTAAGTTTATCATGACCGATTGCCAGTTTATACTAGATAATGTCAGTCGAAGCTGGCTGATACCACTCTCGGTAATCTTCCTAATCTTTCCGGTGTTTGCAGAACAACTGGGATATCCAGAATCTGGATAAATCAGAAAATATAGTCGATGCAAGTTGCGCTCTGTTTAGTTATTCTGCGAGCGTCTTTCATCAACGGTTCTAGTTCATATGTAGCCAGAAACTGCAAGAGTTGTTTCCTGCACGTAGATTCTATGCTGATGTTAACAGTCAAGTCTCCCGCTAAAATAATCTTCTTACATCTTCCACTCAATGACAACACATTTAACGCCTCCTCCAGTTTAAGGATAAATGTTTGAAAATCACCTGTTGGCGATCTGTACACCACTAAAATAGCTATTCTCTCGCGAATGACTTTGATTGCATCCACCTCCATGGTTTTTTCATCCGACATCATTGCTATCTCATGAATTGTTTCAAATTCGATGCCTTCTCTATGTAGACATTAACAGGTGCATTCATTTAAAATTTAATGCTGATTGCAATGTCTCTATCCTTAGCAAACTCTCAAACTGCAATTGTTTTTTGAATAAAATAGTGCTTTATACTACCTCTAACCTATTATTCTAATATAAATTTTTTTTACATTTTAATATTATACTATTTTTACACAGTTTGACGACTTGTCTTGAGGATGGGACTTTAATATCTCGAAACTATATAACCCACTATAGTAGTATTTGTATATTATTTTAATTAAATATTTGTTTTTTGCGATTATTAATTGAGGTAATTAATAGAATTAATGGCTCGTATCAAAATGTATGCGACCCTGGCTAGTCGTGCGAGCACGCAGGAAATTTTCTGAACATTTCACCATATTAAATACTAGTTATACCTTATACTTAATTAGTGCCTAACTTTTAATATTTACTTTTAAATCTATACTTTTAATATAGATCCGGTCCAGCTCGAAATTATGTCGGTGTTGAGACTCTCAGGATTGGGTTTCTTTTAAAAAAATTTATAACTCAAAATTTTATTGCCTTATTTGAAGCGATAAATTTTAACAAGCCGGCTATGCAGATATGGCTTGCACACGAATCAATTTTATTCCGTTTTCAAAATTTTCAAAAATAAATTTTAATTTTCGCACCACTTCTACTTTGATTTTAATTATTTATTTTCAGCTTCTACCTTTAAAAAAAAAAACAATTGTCGAAATCACAATTTCTCTTTTTATTATTAACTTGTAATGTGTTTTTTCCACGTAAGAAATCCACACTCTCTCTGGAAAATAAATTAATAATCTACAAGGCTATCATCAAGCCGATTTGGACGTACGGATTGGAGCTCTGGGGATGTTCAAGCTAGGCTTTTTATACAACAATTTTGCATTTATCCGGTCTGATTGGATGTATAAATGTAGGCCTCAGAACTTGAATTATTACTTACTAATTTCATCAGCCGTAAGTAGAATGTGATTTAAACATAAATATTAACAATACTTAAAATTATCAAAAAATCGAAAATTTATTATCAAAAATTAAAAAGAAGTACTTTTTAAAAAATAATAATAAAAATTAAATTGTCTTAACAACTCAAGGGCATCGAACTAGCCTTTTCATCAGGATGATTATTGAACTGATGGTTTCCTTGACGGTGATTTCACAAATTTTCCCAATATTTCACTCAAATTTTGTTAATCTTGCAATTGAAAAAATGGTACCAAACACCTGGTAAGCTCCAGAATTCACGGATTTCCAAAATAAAACGATCACCTTAAGGATGTCAATTCTTAATCCGTGCACAAAATCGCACCAAAAATTCAATTTTCCTCGTCCAAATTTTTAAACAACTCTCTCACGACTTACCGCCATTTAATCTCCCGAGTCCCACCTTTTCAAAATCCAATTTTTATCTCCCGTTTGGACGCATACCGGTACCCTATGAATTTTGAATACATATTATGTAGTATGTTCATCAGTGCTTGTTTCTATATTTTGCCGATGCCGACTATACATAGATTAACTTCAATATGATCTTGAGGATCTCCATAACTGGTGCCTTACTAATAATTTAGTTTCAAATTTTAAAAAGTGCTCGATAATCTTCTATTCAAAACAAACATTGATAACCGTTAGTTGTTATATGTGTGGTGCAAAGTTAGGTTTAATTAAACTAAACTAAGGGTTAGGACAAAGGTTTAACAATCAAACATTTAAGTGCAGTGTATATTATACATGATTTATCACAGGATAAACCGTAAATTACAGTTTGTACTGTGTTTTCTTTCTTAAAATTATGACAAATTTCATGTAAACCATATTTTATGCTTTCTCCTATGATAAAACATAAGAGAAATCATGTAATGTAAACTGCACTTTACACCAAAAAAATATTCAACAATGCATTTCGTACTATTGGCTTTATCCGTCAACAAAACCTTTTTCTTATTTATGAAATTAATGATAGGATTAGTTCGTAACATGTGAAATTATATAATAAAATATCTAAATGATTTACATGTTATATTAAACTGTAAAAATTGAATAAAATTGAATTTTAACTTACGTAATTATTATAAAATACAATGAATGATAGTTTATGACAATATTGTTCGAGCAACCATGTTTCGTTCTTCGGAACTCGTCAGATAAACCTTGTATAACAATTATAAAAGAGCTAGCAAAGTTAAAAAATCTAAGTCAAATCGCTTTGAGGTTTATAAAATATAAAATATAAAATATAAATGTCATTTAGATATTTTATTTTATTTTCAATTATTTTTCAATCTTTGGGTTAAATAGTCCAATAACAAGAATGTGCTGGCTAGTTAATACTGCGAACGAACAGGACCATTTTGATATATTTCACTCATCTTATGTAACATTCAAGAAGATTTAACTTAAATGTTCAATTGTAGTAATATAGTATAGTACTTACGATTGTAAATTATTAACATTAAAGTGTGCTTGTAAAAAATAAATAAAATTAATATCTTATGTTTTCCAAATTAATAACTTTTGAAGTTGTATATTTTTAAATTACATCTAGTATAATTTCGATAATATAATTTTTTAAAACTTGTCCTATTAGTAAATATTTGCCTATAATTTTATCTGCTGAATACTCGGAATTAATTTTTTTTTTTCGACAAAAGAAAAGCATACATTTTCTACTGGTACACACTGGTACCTTAAATAATTGGAAGTTCTATGAGGTACATTTAAGGTACCAGCTTGTCATGGTACAATGGTACATGGTTAAAAAGGTAATATGCATGTGTAAATAATTAATTAGCATATTATTATCAATAATTAATTTTTAAAGTTTTATATCTGCTTATTTATCTAAGACAAATACATTTTTCCAAGATGCTTAAGGTAAGTATGACGTTTGAAGGTTGTCAGAATAGTTAAGTAGAACTAATAAATAAAAATAACATACTAATATTTTTTATCATGTTAAGAATATACTGGCTGTTTCCTTTTATAAAATATTAAACAGATTAGTTTTTAATATAATATAAACATTTTTATGGGGATTCAGAAATCCCTTAACGTAGGTATTTTAAATATATTTGGTTAAATCATCAATTTTTATTTTAGAATATAACACAAATCAATAATAGGTATGACTATTTCCCTAATACTTGGACTGTGAAGCACGTGATGCTGTCAATAAACCAAATTTTAAGACTTTTCACTATTATAATAAAATGGAATATTTAAGTACGTCTACATAGATTGTTTATTATCAAAAGTAACTTTGGTGATGTTCCTGTTCCGAAATCATTACTATTATGGCCGATTTGTTCACCTTGTTATATCTCTAACAATAAGATACGAATCTCTCTAAATGACCATGTGAGCCTTCTTTATTGTTAATTATGATAATCAATTATAAATTCAGGGAGACCAACGGCTTTACATGCTCTCTGGAGCGTGAAAACGACTATAAAAAAAAACCGTCTTTCCCTAGTTTCGAACCGGGTACCATATTTAGCAGTTGATTTCGCTAACTATTACTCAGCCGATCGTAGCCTTCGAATGCAACTAAAATTAATAGACAAATAAATTAAAACTTACAAATATATTTTTACTGCAAATAAGTATCCAATTTATTACTTTACTTTGTTCATGCGATTCTAATATAGTAAATTTATTATTATGAATACTCGTATATGTTATCAAACAAAATAATCGGGAGCATTATTATAATTATACATGTTCATCACTAGAGATGATACTATGTAGTTTCTTACGTAACTAGATAAAACATATGTTTTTATTAGAAAAGATGACCTATTTCACAACGAGCCGCAGGCGAGGTATGGAATTTCTCAATGACTTCAAAATAAAATAGTTCAATATTTTTTAAATTATTTTTTATTGAACATAATAATAATTACAAATTTATTTTAGATATCGATATAATTTTGTTCTGCACTGAACAATTTTAAACCAAAAAATTTTTTTTGCTCCGTGTGAAAGAAAAAGAAATTACATATATGCATAATTATAGTTTGCTATATCTGTGGATTTTGGATTTCAGAAAAGGCAAATATAAACTCGCACACAGTTAGATTACCCATCACTGGGGTTTGTTGTACTACTTCAATATTTAGCTGTTAGGCGGCCATCAGACCATGCCACTCGGTCAAAAATGGTAATAAAGACAGAAATTATGAAGCAAAAACTTCCATTCTCCAATTCAATCACAATGCTACAAAGCTCAGTGATTATTTGAATCCCAGAAATGTCAAGTTACTTGCTTTTCTTAGTTAACTGTTAACTAATCGGAAAACATATCTTTACAGAAGAATATGGAGTTTCACCGCAGTTCGATTATTGAGTGCTTTATTTGTAAAAAATACTTAACACGATAAAGAAGTTGTATGATAAATTATGAATGTATGATATTAAAGTAATAAATTTTAATTTAAGTTAATTATTATCATAATATGCCAATACCTAAGGTGAGATAAATACGTTCCAATATGAACTGAATGACTGTTGTAATTAATTAACAAGGCATACTTACATATTTATTTATTTATTTATTTACTACATCAAACGACAAAAGAGTCAACTACATGATGCGTGGTTAAAAGTTAAAAGTTACAAAATACTTGCTAGCATGGGCAAGCTGAAAAAACTCGCATCGGAGAAAAAGCTTCACCATACTATTACAACAAAATAAACAACAAAAATCATCAATAATTACATAGCTTAAACCATATTGATGACACTGAAACATTTAAGCGCAAATTAACGTATAAAAAACATATGCTGGCACTCGTTCGCATTGCGAGCCATTCTGCTTACAGCCGAGAACATTAGGTAGAGCCTTGAAAAAGGCTCAATATAAAAGGCGGCCGAATTTCTCAGCGGCCTTGGAGGTACATAAAAGTTTATTTTAGATAGAAGTTCCGGACTGTCCACAGAACCGCCCACAAGCCCAACCATGAACCGAACATCAGCCGCCTTCCTTCTCTCCGCAAGCGTGGTAAGACTGAGCCTTTGCAATAAGCTCGCATAGCCAATATCGCGGTGCGAAATACCCAGCTTAAAAGAAATGTATCGAAGAAATCTCTTCTGTACCCTCTCCAATCTATCGATATCAGATTGGTAGTAAGGAGACCAGACACAAGAAGCATAGTCCAGGCGGGACCTAACTAGTGAAGTGTACAAGCATTTCAGTGCGAAAAGGTCGTCGAAGTCGCCCGTATTTCTCTTTATAAAGCCAAGCGCCTTCAATGCACCGTTGCAAACATTTGCTATATGCTCAGTAAAGCACAATTTAGTGTCCATCGTGACTCCCAAATCCCGAATACTGAGAACTGACTCCAACGAAATGCCACTTATCGAATAGATACTCGGGGCGCCGCAGCGATGGCGGCAGAAACGAATGTGCTTGCATTTGCCAATATTTAAATAGAGTCTATTTACGTTGCACCATACACTTAGCCTATCAAGATCCGACTGCATATTAAGAACAGAACTATTATTAGAGACTCTGATATAAATTTTCATATCATCAGCAAAAAGCAAGACTAGTGCATGCCTGAAACAGTGAACGATGTCATTAATGAAAATCTTAAAGAGCAAAGGGCCCAAGTGAGACCCCTGAGGAACGCCAGACGTAGCAATGAAAGGTAGTGAAAAAAAGTTTTTAATTTTGACAATTAGAGATCGACCAGACAAATAGGAGTAAAGCCACTGCCATAGAGAACCGCTTACCCCGATTGACAATAATTTCTGAAGCAATATATCATGGTCGACACGGTCAAAAGCCTTTGCAAAGTCCGTATAGACCGCATCCACTGCAACTTCAGAGTGAAAAGCGCGAGTAATAAAGTCCTCAAACACTAATAAATTTGTAGTGGTTGAGCGCCCGCCAGTAAAACCGTGCTGACTGTCGCACATCACGCCCCTCAATGCAGATGACAGATAATCATTGACTAATGCTTCGAAGATCTTAGGGATGTGAGATAATATCGCTATTGGGCGATAATTCTCAATAGAGTTTCTGGAACCCGATTTGAGAATAGGCACAACAAAGGATTCTTTCCATTTAGCAGGAAATATACCCAGTGCAAGTGATTTATTGAAAAGAAGCCATAGAGGAAAGGCTAGCGACTCTGCGCAGCCTTTCAAGAATGCTGGAGGCAAACCATCCGGACCAGCTCCCCTGCCACTATCGAGCATTCTCAACTTATCGAAGACCTGAATCTCGCTCACCTGATAGGAGTGTAAGTTCAGGTTGGTGGCCTCCGACACATCGCCGCAACGGAACTTACCGTCGGGAGAGGAAAAAACAGAAGAGAAATGCTTTGCAAATAAATTAGCAATGCTTGTACCGTCACGCGCCGTTTCGCCACGCAATTGCATCGAGTCGGGAAGGCCGTTCTCGGTTTTTTTATTTTTAATATAATTCCAAAAAAATTTACTATTGTGCTTAATATTAGATTGAACTTCTGAAATATAGTGTTTATAACAAATTGATGCCTGGGCCCTGCAAAGTGATCTCAGGTCGGAAAATGTTTGGTAAGAGGATACATTTTGAGTGCGTTTATATACATTATGAGCCCTTTGTTTGAGCAAAATATTCTGTTTTAATTCAAGGCTAAACCATTTGGGATACTTAAATTTGTTTTTAATTTTAATTATCGGGACATGTCTCGCTATTATGACGTAGAGTATATTATAAAATTCACAAATTGAGTCATCCAGATTAAGGGAGTCCGCGAGCACTATTTCCCAATTTGCACCTGACAATTCGACATTTATAGCTTCAAGATCGCAAGCTTTATAATTGTAAACTGTTTCACAGCACTGCAGAATTGCATCAGATTTCTTTGTCACAATACTAATCATTAATGCCGGATGGTAAAGGTCGCAAGGAACCAACAATTCGGATGCGATCATCACCGTATCATTAAAAACGTTCGAGAAAATTAAGTCCAACATCGAACCATGGGCATTCAATGTTTTATTCAGTTGGTAAAAATTTAAAAAGGCAAAAGTTTCAGCAACAATATCACTGGCTAAGTGAGAGCTAGTAACGTGCAAGCCACTATCGTCATTGCACCACACAACGTCGGGAAGATTGAAGTCACCAAAAATATAAACATCTGTCCCGTCACCGCTAAAAGCATCGCACACAAACTCCGCTGAATCCGCAAATGACCGATAATTTAAAGAAGTGCTATGAGGAGGCAAATAAACTGCCCCAATCAGGAGCCTGCGATCGCCCAGTTGCACCGTCACCCACAATTGCTCAAATAAATAGTCAAGGCAAGAAGTGGCAGTTTCCGCCGCATGGAAACCCCCCCTTATCGCTATCAAAACACCTCCGCCGCGCACCTTGCCTGTGGCAGTAGCGTCCCGATCAGTCCTAAAAATTTGATAGCCACACCCGTCATCACAGAGCTCACTATTGGCAATATCAGGCGTTAGCCATGTTTCCGTAAGAATTAAAATGTCATAATTGATCACTGAAAAGGATAAAAGCAAGTCCACCAATTTTGTGCGTAAACCGCGTACGTTTTGATAGTAAATTTCCAATGGTGACGTAGTAGTACCAAAGTGAGTAAGCTTTTCACTAACCTGCATTGGACAGCAACCGGAAACTATTTCTGGGTAGATGTCGTTAAAGGTGGCAGAAAATCCTGCTTCCGATCGCCAAATTGGAACCTCTTTACAAACGCTCCCACCGGCCAAATATCTGGGCGCATAGCTTTATCAAAATTCTGAAGATAAACCGATACCATAAATGAGGAATAAAATTGAGGATGCTTAGATGGCAACGATTCGCACTCGACCTCAGGAAACTTTTCTCGCAACATGGAAGTCATATTGTCCGGCTTCACGCCAGGCAACAGACGAGAAACAAATATATATTGTAATAATGGTTTTAGTATCTTTATTACTAATTTTTTGATTATATTTGTTTTATTTATAAACAACAGATAAATTATTATGTGATAGGTAACACAAACTTTTATCCGTTCAATTCGGTAGTCTCATATACTTAATCAATTTTTTGAGTACGAATTTCATAATTGGTGACCGAGAATTAAAATTTTTTATTAAAGAATTATTATATCTATATGACAATTAAATTGTTCACTTAAGACTCTTAATACATTTAGGTATTTTGCTTGCAACCTGCGTCATTCTTACGGTGATGCACATAGATTAATAATGAAAACAAAACGTTCAAAGGAGCAAGGCCAATATTTTCTTCTAATACTAATATAATATTATTATGTTTAATTAACTTAAAGATCTTTAGGAAAGCAATAAATCATTTTTTGTTTAATACAATATAAAATAATTCCGTAATTTTGAGATTGACATAATAGTGATAAAAAGAATGTTGACCTAAACAAGCAAAATTTAAGTATTATTTTCCAATATCCCAAAACAGATACCTATGTAAGCAACCAGGTATATGGAAATGATTCGGTATTAAAAACAAGGTTTAGATCAAGGTAATTTTTTTAATTAATAAATTGTTTGTAAATGCATTGTCAGGTTAAGACAAGGTAATAATATAATTTTACATAAACATTATTTAACTTAAAAATTTTGATTTCATAAAAGATATCAATAAGGGTCTGAAAATAGACAATGGAAAGGCCAAATTTAAATCTTATGTAGTACCTTATGCATAAAAATGCATATACATACTAACAACAATAATAAAATTATATTAATTCAACTGTTTACATGTGGGGCCAAGGCTTTCTTGTATTAAAGGAAAGTATCATTTCAAAACTAGTTTCAATTCTAAAATAACAGTGATAAATATATTTATATAGAACTGTAAAAAAATAAAATATATAGTATTAATCGTTTGAATGTGAACATCTTTTTCATGCAAACTTATTCACAGAACGAGTTACATAAGTCTGTTTTAATGCAAATGAATTATTTTTGTATCTTTATGTCAAGTTGACAACTTGACAATGTTGGAAGTTTATGAATTTATAATATAACCTAGATCCAAAAAGTGTTATTTTATGAGGAATAAATATTTATTTACACATAATAATATAATATAGGTTTCACCAAGAAATATAATTTTTCACTAATAACTCTCATAATATTATAATAAATAAATAAATTAAGAACAATCCACAAGTTACCAGTATCAGTAAAATGAAATTTGTTTTTATTTTTATCAAAATCAAAAGCCGTTTAGCACCAAAATTTTACAAAAATAATTTAACATTTTATAAGAAATATAAGTGGACCCAGATCAGTAGTAATTAACAACAATATTATAACAATATTTTTGGTTTATAAATAACTGCATAGACAAGAAACTTGATAAAGAGCTAATTTGAAAATTCCAATATTTTTATTGCACGTCCTTTATCTTCACTTTTCATTTCCACAAGTTAAGTTATGGATTGACTATTATCGCCAAATTGAATTTCTCATTGAACTTCTTGTTAAAGTAAACTATTAGAAAATATTCTTTATAAAATTACGAGACTCGTGAATTATTTAAACTAATTGAAGCGATAAGACTAGGTATAGTACATACAGTAAAAAAACTTGTTTAACGTTTAGTTAAATAAAAAAATGGTTGGTATATCCACCTAAAGACGTCATTAAATAAAAATTATTCCTAGAATAGATATCATGATTTGTATGTACCTACGTATTTTAACACATCGATAAACAAATTTTAATTCTATAAATTATGAACATTTAATGAATAATTTATAGATAATTACTAATTATGCTTTTTTCTTAAAAACCAGATCAAATCCTTTGTAAAATAACCTTCTATGTCGAATAAAATATGCAAATTTTTCCCCTTTTCCCCCTTCCCCTTAAGAATTTCCCTTCAAAAGGAAATACCCGAGTACATGCACACCTGGTTGAAAAGTGTGTTATTATTTTATTTAGTATAGAATGTTATGATTACTATTAATAATGAAAATGATTAACACTGTCAGGATAAGAAAATTAAAAAAACAGAAATATAAATATAGGTAAGCCCGATTAGATTAAAATATACTTAAAATCCTTTCAAATAATATTATGTTACTGATGTTATATTTACGTAAATAATTGCAATTGCTTACTATTCTTTTCGGTTGCAATTTTCTCGACTCTTTTGTTCAACTTTTATTATTTTAATTATTTAAAAATAGTCATTTTAACTTTTAAATGTAGAGGTTTACATCAAGTTGCGCTAAAAAAACAATGAAATACTTGCACATGTATGCGTTAAAAAAACAGAAAATATGCGGTATAATATGCAGTAAAAATTAGGATAATATGCAGTACATGCAAAACTATATAATTTTTTGTTTGATATTAAAATAACAAATGAAGAAAGTTGTAGCTGCTAACATTTAAAAAAAAAAATAATATTAAAAATAAAAATAAGCATTTTAAAATCATCAAAAAATATTTGATTTCCACAGGTAGATACTCGTCCTCATTTCTCCTTCTTGTATGTGCATTGAGTTTAATTTTCAATATAAGCACGAAAGCTCTACGATGGGTGAGAGACTAACTAGTAACCCAATATTAGTTTTATTTTCAATTATGTTCTTTTTGTTGAATTTTTAGTAAACTGTTAGTTTACGCCTGCTTTTAAAATTTCTCTGCAAATTTTATGAAACTACAATGTGTTTACACTTTTTTGGGTAAATATCTTCCAAACAAAAAACATTCTAAAGTAATTCCTAATTATTTATTACTTCCTCAAATAAACATATTTTTATACCCTAACATTTTCTAGGTCGTCTTTAATTGTGGAATCATGGCTGTTATATAGGAAAACAATACAATTAATTTAGATAAGAATTTTTTTTCTCTTTATGTCAGCAAAATATGTAGGAAGACTAGGTAACATGAAACGGATTTTTGTAAAACCAGAATTACAATACCTATGCACTTTCCAAACGAATATGCAATTGTCTAAAGTTCCGAGCCTTGGTTATAATATTGAGAAACGTTTTTTTCCTTTTTATGTAGTTTTATTTACACTTTATACTTTACCTGTTGATTACTACTGACCTCCAGTACTTATACCTACATCCTAAGAATTAATTAAAAACACTGAAATAACAAGAAATTAAACACAATACTAATAGCAATTTTAAAAATAATATTGTAATTAACATGTTTTTCATGGTACCTATCATTTAAAAAGTGAGAATTTATATTTCATGGGTATTTATTTCATAATTTATAATTAAAAATTATAAACTATACAAACAAGTTTTTAAAATAATAGAAACAACTTATTTTTGCCTTTGCATTTTAGCAACAAACTCTTAAAGTCGAGTCTTTTCTGATTCAGTTCTCGGATCACTTCTCACGGTTATTATTTATTCACCATGTGATTACAAGTACTTATTTTTCTAACAAGAAAACTGACCAGAATGCTTTCAGATGTATTCTGAAAAAAATATCTCTATTTTAAATTAAATTTGATATACTCCAAGGTAATGCGCTGGATTCTGATCATTAGAAGAAATAATTGAAACTATTAGTTGACAATCAATTACCGAACAATATAATATGTAAATATGTAATAAAATTCAATCAAAAAGATGATTAATATTTTGGTTATATATAATGCACCTAATAGTACTTAATTGTGGTTATAATAAATTATTATCTATATTTATTCTTTTTGGTAAAATTAAAAACTATGAAGAAAATCATTGAACGCAATAATTACCCATTGCGGTTTAATACGATATAATTTAAACAAATTATTAATTTTTTGTAATATGATGAAATTATTATGAATTTATTTCAAATATATTTCTCAAATAATATTGCTTTATGCATTAAAATTAGGTTCAAATTCTAGAAAAATGCCTCTGCACCAAAACATTCGATTGTGTTTTAAGCAAAATATTATTATTTCTAATCTTCGTTACTCAAATTCTATCATTAAGTAATTTTTTATTATTAAGGAAATTTTCTTGCAATTTTACTATTATCGTAATTTAATAAAACTACAATAAATAGACAAACTACGATATATTAGTTGCAAAGTTTGATTTGTACATAATTCTAGAAACTATCAAAATACCTTGACGTAAGTATATTAGTTATATTAATTTATGTTCCATATATTATTTAAATTTGTATTATATACTACTCGTGTGTGATTAATATTAATTATTCTAAAACAAAAGTGTTAGATTTGAATTGTTTTTACGTATTGTCATAAATTAAATGATGTGATTTTTTGATTTACATAATATCATGTGGTAAGTATTCATATAATTACTTTACCTTGTTGTTGCTTTCATGTCTAAATTATAATAAAACCAATTTTAAAATAATTTGTATTAAGTAATTAAGGTTATTTTTATAATTATTTATGTATATTGAACTTAGAAAATCAGATCACGGGCGACATTTATTTACAAGGTGTTTATTTAATACTTGAGCTGAATAAAACATTTAAAAAAAACAATAACAATAATAGAACCACTATAATAATAAATACATAAAACTTTAAAAGTCGCTTCCTGATAATATATTTTGCCTTAAAATAGTAGTTTATATGATCAGTGTAGAACGGAAGTCATTATGGAACGTGTGTAATATTGCCGAGCTCTGCAATCACGCAAGTAAGATAAAGATATGTTTCTACACGTGTAGCATACAAAATTTTATCGTCTACCATATGATTTTTATTTAAATATTAGACGTTGTATTTATTTGTTAAAATAATCTGATCTAAAATTTATCTACTTATAGGTTTACATTTCACAAGTAACATCATCAAACGTTTTTTAAAGCAAAGAAAGCATAGAGAATATAAAATACCGGCGATGTAATTAAATCACTTTCTGCACTTGTGCGTGAAAGTGGTTCATTATTGCCACCTAGCTATCAAAACCTTTTAACTCAAAAGTACTGTTTTTTATATTAAAATAGTTGTTATAAGTAGGACTATTTAAAAAATGTAATGTTAACAAACAAAAATGTTTGTTAATGCTTTTATTTGTTAAAAATCAACAACTACTATACTAGTAGTAATAAAAAAAGGTAAAGTAAAACAATGGTAAAATGACCATGATTGTATTAATTCTAATATGATTGATAATAAATTGCTAATAATTCAGCATTTAAATAAGAAATAAACACAGTAGTTGCTAATTTATAATATGAAAATTATATGAAATGAACACTGGAGTGACATCTTACGAAGTATATATTAAACGAACATTTTTTTTTTTTTTTTTTTTTTTTTTTTATTGACTTCAATTTATATTTACAATCTGTTAATAATACAACAATAAGTAAATTGTGTGGCAATAAGAAGCAGACGTGTAAGAGTAAATCCATTGATTTACTCCTTTGTATTTCAACTTATTAGTTTCTATGACAAACGTTACTCAACTTGATATAGTATGACAAAACTGGTTAAATTAAGCAAACAAACAATAAACTATGTTAGTCACTTTTTTTGAATCTAGTGGTTAAGTCCGAAGGTTTGAATCTTTTCAGTCGGTGCACTTCACTATTGTTAGTTAGCTCAACTGTTAAGGTGTTAGGGTGGGCATCAAGCCTATCAAAGTAGTTTTCACTGAACCTTGTAATCTCTACTTGCACTGAGTTTATTTGGAGATCACGATGTAACAACTTATTGGGTACGTACCACGGAGCATCGACTATCGTTCTTAGGACCTTTGACTGAAATCTTTGAAGGATTTCGATATTGGAAATGGAAGCCGAGCCCCAAAGTTGAATTCCATACGTCCATATGGGTTTCAATATCGTTTTGTATAATAATAGTTTGTTATCCAGTGAGAGCCGAGATTTTCGTCCCAATAGCCAGTGCATTTTAGTGAGTTTGGTGCCGAGCTGTTTTCTTTTAGCAAAAATGTGTTTGCTCCATGTAAGTCTTCTATCCAGGTATATGCCAAGATATTTCGCTTCGCTGTTTTGTGGTAGTTGAATTTTGTTTAGAAAGACGGGAGGACAAGTCTCTTTTCTCATGGTGAACGTGACTTGGACTGACTTTGTCTCGTTTGCCTTAACACGCCATTGATTTAGCCACGTTTGAATTTCATCTAGATGTCTTTGTAGCATATCTGAGGCAATGGATGGATTTCGGTGTACTGCTAGCAAGGTGGTGTCGTCTGCAAATGTAGCAGTAACAGTATTTTTCATTGTCGGCAGATCTGCCGTGTAGAGAATGTACATTATTGGGCCAAGAACGCTTCCTTGGGGGACCCCTGAATTTGCAGGATACAGCGAGGTGTGTTCGTCTCGATACTTCACTAGGAAGTGTCTCTCGGTCAGGTAAGATTTAATGATTCTGTACAGGTTATGGGGCAACGATTTTTTTAGTTTATACAACAGACCATCATGCCAAACCTTGTCGAATGCCTGGGTTATGTCGAGGAATGCAGCAGCACAATAGCTTTTAGTTTCTAGCGCTTTATGGATTGTAGCTACAACATAAAATTTATAGAATACGATAATTAAATATAATTATTTTTAAATAAATAATAATTCAACTTTAATTGCAAGCAATAAATGGAAAACTGAAACTGACTAGATACTATAAAGGAATAATAACATCTTTTCAAGTCGCATATAAAAATAGTTATATTTGGTTAGAGCGCTTTCGTTGGAAAACAAAATAAACTAATTTATTATATTTTTAGGTTCTCAAATCTGCAAGGGCCATGCAAAAGTTGATCTTTACACTTGCATTTCTGGCTATTCTCAAGCTTGGAATAAGTGAAGATGAAAAATATACTACTAAATATGATAACATTGATGTGGATTCAATAATTAGTAATCCGCGAATACTCAAAAATTACATGAATTGTGTCTTAAATAATGAGAAATGTACAGCCGAAGGAAACGAATTACAAAGTAAGTTAACATTAAATTGAAAAAAGATTTTATAGGGTAAAACGACTTTGCAAGTAATCCTATCTAATATTTCCTGGATTGAACTAGAAATACATACATAAATGTTACATTATTTAAACTATCTTAAAACATCACAGTATAGATAACACTTATTCCCTAAAATTTACACTATTTTCCGTGATCTTTAAATATAACATTTCGCTGATTAACCTCGTTAAATAATTGTTTTCCCAATTTAATATTACAGTTCTATCGAAATCAAAGATCTCGATGGTGCTGGACCAGCGCCGATGGATGCCTGTCTCTAAACATCCCTCTTTGCTGCATTTCCATTCCATTTGCAGTCGTTTTTATATTGGTATAATCTACTGTCTCTAATAAAGCACTGCTTCGTTCCAACTAACCAATTCAGATTCATCTGGTTTAACAGTTTTCAGATTTAATCTTGTTAATAATGTTCTGTGGTCTTTCAAGTTGTATTTCAATACGTTTTCCTTGTTGCCGATTGTCTTGTCAATGTTCCATTTTTTAATTGGGAAACAGTTTAAATCGTAGTGTTAGTTCGATGGTTTTCTAATACAGATAGGAAAATAGGTGTTTTATACAGTTCAGGTAATACAGTCAATTCTAAGTGATTTTTGTATCGTGTGCTGCCTAGATATGATGTAATAATTGTTATATTAATATAGTGGACCGCATGAACAAAAGAAAACATAACTTTACACTTGCAAAATATGAAGCAAATCCTTCAAGCAGTCTGAATGTAGATTAATAGACTGAAAATTTGTTTAAATTTTGATTTTATCGATTTGCAATGACAGAGACAGAAATCGTGCATTTCATGAGAGCCAAACTAAGAAATTCAAATGGTTTTCTATTAAATGTCTTCAAAACCTATTTAGAAAAAATTTTAAGTTAAAAAATTCTTATAAAAGATATTGAAATTGGTCGATCAAACTACTAAATAATTTTAAATTTTAAAAGCATAATTATTTATTATCATTACACAATCCTGAAAATATGTTTTAATATTTATATAATTATTAGATTACTGTCGATCTTTTAAGATTCTTTCCTTCAAAAGTAAGAACAGATTTCTTTAAATATTCTGAAAAACCAAAGTTTAAGTTTTCTTATGAGGTGAAGATAAATAAAATCGGTCCAACAGTTACTTCACAATTTAATTTTGAAAATCAATTTTTAAATTTTACAAGTTTACGTTCATGTTACACGCAAAAAAAGATGTTGTTATATTAACATTTTTCATGTAGTAAAATAATTGTTGCTAAACGAACAACAATTGCAGTAAAATTAAACGCACCTCTCATGCTGGTTGTACTACATCAGCTGTAAAATGCACTTACGCATTGTTGTACGACGAATGAAGTTAATTCTACAAAGTTTTTGTACTTGTAACTCTAGAGTGTTGTTGTTTTATCACTCAAAAGAGTTGATTTTTATGTAATTAACAACAATTGTTGTAAGCTGTACTACAGTATTTTTACTACAATTAGCATGTAAATTTTACTTATCTTTGGTGTTGTCACTATATTTACAACTCATTGTAGTAAATTTTACTGCAATTGTAGTTACATTAACGACTTATTTTTTTCTGTGTAGCTTTAAAAATCACTCAATTACGCATACGCTACATGGGTCTTGGCAATCCGAATTTAGGTTGGGAGAAAACGTGTTCGTTCTACTGCATACGGTTGCAGTGAAAACATCGTTCGAGTTTCCGCATTATCGAGTGCATTTGCGATCCGAGAATTGTAATAATTCACACAGGAGTTGGACAAACCGCCCGGGGCCGCCCTAAAGGTGTGCGGAGGGTAGGTTTTCACTGCCCCTGACATTGGCAAATCTCGGTTCCGATTCGAATTTCGGGATTTTCGAGTTCTGTCTTGACAAGTGCAACAACGGAAAATATCCTTCACCTTTGAATCCATCACCTTTGAAATTGTAATTTTCGAAATCTGTTATTTTCGAAAAACTACTGCCCATTAATCAAATTTTAAACATTATATATGGCAAACAAAGGAAATTCTTTTACTTTGAAGTTTTACTTAAAGCATTTGCTTATACTTCGGCCTTGTCCTTGTGAACATTTCCTTCATTTTTATTCATACGGCCCAATATATCGGACACGTTTTGGTGTTCCTTGAGGAGTTATTTAAATACTGGGTATAATGTACCCATAAACAATGAATGTGTTGATTATATTTATTGCATATACCCATAAACAGTAGGAAGGTTAATCTTATCAAAAAACATAAGCAAGAAACTTGATAAATAAGACAGAGAAAATTATTTAATTAATTCAAATTAATTTTTTATCATATTTTTAATGAAAATAATTGAATTGTAGGTCTATTTAAACAAATTAAATTGTCAGATATTTTCTAGATCCGACATTGACACGCCGATAAATGCCGTTTTATTCTCCCATTTATACAACTCAATTATTTTTATTTTGATTATTGAAATGGTCCACTAATTATTACTTATTTGTTATAATATTAGATATATTATATGTTTTTAGGAAATATTCCCGATGCTTTACAATCAAATTGTAGTAAATGCAGTGAAAAACAAAAGGAATCTACAGATAAAATTTTAAAATATATAATCGAAAACGAAGAGGAATATTGGAAATCGTTACAAGAAAAGTATGATTCTGATGGAACATATACAAAGAAGTACTTAGCTTCTGATAACCAATAAGACACAAATAATTTAAGTAACATAATAAAAAAGCACTGTTCCGCAGACGTTCTCTGTATTATTTAGCCAACTGGTTTCGTGTCGTTTGTATTGTAACCAACACTATCTTTTTATCAAAAATAAAACAAATAAAGTCATCAACAGCTTGGACATTGTAAAATATAAAATGAATATATTATAAGATATATTATATGAGCGGACACAAAAATGACATAATTAAGTTAATGATATTCAAGCATTTATTTTTTCATCAACATCATTTTGATAGAGAAAGAATTAAAATATTGTGTCAGGGTAATAAACAAGAATTTGTTTCTAACAAACTAACGCTAGTAGAAACCTTTAAAATTGAGAAACTATATTATTGAAGAATCCGGGATTGTCCATTTTACTGAATGAGTAGGTGGAACTAACCGATATAATAACGATTTGTTATTTTACCTTACCAATTTGGCTATTTAAATTATACTTACAACACTTGGGAATATACCTACTAAAATTTAAAAAAAAAAATTAATTTACAATAATTTTATTATCATTTTATATAATTACAATTGTTATTAATGGTTTTTAGGGGTTTAAATTAACTTGTAAGATGTTTTCATGATTTTATTTTCTGATGATGTGTACTTGAGTAAACGAAACCCGTTGGCTGAGTTATAAAGAAAACCTCTACAGAAGAATGTTTTTTTATTAATCTACTGAATAAATCCCTAAAAAAATATATTTCTTGGCAAAAACTTTTTTAAATATAGGCTGAAAGGAGTGGAACGGAAATAATTTTCTTGTTTAATTGCTTATTTTAGTATCTATAATAATCATTTATATTATAGTAGTAGTGTAATATATGAAGTATTTAAAAGAAATGTATTTAGGATAATTATAATATAGTTGTAGCGATTATCTCCTATTAATATAAATAATAATTATTTAGAAACATTTTTTGATAATATCATTTTTATAAAAATTTTAACCTGTAAAGTCAAAGACAACATTGTTGGATATGAAATAAAACATTTTAAGGTAACGACTACTTCAAAGCATAAGCCGAATTATAAAATTGGGGAAAGTAAACTAAATAATGGTGATGTCAGAGAAGCTATTCGAGTGTTAACATCAGACGATAAAATTGCGATTGAAAACCAAAGCACACTTGAACAGTTGAAGAGCAAACATCCAACTCACATTCCCTTCAACTTCCTATACCACCAACTAGTCAAGATCAAGCTCTTATTGTCGTTGAAGAAGATGTTTATAATGCAATCATGTCTTTTCCTAATGGTTCGGCTGCTGGAATCGATTTCATGTTGTCTGGTAAAGTGAATGTTAATATAACGCCATTTTTGTATGCTGGATCTTTATGTGCTTTAACTAAGAAAAATAGTGGCATACGCCCTGTTGCAGTAGGTTGTACATTTCGTCGTTGGGTCTCTAAACTTAGATGTCGCCATTCTTCGAGTTTACTTTCTAACTACTTGAGGTCTTGCCAGGTTGGTGTTGGAGTGAAGCCGCCCTAAAAATAGCTGTGAAATATGCTTTCAATTATGTGGACCGCGACATCCTTCTTAAGAATGCTAAAAAAATAATACCACAGCTTTATCCATACCTTTGGCAGTGTGACTCTTCTTCATCTAATTTTAGGTATAAAAATCATATAATTTAGTCTTCCGTCGGCTGTTAACAAGGAGATCCCCTTAGGCCAGCCATATTTAGTTTGGCAATCCACCCAATTTTAGAGAGACTGCCTCAAAACTTAACGTTTGGTACTTCGATGATGGGACTTTAGGAGGTTCATATGAAGAAGTTCTTGAAGACTTAAAAACAATCATCCACGAATTCAAAAATATTGTACTGTCTCTGAATTTTTCCAAGTGTGAATTATACTTCTGCAAAAATTTACCGAATGAACAGACTGCGATGGTTCTGCGGGAGTTTGAATCTCTTACGCACTTAATACAAATTTTATCTACAAATAATTTATATCTTCTTGGTGTTCCTTTAAGGGAGGAAGCATTTCCTTCACTTCCGTCCAAAATTATGGAAAAATTTACTTTATGGATATGGATATGGATGCCCAAACTAAATTATTTTTATAGATGTTGTCCATTCTGGAAACACGAAGATGTATGTCAACTTTCTTCTTCTTCTTCTGCCTTTCCAGGTTTAGGCACACTTGCCTGTTCAAGCTTCACCAACGATTCCTCAGTCCACCAACGCTACTTCTTCCTCTAGGACTGTATTGAAGTGCTTGTTTTGGGATTCTGTTGTCTTGCATTTGTGTTAAGTGTTCCTTCTAGTTTTCTTTATATTCCTGGGTCTTTTCCACAATTGAATACATGTTTAGTTCCTCTCTTATGTCCTCATTCCTAATTCTATCTTCTCTGGTGCATCCTTTAACTGCTCTTAAAAATTTCATTTCTGCTGGTTTTTGGAGGTCTTTTTTTCTTACTATCCAGTTTTCGGAGCCATATAGTATTGTTGGAGCAGCCATTACTTTATAGAACTTTAATTGCGTTTCTTTCCTTATTTTTCTACCTATCGTTCTTCTAATTGTGCTACATATTCTTTGGAATTTACTGATTTTATTACCTATATCTTTATTTTCTTCATATGTGACAACGCAGCCCAGAAACTGGAAATGATTCACCTGTTCTAGAATGTTATTGTCAATTACAATTTTTGTTCTTGCTGGGTCAGGTCTTAAAAGGACCATCGTCTTAGTTTTTTGGGTTTATATTCGAAGATTTTATTTGGAACTTAATTTATGGAGTGATAGATTGCTTTTTGTAATTTATTTTCTTTATCTTGTATGATAACTTGGTCATCGGCAAACAAAACAGTGTTTATATACTCTCGTTGATTCAATTTCTTACCTGGATCCTCTTCTTTTTTCCATTCTCTTATTAGATCGTCTATGTATATTGCGATGTCCAAATGTGTAAAATGGTTTAAATTCAAGAAAACCTAATTATTTACCTTATTTTCGAAACATCCATCCCCTTTTGTTTTTAGCATGAGACTCTTTAACTTAATTACTTGTGATGTTGAATAATTAAAAGCAATAATTTGTCAATTTTAAAAATTTATAATTTTATCGAAAAGTTAAGCAAAATTTTATCTTACAAATACACAGCTAAATAAATTTTATGTAGCATTTAATAAATTTCAAATTTTGATGTTTTTGATCATCATCCGTTTACATCGGTTTACCAATAAATCAATTCCGTCTTATTGCAATTTTGGTCTTATTTAAATTATAGTAATTCTTTCAACCACCTAGACAAAGTTGCAATTTTGACGGACACCGTCAACTCGGCGACGTCAACTCGGCAATGGTCAACTCGGCGACGTCAACTCGACGACATTATTTCATAATTTACCCCTGGTTAAATTACTTATATTCACGTTAGACCATGGGTTTAAGTTAACATCAGTATAAACAGCTCATGTAACCCACCGGAAGCTACAATTAGCCTTTGGTAATGGAATTTCACACCCTACAATTTGGAATTTCATAAAAAAATTGAAAATTGTGCAAAAAGATTATGATATCGATTATGAACGAAATATTGCTAGCCATGCACCAAATAGAAAACGAAAAAAATATTTGGATGCCGAAAGAAGAATTTTAACCAAGGTTAGTAATTATATAATCGGCAAAATATTATAGAATATCTTCTCGGTATATCTTATAACTATAATATGGGTTAATGTTATTTAATTTAATACACTTGTTAATTTCATTATTATTTTTTTTGTGTTATTTTTTAATCAATAAACAGTAACAATAAACAATAAATTTTATTTGTAGGTTTCTATTATTTATCGTATCGCATCGTAATATCGATTAAGTAACCTAACTTATTTCTTCTGTCGCTGGCCAAACCAATCTCCATATTGACCCGTCGCCGAATTGCCTATCGCCGACCTGACCGGTTCCCGAGTTGCCCATCGCCGAGTTGATAGGTCGCCGAGTTGCCCGTCGCCGAGTTGACCGGTCGCCGAGTTGACCGGTTGCCGAGTTGACCGTCGCCGAGTTGTCGCGTACCGCAATTTTGATGGCAATAAATACAAATTTTATAAATCAATTTTATCGTGGTTTCAAACTTTACGAAAAATTAATCATTCGTGCACTTAAATCGTCTCACCCATAATAAATTAGAAGTTTTCATTTGTTTGTTGCTGTTTTCATTTACCATTTCACCTTTTGTGAGAATCTGGAATCCAAGCGTTGCCTTACTCGTTCCTACTATTGCTGACGATAATGTTTGGTCGTGAATAAATTTTGGTTTTTCTTTCTGTTGAAAATATTGGCACAAGCACTCTTATTTGAATTTGTAATCTTCAGGTAAGTTAAATCTTTTAATTGTATTTGTCAATTACAATTAAAATTCAAATTATTTAAACTTTTGACTCTGGGCTTTTAAATTTTCGAACTTGACGAGTTGATGGCTTTACCCAGAATGAATTATTTCACCAATTTTTCTCCCTCCTTGATTTTTGTAACTTTGAAAACTTTTTTTTTCACAAAGATCTGCAAATAGAAGCAGTGCAAGTGGTGATAGAAGCTCACAGCATAAAATATCAAATCAAACTAAATGCACACCCGAACAAGCTGGCCAGTAATCTTCTTGAAAACAACCTGACACAACGTAGACTAAAAAAATATCACCCGTGGGATCTCCCAAATAGATTTGTATAGTTAGCTAAAATTATTCATGTAAAAATATTTTGTTATAAAATATGGCTCTGTGAGGGTAAATCGCTGGATTCATCTTTTTTAAAACATAAATTACTATTTAGTACTAAACAGATTGTCAATTAAAAAAATAAATAAAATAAAATAAAAATTATGTCATGTCATGTAAATTAAAGATTCTTGCGTTTAGTATAAGATAAGTTCCATTATGATATCTTTTCAGGATCGTACAGGCATTCCGTAAATAAATTCATATTTTGAGTACTACAAATTGCGGCTAAACTAGATTTTTAGAATTTATTCTTATATACAAATATTATCTAAAATATGTAGCTCTACAAGAATATTATAATAAATATACAGTATTACAATTTTTTTGCACAAAATCTAAACCTACCGAACAGCCTTAAGGTCCGCTTTGCCCGGACTTTCCCTATATTGGGTGCTATATAATACAAGTAATGGAAGATCAACTAACAACCTAGACGACTGGCACAACTTACGCCAGCAGCATATTTTTTACGCCCACAGGGCTCAATGTCAATTAACGATCTTCAAGATGAAGGAGATAATGGTGACTGCGGCGCCAACATGCTCCGTCGCCAATCACGCTATGCTATGCTATGATCAACTAACTATACCTACTAACAGCTAAGCTATAATAATATATCTAAATATATGTTGTGTTATATAATATGTCATGGGTATAAAGGTTAAGTGGTTAAAATATTTTATAATTTTCGTCAAATATAAATTATTATCTACCTATCTGCTTTTAGTATTTAACAAAAATTAAATATAACGTTAAAATAATAGAATTTTAACCGGAAAGTGAAGAATACATAAATAGGTAAAAAATTATTATTTAAAAAACAATAAAAAGACATTAATTTGACAGGGCAGGAAAGAAGAATAACTTATCTTATGTACCTGGTTTCTTGTAATTAACCCCCCCCCTTTTTGTAACAGCAGGCTCTCTATTTTTTACAGTCTTGAGAATGGACACATAAAGTGTCCGAAACGTCGACTTACGAGTAGTTTGTAGTTTGATTGCTACCCATCCAACCCGAAAATTCCTTTCAATCTAATTCAAGCTTTGGCTGAGAATTCTGTATCTTATCTTATTATACGTTATGAAAACAGATAAAATTAAAAAATAAAAATTTTGTAATGCGATGTAAAACTCTATTTTGGGGTCGTTCATAAATAAGAATGTCACGCTGTTTTAAACATTTGTTTACCCCTTTCTACCCATTGTAACACTTTGTCACAAAAACCAAATCCCATTCTAAATACTATTACGTTATGCTTGGCCATGGAGGGGGATTTATGGAATTAAGAAAGAAGTTGGCATATGCCCTTATTTTAATAATTTAATAATAAAAATTTTAATTGTTAAACCATTTTTCTATTTTTGAGACAAAAATTTTCGATGACTTCTTCGGGTTGAACTTGAATATCCCTCCCTATGCACATTTCTTACCCATGATTTTAGTCGTCGCGGGGTTGAAAAAGTTCTCTCCGGTGTAGCGGTAGAATAGCTAGGAGTCGCAAAAATCGGCGAAAAACTTTTAAATCAAGAACCCTTAGGTTTAAGCCAATAAAATAAAACGTAAAAATAAAAGTCACAATGTGTAATTACTAGAGATGAGATTTTTAGGTTTTTACCTTTTTTTTATTTTAGCTCCTATTTTTATGATATTAGTACCAAAATTTGTTTCATGGAAAACTACGTTATATAAGCCTTATTTGTTTTGACCTTTTTTGCCTTTTTTTCTATTTTTTCATTTTTACGACCTATTTTAACATTATGGAAACTTTTTTTTAATTTAAAGTTTAAATTGAAAAAAAAAATTAATTTAATTCAAATTAATTTTATATAATTAAAAATTCTTTTATTTTAAACATAAATTTGGTGCCCGGTGGTGGTGCAAACCCACCATGTACCAACCATAGAATAAACCTAAGCAAAGTACCAAGTGCTACCAAATATTTCACTCTCCCCCCCACCCGCCCCGGGGTTAATTTTAACATGTTGGGGCACGTGGTTAAGTACAGCAATTTTTTATTGTGAAAATTTTATTAAGGCAGAAGAATGCTTTAAAAATGCAAACTTACAATTGGACCAAATTTACATTCAAACGAATTTTAAAAACATAATAGACGTTATAGAAAAATTGGAAACCGTGGGATTGCCACTAGCAACAAGTTTGGATGATTTTTTTAAATTGAAAACCAATGCAAAAAAAGTGGTTGAAAAATTAAACAAAGTATTTGATGGCAATCCCAGTTGTGCAACTTTTAAAAATTTCTTTGAAATTTTTACTGGCAATGGTCAAAATATAATTTTAGAAAATATTTCTACTTCGAAAGCGGTTACATAAAACCACCGAAACTTTACAATACCAACCTTAAATAGTATTTTTTAGTACCTTTTTTTGAATTTATACGACCTAAAATGACTTTTTTTAGAACCTTTTTAGGTGCCTTTTTTTGAATTTTTACGACCTAAAAATCTCATCTCTAGTAATTACCCCTTAATAAGGAATTGATAAATTGCAAATCTCATCTAATTAAACCAGGGCCGTATGTAGACAAAATTTTCGGGGGGGTTTAATGTTAAAATTTAAAGTTTTTGCTTTGAAGTTTTTTTTGTGTTTTTCGTTCTTTGACTTCCTGAACTTTAGTAATTGATAAATAATTTTGAGGGGAGGGGTTCTAATCCCTAAAACCTCCCCCTTAAATGCGGTCTTGATTTATTCAAAAACCACCAATAGAACAGGTAATAAATTACAAAATACTCCAGATACAGCAGTCAAATGAATAAAATTAAATTACAATAAAAACAAGAAATAATAAAATTATTATAAAATTTTAAATTTCAAAGTTTAAAATACAAAGTAGAACAGACGTTTACAGGTAAAATATTATATACATAAGGTAAATGCAATGCAATGGTTATTACCGGATAACCATGCATATAATATATAACCAAGGACCTTCCGGGAGGCAGCGACATTTTGAATGTCATTATTCCTACAAAGCTGATTTTTTCTCATGTTGTTGTTTTGATATCATAAGTAAAGAAAATGGCAGTCTACCGCAACAATGTTGCTGCAAACATTGATAAAAAAATTTTAAACCTGTAAAAAAATAATGTGTAAATGCCTTATTCCTACAAGGCTGAAACTTTTAGAGTGACCAAGAATACGTAAAAATACAGGAAATTCGGAAGTGCTGCCATTAAGTGTCTACCACCTACGCAAGGTGTTAAAAAAATAATTTGTTCGACTTAAATCTACAAGGCTGGAAATTTTTTCCCAAATAGTTTAGTTTATAAAAAAACAAAAAAAAATTGTTTACCGATCATCTAATGTTGTTAAAGCCTTGGTAGACGCAATGGAATGTAAGATCTCCAGAGCGCGGCCGCTACGCTAATCCACTATAAATCGCTCTGAATAATTGTTAAATTATAATCTACAAAGCTGATTTTTTGTCTACAAGTAGTTTACGTGAATTATTGTGAAATAGACGTCGTTGAACTACTTTCGATACATGGTGGCTAGGCTTCGGTACATACGTGGCGATCGAAATCTAAATAAGCGAATAAAGTTACTGATAGTTATTAATTAGAATTTTTTGAGTGTACACGATTATTATTATATTGAAACAAAGAATTCTACTAGAATTTTTATAAAATATACAAATAATTAAATATATCGACAAAATAAAGAATCAAAATAGTTTCCTTTTATTCTTCATCGCTACTGCCATTTGATTCCTCATCGCCTTCCTCATCCTCATTGCTATCTTCATCCCCATTATCATGTTCATAATATACACAATCGTTTTCTTTCAAAAATCGAGAAGGTCCGCCATTAGAAATTGTTTCTGTATCTAAAAATAAGAATAAATAATTTGTTATAAATTATATTATATTACGCAGATATAAGTTCAATTAAATTGCAAATATGCGTACCTGTATCTTTATCATTTTGTTGATTAAATGTAACATCGTCGATAGATTGTGGCAATTGGTCGCAACTAAAGCAATTAAAACAATATTTTTTATTTTCATCGACTTTCCACCCACAATCAAGAGGAGATAAACTCGTAGGGTTTTTCAAATGAGCATTGCTCCAAATTTGTGTAATGTATGTTGTTCGGCGTATATGTTCTTGGAGTTCTGATTGACAAGGTGGCAAAGTAGATGCATCAAAACTCTTGTATTGAGAGGTGCTAGAATTGGAAGAACTAATTTAAACTTCTTCTTCTTCTTCACGTGCCTATCTGTTACCGGATGTTGGCGATCATTCTGGCTATCATTATTTTGTTTGCTGTGGCCCGGAAGAGTCCTGTTGCTGTTGTCGAAAACCACGTTCTTAAGTTTTTCAACCATGATATTCTTCTTCTCCCAGGCGCCCTCTTTCCGTACACCTTTCCCTGGAGTATCAACTGTAATAATCCATAACGTTTCTCATTCCTCATGATATCGCCCAAATACTCTAATTTTCTTCTTTTGACGTTGTTAACGGGATTCTTAACATGCGCCTGTAAAGCCACATTTCGAATGCGTCCAATTTCTTACTGGATGCCTCTGTTACTGTCCAGGATTCCACGCCATAGAGGAGCACTGAAAAGACATAACAGCGGAGGAGTCTGATTCTTGTTTTTAAATTTAATTCTCGACTCTTTAACAGTTTGGACATTTTTACAAAAGCGTTTCTTGGCTTTTCAATCCGGCATCTGATTTCTAATCCGTGGTCCCACTGATCATTAATTGTGCTGCCGAGATAGGTGTATTTCTCCGCCTTACCGATTGCTTTCTGGTTGATTAGTAGTTGCCCTTGCGGCGTGGCATTTTTACATATTGTCATATATTTTGTTTTTTGTATATTTATGTCGATACCGAATTCCTCGCTTTTATTTGACACTCTATTCATCATTTCTTGCAGGTCTTCCAAGCTTTCTGCCATTATTATGGTATCGTCTGCGAATCTGATGTTGTTGATTCGTTCTCCATTGTGACAATTTCTAGGCAACTAGTAATTGTCACGTATGTTTTCTTACGACTCCTGGAAGACCGGCGGGTTCTTTGCCGACAAAGAAGGGAAGTTTTCTTTAAGAGGCTCCGCAACTTGCTATATGGTAGCAAGTTGTAGGAAAAGATTTATTGCTGTGACACCCTAGTTACAACTAGCAAAACTTTGTGGGAAACAGGCGAGATATTTCACGGTCAATGTATTATGTTAACCTTTACTGTTTTCATGAGTGAGATCAAGAGGGTGAGTGGGCCGTGAAGTAGACCGGGTTGTTCCTTTTTGTTTTTTTTGAAGGGGTGTCAGGAGGCAAGGAGGAAGGAAAGGAAAGACGTTGTGACCAGGCTGGGGGGGTTGTCGGTTCTTGGACGTGAGCCTGTGTAGGTGGTAGTTTTGACCACAGGGGTGATAACCGAGTAGCGAGTGAAAGGGTTGCGTGTGTAAGGGGTTAATGAAGAGTTGCTTACGAGGTGTAAGGAATAGAAATTTAGTTTGGTTTTGGGTCGTGGCAATTAAGTCAACCAGGCCCCTAATTGGAAGGATTACCAATTAAATATAAGTGCGAGTATAGAGTTGTAGTCGCGAAGTCGATTTACGCGACCTCGTTCGGTACCATCGTAGGTGTAATCTTCCGAGTGCCCTGAGATCCCAGAAACCACATAAGAAAAATAGTGAATGGTACTCAGGCTCCAAAGCCTACCCCGGATTGGTGGAGACTACCCTAGTAGGAATCGCTAAATGCGAGTAAGATTAAGGTTAGTGTAGTAGTTAGATTTAGTGCCCCCCCCCGCGAAAAGTGCGAGGCTTAGAAGTCGAGATACGCTGTGCGCGAGTACGCCTTTTGTGTTGCGGTCGTGTTACCTCATTGGTAGGGAAAAGACAAATCACCAACAATTGACGGTGCGGCTCGCGGTGACTTAGGATATTTATGGTGCGTACGGCTAAAAACTCTTCTTCATTATTTGTTTAGTTATTAGTAAGTGTACTCAAGTAGATCTAAATTTCTTGTATTAATTTTAGTTATAAGTTCTTTTGTGTAGCGGTAAATTTTTGTAATTTTTAAGTGTATGTGTAGTAAACCTGTAAATGTGTAGTAAATAGTAAGTCTCAAGTAAATCGGAATTTGTTGTAAAGGGATTTTTATTTCGGGGTCTTCAACCGTTAATAGTGGGTGAGTAGCTTGGGACTGATTACCATTTACCGACAGAAGAGGGTCCCAAGGAAGGCATTCCACGTTAGATTTCCTTGGGGCGATCATCGTAATTATTGTGTCCCCTCCCTTTTTATAACGTGGTGGCGCCCAACCTCGCGTATCCTAGCCACCCAACACCTACGCCCTACTGAGCTAAAGGTCGGCACCTTCGCGACGACATCCGCGGAGAGCCACAAAATTAGTTCCCGTTTCTTCGGGAAATAAAATTGTGACACCATTCAGTTGTATTCCCATTGGTTCGTTCTCCAGTGCTTGTCTGAAGATTTCTTCTGAATATAAATTGAACAATAGTGGTGACAGTATGCAACCTTGACGAACCCCTCGTTGGATTTTAATTTAAACAGAAGATAGTAATAGAAGACGGGAAGAAATTTGCAAAGAAGATAAATTTGATAAGAAAAATTACGTGCTGGCCGACGAGTTTGCGTGAGTCCTGCCCTTTTATTATAATTGTGTTATGACGTAGCACCCATGTGTAGCGTTTAAAAATATGGGATTGAAGTAGTTGTATGTAAATATTTATTCATTTTTCATAGTAATTCTTTTCTTGCTTTCTCTAACTTAAACTCTTGTTAATTCGAACAAATTTAATGTATTATGAGAATTAGATTTAACGAGAGTTGAGTGTGTTTTTTGTGAGAGACATTTCAAGTGTTGTTTCAATGTAATAACTTTTTAGTTGGCTTATTGTGATAAACAAGTACCTACTTACAGGTATTGGGGTTGACACAATGACAATTTCAATAAAATGCCAATATGCGCTTGTTTTATGGTATTTCAGATATTTTTTTCAATAATTTTTCTTAATCTCTACTTTCGTCATAATATACCGTACTGTGTAGTTTTGGCTTCTTACCGTCAACATCATAATCTTACAAAACGCTGAAAGATAATAATCCGATCCAGAAATAGGTACGTAATCTAAATTGCCTTGTGCAATGAGGCAATCAATTTTTGAAGCGCTTTATTTCAAGAAATTCTAATAAATCAAGCTTTTCCCTTTTCCTGTGCAATAATATGATGCTATTGTTGTTATATAAAATTTCCACAAATTTGACCGATATATATAGCATTTTTCCCTCACATTTTATCGAATATCTCTACTCGAGTTTATCAACCTTGCTAATTTTTACGCCTTTAAAAGTGTCGATGCATTTGACCATGGTCTGTAGTTAAAATTGCTTAAGAAGTCTAGGATTATTATGAGTAAAATGGTATGTCCAAGGTAAAAAATTTTCCTATACCCTATAATAAAATTATATCGATCTTGTTCCTTTTAACGTTGCATTATAATCATTCTCAAGTAATTCCTTATAAATTAGGTATTTATATTTTTGATCTATAAATTTTTATTAAAAATTCCGATAGATTAGTGCATTGTAAGTAAAGAAAACTATATATAAAATCTCCTCTCTTTTAATTGTGTTATTCATTTTGAATAAAAACTTCCGCGAATGTGTAAGTAGATATTGCAAGTCCACCTTGAAAAATTACATTATTGAAGTTCAGCTTCCAACGCTATAAAACCTCTTTAGTAGGAAATTATTAACCAGGTGATCAGTAATTTGGCAAACGTGAAAAATGTACACCTATCATGTGCTAGTTTACACAATTACTTTTATTGCTTGTATAATTAATGTGTCTTCGTTTACAATAAATCAAGAATTATTATCTAAACATGAAAATGTACAGAGGGTGAAACGTGAAGATGATCTTTATACAACAGAATATGATAATTTTGATATCGATGGAGTTTTACAGAGTGATAGATTAATGAAATCGTATATTAAATGCATTTTGGATAAAGGACCATGTACTAAAGAAGGCCGGACACTTAAAGGTAAATAATATACTTAAACAAATTATAATAAAATTACGCAATTTTGATGGGAACTTGAATTTAATATTAAATTTGAGGTTTTTGGTAGTTATTTGATTTACTCTTTAAATAATTCTACAAATATTTCTTTTTATGTTCTAGGTATATTATGCTATAAATATTATATATTATTTCATTGCTAAGTTATTAAGTTAGAATTTTAATAAATAAATACAATAAGATCCAAATTATTTAATATTGCTTTCAATAATTGATTTTTTTTCATATGTTTTAATATAACTTCTTATAAATATTAATTAAAATTTATTAAAAGAATTGCTAAAAATAATAATTATTTAAAATCAGAAATTATAAAAACTTAATATAATGCAAAATCAAATTTTACCTTGTATTTTTAATTGTTACGTAATTTAATTAATAACTTAAAGTTGTTTAACTTGATTAATTACTGATTTAGTTAAAACAAATTTTTTTCTTAAGGCCATTTGATACTTGTAAAAATTTTAAAAAATATATTCTAAATTTAGAATGTTAACAAAATAAATTACAAATTCAAAAATAACTAAAGCAGAAAATATAAAATACATACTTGGGTAAATCTGTCGCCTGAAATAACTTTCATTGAACAATTTAACTTAAAAAGTATTTTTACTGCAAAGAAAAATATTATTATTTAGACATTTTCTATACAAGACGAAAAAATAATATAAATGATTATAATTAATTATTTTTCTCGAATCATTCGAATTCAATTTTTTTCTACAGTAGATTTTAAAGAAAAAGGATATAAGAATTCCCAAGTACAAATTAAATTATTATTTGATAGTTTTTATTTTACAAGAAAAATAAAGAAAATAAAAATTACATATTTAAAAAAATAAAAACAAAAGTTGGTTTTTGACAAAAAAATTAACCTTGACAGTCTAATAAATGATTTATTTTAATTTTTTGCTGTGGTGATTCTTGCAGAAATTTATATTTTGTTAACGTAGTTAATTTATAATATATTACGATCTTTATCTATCACGTTACGACATTACATATGTCTTTCTTTGTCATTGAAATCTCTGTCTTAAATAATATGATATTGGTACGTCTTTGTTTTAAATTTAACAATTAGTTTAACATAATTCAACATCAATTAATTTAATCATTATTGAAAATAAAAAAAAGGTACAAAATATTAATACAAGACTTTATCGATAAGTTATTTTTTTTTATAAGAAACGTGGTGATGCAGTGGTTAAAGAGCAAAAACAATAATTTGTTTTACGTAAACGGATAACTAGACACATTAATTTATAATTTCTAAATAATTATAGTAAATTGATTATTTGATTTTTATAAGATTATTTCTATCTGCACAAGGTTACTTATTAAAATTAGTTGAAAATATATTTCTAATTTTACAAATAGTACTCAAACATTATTATTATCTACTTGTTAGTCAAAATTAACAATTAAGTAATTACCTAATTATATAGTTTTACCAACATTTTTAACAAATTTTTTTTATTTGCTTACGTTTGAGTAATACTTGACTCAATATCAAAATTTATATTTTGAAGCAAATTTTTTTAAATTATAATTCAAACCACACTCAAGTTACAACTATCCGTTGTATCAGTGACCAGCCACTGATTTAAGATCGCACTAAGGAATAGAAATAAAAAAGATGGTTTTTTGATAATAATTTTTTTTGATATTATAAATATTAAAAGCCTTTACTATTATGTTATGCCCAATGTTTTGTTAAGGAATAAATGTTTTGTCATTGTATATACATATGTTTGCGTTTCCATAAATAAGAGTGTTCCAGAAAAGTTAAAAAAAGAAAATTTAAAAGATATTAAAATATTTAAAATATAGTTGACCTTATTTTGATAATAACAAGTAAAATATTTCAAGACTAGTGGAAACGAAAGATTATTTTTAATGTAACATTCTCGATGTCAATTCAGTTTTGTCATTACAAACATGTTTTTCTGCATCAGACGTATAATTGCTTCTAATGTATTTTTACTTTATTACTAAATTTTATAAAATTTCCGCTCCAAAAATATTAGTATTATTGGTATTAGGTATAAATGGATGAATATTTAATTACCACAAGGCTAAGCCACAATCAACATTCCCTATTTGATTTACATATTTACTCTACATTAAATCAGTTTATCTACATATTAATTTTTTTTTTCACGATGTGAAAATCTTGTTGTAGTTTTAATGTTCTGTTCGTGAAATGAATGTAGTTTTCACTTTGGTTTGACGCTATGCGAAATTAAAAGTTCACTTGGGACCGCTTTCATCCTGTCGATGGGTAATGTCAAACCACCAACCTGTAATCTTCCCAGCAAACATTCTTTAAATTATACTTCTGCGTGATTGGAGCAGCGTGGAGAGCATAATATATAACGACATACTTAAAAAAGAAAGATACAATAGTATATGCTTCGGTATGTATCGAAAGAAAAAAGATTAGTCAGATTAGTCATTGCGTTTATGTACTATGCGGTTAAATTTAGTGTACGTTCTACCCCAAAAATCAATTCATGGAAGATTTAAGCAATCTTTTTTTTTCTTTTTTTTTAATGTATGATAAAGACATGTGGATGGTTACATCAGATTTTGTATAGTAATTTACAATTTTCGATTTGTTTTAGAGTATATACCAGATGCGCTACAAAGCGACTGCAAAAAATGTAGTGACGTACAGAAACGCCAAGGAGGAAAAGTGCTTTCCGTTGTTCTTCAAAATTATCGTCCAGATTGGAACATGATTGTCGAAAAGTATGATCCTGAAGGAATATTTCGTAAAAAATATGGATATCTTGATGAAGATCAAGAAAACGATGATGGTGAAGGAGATGAAGCATAAGTTTGTACGAAATATTATGTGACAAAACATAAAAACATGATAAAACATAATAATGTAAATCAACGAAATAGATACTACTATAATAAAGTACGATATGAATATATGTAAGAGTATTTTAAAAATCAACTTTAATTGTTTAAACTTTAATAAAACCTGTAATTTTTTTAAGTTTGCTTTATCTTACCTAAAGCAGACTTTAATATTAAAACATCTGTGAAACGGCCTTAAAGTATCTACATACCTATTTGGTTATCTGACCAGGATTTGAAGAATGATTGTGTAATGCAGCCTAATAATGTTTTTGTGGCTAACTACATTGAAGTTTCGCAAACCTACGTCAATACTAAAATGAGTCATACTATTTACGTCTTTTAATTATTATGTTAAGTTTTTTAACTTGAATGACTATAATGGAAATTTTTTAATTTGATTTCATATTCATCTACAGAGAAAGGGGTCTGCGTAAAAATATCTGAGAAATTTTAACTGATTAGTTCATATTATTTTAGCTACTCCAAAATTAATCGATAAATTGAATAACTCGTCAACAACTATGAGTTGCACATCATGCGAGTTGATCAACCATTTAATTGATTATCCGTTGAAATGATAAAGTTCCCATGAATAGATAAAAAAATCATTAACAGATCCGAAAACAGTCCAGCACTTTTCACCGTAATCATTACGCCGTCGCCAGTTCGTCGTCAGAAATTAAAAATTTAAATTTTGAAATTAACATGAGCATCCTTGGGATTTTTAAGAGATGAACAGCAAACTAACTTTTTTAATATTGTAATATACATATTCCCTATAATATAATAACTTAAAAACGAATATATTTTTTGTTAAACTTCAACACAATAAGAAATAATTTTTTTTTATATTAAAGATATAGGCAGAACAAACAAAAAATAGAATAAAATATTGATAAAAATAAATAAAATTTTAATAAAACATTATTTTCAAAACTGGGGCGTTTTTCATCATAGTGAGTCAAAAACGCCCCTGTTTTGAAGGCACTAAAATTTACATATTTTTCTTTCCACATTTATTTCAATAAATTATTATTCTTAAATTGAGTGCATGTTTCGTGAAGTCAACGCTCACAAATTGTACATTGGATCCAGTCAACTTTACATTTTTTGAGAACTCCAGCTATTTCAGTTGGAAGACAAACCAAATCTTTCGATCCATTGTGGTACTTTATAATCAGACAACACTATAATATTATATAATATAAATAAATAATTTAAATAATATACCTTAAAATAGCATTTATTGATAATCCAATGTAATGTATCTACAACAAGAATATTTCTGTAATTATGTAAAAATTTATACATTCAAATATAAAATACTAAATTTCCAACGTCGAAATAGGTCGACGGCGAAATGGCAACAGCAATATTTCCTACCCTCTTAGGAAAATACAAATATCGTTGCAAATATCAAAATATCGCTAATTGGAATGATTTCCAAACAATGTTTGAAAAATGTCAGAATTGCTGGATTTTCTCGGCAAAAGACAACTAAAAGAAAATAAGAAAACGAATAGTTTTTATTTAATTTAATAAATACCAAACCAAAAAAATATTTCCTCGTCTTTTCTTGCATATTGATTTTTTCATAAAACTGTTATCAAACAACATTTGAGCTTAATTTTAGTCTCAATGAGCTTCCATTCTTATCGTTTAGGCGTCAATCCGTCGCGGAGCTATTAAAACTTTTGTGAGGGCTGCGCACATGGAGGCCAAGTCGAATTTTTGGGTAAAATTGATGTCAAATGTTTAAATTTCAATTGAGCTTTCGTTCTAGGTTTGAGCTTGAACTGTCAAAGCAATGTTAATAAAATTGACGGGGGGGGGGACTTTGTAGACACGTTGCCAAATATCAAGATTAGTATGAAATTTATGCAGATTGAGAGGAAAACTACCGTTGCGTTAATTAATTATTTCAATGTTATCTTACATTCTTCTAATTGCGTTATATCTTTGTAATATTCAATTTTAATTCAAATTTTTCAGATTGGGGCAGTTAAGAGATTACAATAATATGTATCAACCGCCAAATTATAAAGTTTTATGTTAAAATTGTTTATAGTAAAATATTCATGGTAGTTTAATGGTCTTTCGTTCGCTTGTTACATTTTCTTTATTTTTGAGGTCTATAATTATCTGAAAAAATGTGTTGAAAATGTATTTTTACCTAATCGAAAAAAAGTTTTTAAGATTATGTTCTTTATAATATTAACATTCAACCAATTACTTCTCATATACTTCATACAACATTACTCGATCTAGTTTTTTTTATAAAATCTTATGATTTTTTACCAACTTATCATAATTTTCTCTTAAAAAATTAATAAGGTATTAATAATCAGTGTCGAAAGTATAATAATACAAGGTACTATAATAAGGCATTTAGTAAGAAATTCAAGTTAATACCATTATTCCAATTTTAATTATTCATTAAATACGCCTCTTCTTCGCGTTCGAAAAGTTTTAATTTTTTAAGTTTTAATATACCAACTAATAACTACTTACATAAATTAATTTCCTTTACATGCAAGTTTGAAAGAATTAGAAAAAAATTAAAGTAATTTATACTTACACTAAATCAAAACTTATAAAGTTGTCGCGTTGATTTCTTGTATCGTCAAAACCAAAAATATAAAGGTTAGTACAAAAGGTTTTAATCTTATTAACCCATTCTTGTTTTAAATATTCAAATTCTCCTTCAGAGGTATAATAATTGTGATATTGCAATATGTTTTAATAAATTTATATACCTACTCTGATTAATTTTAGATGGTTAATTCCAATAATGAAGATGCATTTAAAATTCAGCATGATATGCTAGTATTTTCTGGATTATGGCCAATCAAAAATTCAAGTTTCTTCTACAAATGTAGAACAACATTCTCTTGGGTTATGCTAGTAATGCTTGGCATAACTATGTGGATGCAGGTCATCAAAGTTATTAAGGATTTCACACAGTTATCAGAAATTTTGTATATTATGGTTACAATAACAGCTGCAATAATTAAAACGGGATTTTTTACATATAGAAGGAAATACTTTTTGAAATTATTGCAGCTTTTAAAAGATCCCATATTTGTCTCTTACCCCAATGATTTAAATCATTACATGGCTACAACCATTAAGTATTCAAGATTAATAGCAAATACGTATCGATATTTAGTCCTCGTTTGCGTTGTTTTAATTGGTCTTTTTCCAATTGTGGATAATAAGTCATTACCATTTCCGTTTGATTTTAATCTAAGGGGATACAAAATTCCAATGTACGCATTTCAGTTGACCGCCGAAGGTGTAGCAGCTTGGAATAATTCTAGCGTGGACACTCTTTGTACTAGTTTGATGGGCATTGCTGCTGCACAATTAGATATTTTAGCAGAAAAAATTATTCACATTAAAGATGTAACTTTAGTAAAACACACGCCTGCATCGGAAGCCATTGCGATTAAGAAATTTAAACAATGCGTCAAACACCATCTTGCTATTATGGAGTGAGCCTTTTTCAATAATTAAAATTATTATCATCATCATCTAATAATACTTTTTATAGGTTAACTAAACTTATTGAAACAGTTTTCACTGTTGGCCTTTTAGCGCAGTTTTTAACAAGCATTATAGTTCTTTGCAACACAGTTTTCCATTTTGTATTGGTAAAAGTTCAAAGTTTTCAAATATTATTTTAAAATAAAATGTTTCTGCTGTTTCAGATATCAGTATCTTTTCAATTTTTTATGCTAACAGACTATTTACTAATTTTGATGATACAACTATTTATGTACTGCTGGTATGGAAATGAAATAATTGGAAAGGTAAAATTAATTCGATTTGGCTATAGAAAGTAGTAATTTTAATTTTTGTAAACTATTAATATGTTAATAATAATGTTCAAATGTTGAATTGCAGAGTTTATTAATACGGGAAGCATGTTACTCTTTTCGTTGGTATGATTTTGGAAATAAACTCCGTAAATACATTTTTATCACAATGGAACGATCTAAGAGGCCACTTTATATAACAACTTTAAAATTTTCGACTTTATCCTTAACATCATTTACTGCTGTAAGTATCATTGTAGATTGTGTATAAAATTGTATTATGTATTTCTTATATTATCATCTTTTGTAGATATTACAATGGTCTTATTCTTGCTTAGCCCTCCTTTTAAAGATGTATTATAAGAAGGAAAAAGTTTGAAGAATATACTATAATATTGCATTGTATGGCGTGGTTTATTTTTAATAGTAGTTTTATTCGAGAACAGAAAACGAACTCATTGCACAATAATATAGGTCAAGTTTTTATGAAAATATTCTTTGTTCTTTTTATATTTTTTTGAAACTCTCAGAAGAGTTAAAATTAATTTAAAAGATATTAGTTTAGCAAAGCAGTAACGTGCACTATTTTCCTAATTTTGTGAATATCAATTTAAAGAAATTGCCTAAATCGACTGCGATATATACCTAGTCGAAACAAAATATTTTCATAGCTCAATGTAAAACATATTTAAAACGGGTTCTCCGAAGTATTGTTAAAATTTTCCAGTGTATAATATGTTGGTAAGTCTTTGTGTAGTCGCATGCAGTTCTAGTAATCTTCATGTAGTCTCTGAAGTCTTCTGCAATCTTTATGAAATAACTAATAAAAAAACTTGTAAAGTCTTCATGAGGTTTATGGAATGTAAAATTCGAAGTGATTACCCTATCCTTTCAGAATTTTAGTTTTACACTATTTACTATTTATATTATATTATATTTATATTATATTATATTTATATTATATTATAGATACTATACAGTAGTTTTTTGCAATGCTGCTATAAATTGGCTTGAAAATGTTTGATGTTCCCATTTAATTTTCGTCTAAATATAGGTAAATTTTTATATTATACCTACTGAACCAAAAGCTGCCATAAATACAATGAAAATTCAATGAAAGTTCGATTAATAAATGAAATTTCAGCCAAAAAACTAAAATTCACTATATTTATAAAAATATAATATTGATAAAAATAATACGTAAGTATCTAATGGTATTTTTTAATTCTTTATTGTATTTATGAATTTATTAATTGTATTGATAAATCTTTTCATCGAATTTATGAAAGTTTCAGAAACAAAATTATTGTTTAAAAAAAAATTCAGTGTAGTAATTTAATAAAATTCCACCGAAGCATAGTCTGGAATAATACAAGTTGGTTTTTGTCCATCGATTGTGAGGAGTTGAAAAATTTTGTTATTAATCTGTTTTCGTGAAAAAATATTATTGTATGTCTTTTTGGAGTTCAATTTTATTTTTCAAAATGTCGAAGTATATATGAATTTAGATTAATTCATTAGCCACCTGTGCTAAAATGAATGTGTATAAAGCGCAGTATCGTCTGCGTGCAGGGTCAGCTCTGCTTTTGAAATTTTTGTAAGTCATTTATACATCAATAATGTAGATTAAAAATTATTGAGATTCCTGCAATTTATTCAGTAAAATTTAAAATTATTATTTTTCATTATGACCAATTATTATAACCGTAAATTATTGAAAAAGTTTTGATTCCAGCACCTCCGTGTGCTAGAAAATACATAAGCAAATACGTAATAACCAAGTAAACATTAAATTATAATGTTAGTACTACTTATTATATTTTCAAAAATAAATTAAACCCCAAATTAATGTTAGATGAACGCAGTTATAAGGGTTAAAACCTATTACTTCACACTTGCAACGGGTACTTGTCGTTAATTTATGCAGTTATTAAATTTCAAAGTCAGCTCTTTTTTGTTCTCAAAATATTAGTTTGTAAGTTCTGACACAAAGTTAATGTTTGTAAAACCTAATTTAATTTCAGAAATTACAGAAGTTAACAAATTACAATTTATGGAGCAGCATTGAAATTGCCGTAAAAGCTTGGACTTATAAAATTGGTTTTGTTATTAGTAAGAAATGCTCTCAGATAAAAGTAGACTACCCTGTACTTATTTTATAAATTGCACCAAGTAAACGTAAACAATAACATAGCAATTACTAATTTCTATGCACATAAACTATTCATTAAGGGTTCTTTATTTAGATTATGCAAAGTTATACGACATGCAGGGCCTTAGGCCTCCCTATGTAATTTATTGACTGCACGATATTAATAATAAGAGTTAGTTAATTATATATGAATGTAGATGTATTATATTTAATCAATACATGAAGTTATTTAAAGAGAAAAGCTAATTTTTAAAACGTTTTTCGCAATTCTCAAAAGTCCAAAATTGGATAGTATCTTGTTAGATATCTGAATTGTTATCGTTTGCAATTGAGGTGAAATGACCACACAAAATACGTTGTACTGATATTCATCGCCACACTTCCAATCTAAAATCAATTGTTTTAATAAATCAATAACAAGCGTATAAAATCTTTTAAAAGAATGCAATTTTCTATTAGGAATTTGAAATCTTTTATAAAGAAAATTATTAGTTCTATCAGCACTGAAAGTTTTTATTCTGCAACCCAATACTTTGTTATGCGAGTATCCAAGCCTAACCAATATTATTGTATACTTACAATAAATTATATCCATAAAATTATAGAGGAGATGCTATGATGAATGGTAGATATTTAAAAAATATATTTTATTAAACATTATAAATAGAAATGTTAGAAATGTTAATATAATTATTGAATTATAACTGTAAGTAAATTCATGAAATTCTAATATGATTGAAATATTTCGTAAGCTGTCGTTTCCTAAAAATTCATTAATTTTACAATCCTCTTCGTTTTATTCATAGTTTCCGTTATTTAAATTTTAATCTTCATTTTATAAGATTTCTATTTTTTTTTATAAACAATGCTGTACCTATACATAAAAACAACTTGCAGTTAAAATGAAATTAATATTTTATTGAAATTAGGTATATTTAAATATTTAATGTTAATTAAAATATAATAAAAACAATTTAATATATTGACTTAAATTTTACAAAGCTTCTAATGAACCTATTAATTTTTATTCGTAGTACCTACACGTAAAATTTTGAGTTTTTATCCTAACCATACTAATTTATTGTAAGCTACTTTATAGAATCTCAGAATAAAAAGATCAGATTTTAATTTATATAAAATTTTATTATTGAATAATTTATCATACTCCTAATAAACTTTAAAATTTTATATAAATGCAGAAATTAAATTATGTTATCAAAGTTCAATATGTGTATTTATTTTTATACAATAAATAATATTAAATTGAAATACTGCAATAGAACTGGAAATTCATTTCTCATCTGAATCAAAGTCATATTCAGAAATAATGTAGACAACATGGAAAAATCAAAATAAAAAGTCAATTGTTTCAGACTGTATAATAATATTATCCCTGTTAATTATAAATTTTGTAATTAATTGAAAGTTAAAAAAGTTATTTTCTTTTTATAAATAACAGTTTTGAAAGCACTGATTTAAATTTAATTTGAAATTATACGATATTACCAGATAGGTGTATATATTTGCAATAGAACCCTATAAATTTATTATCTATTATTAAATTTTCCAAAATTATTCCCTTTTTCAATTTAACCTCCAAATTATCTAACCCCCACTAATTTATTATTCTAATTTATTATTCAAAACAATAATGCGACTCAAAAATATCACGCAAACTATAACTTTTTATTTAAGATTAACTTTGTAACGAACGTCTACCTGGACGACCACTTTTGATCTCCTCGTCTCCAGTTATTTACTCAATCGACTCTGCAATGAATATTCTTATATTTCCAACAATACAAAATCTTCATTTTTGAAACACGAAAGTTGGTAAGTGTCTTTAAATCTTTAAATCTGATATTTACGTGTATAATATTTATAGTATAACTAACTTCTGCATACACAAGGTAAATTTGATAACATCTTAAGCAAATTTAATGCAATAAATTTTATTAATTACAGATATAAATTCCGATGCTTTTCAATCATTATAAGAAAAATTTGTTTTATTAGTTAGATATTGGTAGTTGTTTTATAATTTGATCCTACATTATCTTTTTTTTAAGAGATCTTTTTAAATAATTTCCATATACTTATAAGTATAATCTCAATCTCTTTTATGGTTAAATTAAAACTGATAGATGGTTAAATTTCACAAAATAGGTACAATTTGAGTAACTCAAAATGAAATCGATATTACTGCAGGCGGAAAGTAAATTATAGCAAATTTAGTAAAAATTTGGTGCTTACATCAACAGCATGCCTAATCAATCCTGAATGACCAAGAATTAAAATCTATCTTTCATTTTATCGAACACTCCCTAAGAAGTTTAGAAAGACCCTGTTGAATATTGACTTGTCAACTGTGTGGCTATAGTATATTATTTTTTTGTATTGTTTTTTTATGTAAAAAGGTATATCTTCCATATATTATGTAGGTATATTATTGTATTGATATAATCTATATATATGAAAATGGATGTATGTATGTATGTAGGTATGTATGTTCCTTATAGACTCCTAGACCGCTTGACCAATCTTTATGAAATTTGGTGTATAAGCTAATTACGATGCTGCGAAGAAGATAGGCTACTTTAGAACGGCTTTCAACAAACTTTAATAAAATATGTGGGATTACCTGACGCCATGAATAGATTAACGAGATTCTAACACAAACAGTACCGTCGCGTCCGCAGGTTGCTCGACAATAGCAAAATTTCAAAAACCGAAATTGTAGCAAACCCTGTATTTGTATTTTTCAAAATTTATTGATCCAAATCAGGAGCATTCGGACGACATATTAAATGCAACTCCAAATCTATATATATATAAATGGATGTATGTATTCATATACGAGACAGAGACCTGGTGCGAGAACAGCACTTCGACGTAGCCCAGCAACAACATTTTGTGGAAACGCAAACAAGACTTTTAGTTTCTGATCAAAAAATGCCTACGACAAAATCATGCAAGGTCTAACCGACGCAAATGGCGGAATTTTTTTTCTTGATGCTCCGGGAGGTACAGGCAAAACATTTCTTATCAATTTGATATTGGCGTCGGTTCGAATGCAGAATGGAATCGCACTCGCAGTGGCATCATCGGGAATTGCATCAACGCTACTCCACGGTGGACGTACAGCACATTCAGCACTCAAGCTTCCGTTGAATTTCAACCAGACCGAAACACCAACATGTAACATCAGCAAAAATTCTGGTATGGCCACAATCCTTAAAACGTGCAAAATTATCATTTGGGACGAATGCACTATGGCCCATAAAAAATCGCTCGAAGCGCTGGACCGGACTCTGCGAGATTTCCGAGGAAAAAACCAAGCTATGGGAGGCGCTCTGATACTTCTTGCGGGTGATTTTCGCCAAACTTTGCCCGTTATACCTCGATCAACGCCTGCTGATGAACTGAACGCTTGCTTAAAAGCATCGTATTTATGGAACCGAGTTGAAAAAATTACGCTCTCGACAAACATGCGTGTGCATTTACTACAAGATGCGACTGCCCAAACGTTTTCAAAACAACTTTTGGATATCGGAAATGGTAAAATTCCAATTGATCGCACTACAAATGAGATTTCGTTTCCGCCCAATTTTTGTCAAATGCAGCCGAACATTCAAGCTGTTGTAAACAAGGTTTTCCAAGATTTAACGAGCAACTACAAAAATCCTGATTGGCTGTACGAACGTGCAATTTTAGCCCCCAAAAATGACGATGTGAACAAGCTGAATGAACAAATTCAATTGAAATTGCCCGGACAATCAGTCAAATACAAATCAATAGATACACTGATGGAGCAAGAACAAGCAGTCAATTATCCTACCGAATTTCTAAATTCACTAGAGCCACCTGGAATGCCACCACACACATTGAGATTGAAAGTTGGGTCACCGGTTATACTCATTAGAAACTTGAACGCGCCAAAACTGTGTAACGGAACCAGACTGGCCATAAAAAAATTGACACCAAATTTGATCGAGGCAACAATCATCAGTGGCAAATTCAAAGGGGAAGATGTGTTGATTCCCCACATACCGATGATTACCAACGATTTACCATTCCAGTTCAAGCGGCTTCAATTCCCCTTGCGTCTTGCCTTCGCGATTACAATCAACAAAGCACAAGGGCAATCATTAACTATTGCGGGCTTGAATTTGGAGAATTCGTGTTTTTCACACGGCCAATTGTATGTTGCTTGCTCCCGAGTTGGCACACCAAAAAATTTGTACATTTATTCACCGAATGGAACTACCAAAAATATTGTGTATCCTTTAGCATTACGATAAAATAATAATAGACAACGTCCGTTGGGTCAGCTATAATAAATATATCTACAGAGTGTACCTAAATATTGTTACTTTGGTTTAAATAAATATTATATAAATTTTATCATCCATTCTACCCGTTTTAATTATTTTTCAGAATGTTGCTGCACGAAGTCCAAGAGCCTACATCAAAATACTTCAGGCATAAACAAAGCGTTTTATTTTTAATAACACCCCGAGTGAAGCCGGGTATCCATAACTATATATAGATAGACAAAAGAAAAACCAAAATTACTGTTTTGTTGTGTGTACGCATTGCTGAAGTCCGTTCGTATGAAACAAACGAGTAACGGAAAGCAAGATTGGAAAACGTTCGAGTACGTAGACTAATGCAAAGTATTTTATTTTTAAAGAGACCCCGGGCGAAGCCGGGTATCCAGCTAGTTAAATAAATAAACCTAAACAATCAAGACCTTGTAGTTATTATAATACTATAGTTGCAGATGATCAATCATAATATAAACATGTCAAAATCGGCGATGATAATTTTTTTGTGGTTATTTTAAAAACTGCAGTTGCCAACAACAATGCAATACAATTTTAGCAATCCAAACAAATCGAATATAAAAAAAGCATACCAATTATTAATTTTTGAAATTTTGATGCTTGGACGAGACAATCGTCATCGTCAAGAGTAATAATTAGGAAAATTTTTAGACAATATATTGTTAGAATTTGATTGATGGGTATTTTGCTATTTTAAATTAATTCTACGTTTGTAAAAAAAAACCTACAAAAATAATCACATACATCATATTATCTAGTATATTGATGATGCTGAATGTTTTCTATTCAAGTTTACCGAAATCTTGCATAATTGTAGATTATTACCTACTTTTAAAATCGCAAATTTAAAAACAAGGAGCACGATTCATTAAAATTGTGGAAGTTTTTTTTATTGCATTGAATCTTTATAGATATAATCTAAATAAATCTACGTAATTTATTCAATTTTTTTGTCACGATCACATTCAGATAAACAGAATACAATGAAAAAAAGGATTTAGTGAGTTTAATTAACTCATTAACATGAGTTAATGAGAGATATTTGTTTTTCTCAATTTATTGCACATGTAAACAATTATATATCTTTAACAGGTATTATATCTTACACAGGTTTTGTTAAGATATTACATTACATTTGTAATAATACATGTTATTTTTATATGTTCATGTGATTGCCCAAAACTTGTTTTATAGTGTGGTTGATTCTTTCTGTAAGATATTAATTTTTAAATACAATATAATGGCATACCAATTGAAAAGCATACCAAAGAAATTGGGACCATAGTCGAAAAAAAATACTGACGAGTTTTTTTTTATAAAAATGTTTTTTAAAGCGAAAATAAAATCGCTACTGCGATTATTATCAGCGTTGTCGCGATTCGTCTTTAGAATTTTTTTTTGCATTGCCGCACTCCCTATACCTGACAAGAACGGGTTTTCTATTATTAATATCTGTCAACAATTTGAATTGCCTGTAATATGCATAGAGAAATTAATGATTTCAACGATTGAAGAAATTGTAAATAACAATTTTATTAATTTAGTATATTTCCTCCTAAAGACGGTTTTCAATTACTAACGAAAATCTTCACCAAATATCTATAAATTTTGTAAAGTGTAGCTACTAGAACTAATTCGTCATTTTCCTTCCTTCCCATGATTTCTATTACTCTGTTACTCACTATTATGTATTATTACTATATTCGCCTATTTTAACTTCGACATTACATTGATTATTTTAGGAACTAGAGTTATGTAAGAATACAATTTTTTATTTTATTTTTATTGTATTTAAATTTACTTTTATTTCTACCTATAAATTTAGAATTATACAAAAATTATACAGGGCAGCAACCTATGGCTATTTGATAAAAATTTGTGGCTGTTTTCGAGATGATTGACATAAAAATTAAATTTTAATGATTTAATTTTTATTTAACATTGAAATTAAAAATTAAGAGTGAAATTACCTTTTTTTTCGCTCTGTTGACTAATAAGGTCAACAAGGTCGCCGACCCCTGCACTAGGCTAATTTTAACAAATAAATTTTATCAAAGCTCATGCTCCTAACAGTTTGAAAACGTTTCACCCCTTTATCAACTGTTTTTTTAAGAAAAAAAGGGTCAAGATCAGGATATACTTGGTACATAGTTTCCTATGATGATTTTCGATAAAATGTGCATATTATTAATATTTTTTAAATAAAACTATAAGTTTCTTAATAATTAGTGTAGATAACGAATGAAGCAATAATTATAAAACTCACGGGTCAGTAACTTATGAAAACAAAATTATTTATGAAAATCAAATTTTTACGTTTGGTGCACATGTATTTATTTAAAACTACATTATTATTTTGCCAGGAATAAGTTTCAAAATGAATCCTTTTTAACAAAAACTATATTCAACGGAAAGATACTAAAATATTATGTATCCCTCATAAAATTACTTAAATTCTATTCTATATACTTATGACGAACATATTCTATCAAAAATATGGTAAGGGCGACATAATTGTGTATGTAGATGAAAGGTAAGTTTTGGATTATGTAATACCTTTCCTCTAGATTAATTGACATCGACTATTAATTGCCTTATTACTATTGTCAATAAAATACTAAATGATTTAATTTTGTCGTCAATGGCATTCTACAATATTGAGAATTTCAAAATTTTGCAATAGAAATTTGTATCTACTAGTTGTAGTAATCGAAAACATAAAATATGCCATTATTTCAGAATGTTGGAATATTTAAAAAAAAAATTTCCTAATCAACAATAACAATCTTACTAGACCGTTCGTTCACCTAATCTTATAGATTTATGTAGTTATTTTTTACTGGTTTATTTCAATAGTAGTATGGCACAAATAAATATTATTTTAGTTAACCAATGGGCGTAAAATTTGAAATCAAAACATTTTTTTTTATATTAATTTATTAACATGCTGTTAGGGAATAAAAAAATACCATTGGGAGATTCGCATATATATATCATTATTGGTGTTGTATAATCGAGAATAATAATCCATTATCGACTTTTTCTAGTTTATTAAAACCAGTTTCTATAAAATTATACAATTAATTAAACAAACTTCCCTTGATAAAATTTATAATCACAAAAGAGTTTTTGAAGAACGTTGCTGATTTAAATTAATATTACCGATGAAACTAATCTACAATTTAAAACTAAAGTTTTCAAGGTTAACGTACCCACTACACTTCCCCGAAATAAAAAATTGATTTGTTAGATATTGCTATAGAATCGGGTACATCTTGAATTTTCATAACATGTTCCACGTTTGTTATGTTGATTGAATAATTTAAACTTGCATAGTAATATTCCAGTAGTGTGTGATTGTTTTATAATATTTAAAAATAAAATAACTATTACGTAGTATTACAAAAGAATATTAAAAATCTTTGAATTTCTGGATAACAACAATTTATTGTTTTACTAGTTTTCTAGGGTAAGAATTTATTTTTATATACGTACGAATTTAAAGTTTTTATTAAAGAATTAATTAACGATTTAGATTGTTAAAAATAGAAATAGATAAGCTTAAATACTAATAATAATTTAAAAAGAAACAATTAGAAAAAAGAAAACCTTGCATACTAAATAAGTTCTTTCTAAAAAGTTTGTTTTATATTTTGATGTTTTTAAAATTACTGAATAGTAAGTAGATAAACAATCATTATTTAATATATAAATTTAACTATATACTACACAGTATACATATGTATGTACATAATATATCAAATATACATAATATACCTAACTTAGAGATATTAGAATAAATTGTAAATAATGACGTAAATCGTAATTTCAAGATGTTTATCGTAATCAAAGCAATGTTTTACATTTGCATATTTTCCTATAATTGATAACAAGTTCATTCAATATGACGTTGAACAAAATCAATGAGAAATACAAAATAATTATTATATTAATTAATAAAATTCATTGAATTAAATGAATTTACATTATTTGCACATCAAATTTCATATACCAGAACAATTATTATAAAATAATTAATTTTCATTGAGGATAAACGTAAATATAATTATTGTATTATGGACCGTTTTATATTACCGCAAATGTTAATTAAAAATTAAACCACGTTACCAATAATGTTTACTGGCAGTGAATCGAGCCAATCTGTAATAATTAAATTTTTAACAAGTAATCCCATTCAAGCATTTATTTGCAATTATTTAACCTTCAAATGTAATTAATCTGTTAATACGTACCTAATTATTTAGTTCTTTTATAATTTTTTAAAAAATAATTTTGTATAAAATATTTTAAACTACTGTAAGGTTTATTAAATTTTCGTATTATTTTTAATATCTTTAGACTTCAACAGGTTTGACATGAAGAAATTTGTGTATAGTTTATCTATAATTCAACTATTTAACATTGAAAGGTATACCTATACTATTAGAAATCTAATATGAATGGTATTTTATAGATTACTCATTTTATTATTATTTTCTTAATGGCAAGTTTTAAATTAATTTTAATTAGGTTCTTTATTATATAATAATTAAAATAATATAAAATTAAAATCATAAATTCTTAAAATTATGTGAACGGGAACACTTACACTGGAAAGAGATACTGAAAATGTAACTTTTCGTTTCATTTTTAAAAATTTTATTTTTTACAATTATATTAAAAAAAAAGTTAAATCGTTAAACTAAAAATTTTAGCCTTATAAGTTAAGTGATAGGTTTTACGTTATTGAAATATAAAACATTGAAGCAATTAAAAATATATAATTTAGATTTATGTAGATAATTACAAACCAGAATTTTATTATTATGAATATTATTATGGAATATTTTATCACGTATTCATAATAATTACGTAATACTTTACTTTTTAATATCCATCTTTACTTAAAATTTTATTATATTGGGTTCTCATTATAATATCACAAAATCACTTCTAACTTGAGGAATGGTGGTGAGTAAAGTAGGAAAAATTAACAAATTTTTAATTCCTTCCTCTCTTTAAATTTCCTTTAATTTAATAAATATTTTAATTATTTTTATTCTACTTTTTTATTTGATAGTGGAATTAAGTAACCCCCTTATTCGATGGATCACTTAGTATAATATAAAATTAAAATTTGCAACGATCATACCGTAAATTCTTTAAAAGTTTGAGGTAATAACCAGAAAACTAAGATCTTTCGAGTGCACTCGAATAATAATTTTTGATATAAGAGTTTTAAGGTTATACTCGGAACTAAAAAAATAGTTAAGTGTGTGTAAAAATAAACAAATAAAGGAAACAATAACCTTAATTTGAATAGAATATTTAGCATACCTGCTCCTTTTAAAAAGATTGTGTTGAAAGACCGGTGCAAAAATTTACTTTCGTCAGTTTGATTTATAGTTTTATATGGGATAGGTAGGTGACCATATATGTAGATTTAATCTAATTTAATCTAAAATTGGTGACTACAAAGTACATATTAATAGAAACATTTAAGACTGAATAAGAATGAAATTAACAATGTGCGGATATCATAATTGGTTACAAAATCTTGTACCTATTCGAATATAATAATTGACAAAATATTTTGCAACGGTAGTTTGCTTCCTGTCCACAATAATATTGTCCTTCAGATATAATTAAAAAATTCATCTTTCAATTTTTAATTCTTCCAGATTGCAGTTGTTGCAAGCAACATACATGAACATTTACGGTTAAATCGATTGCAACTTCAATATCATATGGACCTACTTCACAGTAGTTCTGTGTAGTTTAGTGTTATCAGTGCTGAGAATTTAAATGTGCAAGAACAATGAAAAATTTTAAATTAGTGCTTGCAATTTGGAGTGTAAAAATTGCATTCTGCTTAACTGCAGATGTTCCTGGTGGTTACTATACCTCAAGATATGATGCATTGGACATCGATGACATTCTGAATCATAAAAGGCTCGTGTACCACTATGCTGCATGTTTATTAAACAAAGGACCTTGTCCTCCTCAAGCACTTGATTTGAAACGTAAGTTTTATTTTCTTAATTTTGGAATATCTATGTGTACTTCGTCTATTTTTACATAGTTATAAATAATTGTTCTACAGTACAGTTATCCTATGCAAATTTTATAAATCGCATTGAAAGTATAAGAAATGATGCTTGTAAATGTCGAGGGTTTCGAGCTAAATTCAAGGTAAACAAAGTTTATATTACATCAACCTTCTTTAATCGGTCCATTATCAAAATCTTACATCAATTTTATGTAAGTAAAATTGGTCTGAGTGTTAAGTTGCTTTATTATTATGTAGGTATATGAAGTTAATTTTTGATAAATAATTTTAAATAAATTATTGTCTATTGAATTCGAAACACATGTTTTGCTAAATTTAAGTTCAATTTTAACTTGCATGAAATGTTTCAATTGGTTTGAAACATTGTGTTTTAGTTAATCTAAATCAATCGCAAAGAATTTACTATTACGTAGATTCATATAAAATATTCAATCTAACAAGTTTTTTTATAATTATGTGTGTTAATTTAAAAAACCGCAAGATTGCAAAAAATTTAGTCACTAATTTCGCCCTCCCATTTAGAAAAACATTTTATATTTAAAATTGATGAGTAATTTAATGACTAAAGTAGTACAATTTTATAGGAGTATAATAATTAGGTTAATGGCTTAATGTATTCAATATTATGGAATATGTCAAAGATGGTTTGTTATTTAGTAAACTATTCTCTTCTATGTTTTTACTTTTTTATTTCAATGTTATCTTTTTTAATATTTCAATATTAGAACAATGTCGATTTAATTAAGTATTGCACTTGAAGAATAAATTTTACATTGTGAGAACATAATTTAAATAAATTAAAACCATAATTATGAAGTACCTAATCTATCAGAACTGCAATTTAAAAAATTTACCAATAAAAATCACTACTTATACGTATGTATGAATCCATTTATTTGTACTACCCACCTTTAAATTATTTAAAATAATATGAATACATAAATTTATAAATTAGTTTATAAAAAATTTGATAATGTCGCCATGCCAATGACTTTCCGCACCTTGTATATGGCGATTGGCGAGCGACTTACCCTTAAATGTAACAAATATTCCTATAAATATTACAATCGTGTGAACGAAGTGTAATAATTTAAAATTTAAAATTAATTACATATTTCTTCACAATAAAAAGTGCAATAAAAATTGCGAAGAAGTTTCAAATTAATATTTTTATAAATATTTATGTACTACCTAAGTTTAATTAAAAAGTTGAAAATTTGATCTATTGTTGATAAATGGAATACAAATGGCAATACTTAATTTTGGTTTCTGCCATTGAGTGAATCTTAAAAATAATTACTTTATGTTGATAAATATGCAAAAATGCGTGTAATATTTTTGTGTCTTGAATATCATAACTTTATATGGCTTCAAAAATTGTTTTGCTACGAGAATGCGTAAATAGTCCACAAGGAAACCAGTTTCTTCAATGGTACCACACAGTTCCTCAATTTTTGAACCATACCTATGTTGACTCCATGAAATTAACATAATCATTTCAAGTATCGATAAAAAATATATTTAAATTGAATTAACAATAGAAGTAAATCTTGCAAATCAAGGCAGGGAAAACTAAATCAAACTTTTCAATGACTCGCAGTAATAAACCTTTGCATTAAAAATTTTTTTTTAATAGACTAGAGAGTGTTCTTATGTATTATTAGCTTTATAAAAAAATATAGCAGTTATATTTTCTTAAACTTATTATAATACTGTAATATAGAATTTATTTCCAAAATAGGATATTTTATAAAAGTAAAGAGATTCTCATACACTTTCGTATGAAATTTTATTGACCTTTATATGAACTTTGGTTCGATATGCCCTTGATTAAATTTAGTTTCCACGATTAGAGGGAGTCAGTTGAGGAAACGTCCTTGGTTCATTCAAGAAAACTACACTTTTTTTTCATATGAAAAATTATAAAATTATGTTTATAATATTAGTACAAATAGTATAAAATTGTAATAATAAAACAATAGTACAAAAATCCGCTTTAAAATCTACCGAATAGTTACAGTTTCAAAATTATATATATAATATTATTAAAGATAAACTACCTGCATTGACGCAGTAATTTTTAGGAAAATATATTATATTATAAAAATTAATAATAATATTATATTATGTAGAAAAAGTTTATTTACTGATGAAGTAAATATAAGGTTTAGCAATATAAGTGAACTTATTCTAGGTGTACAACAATAAAATAATTGAAATTTTATTGCTTAATTCTGATCTTTTAAATAAAAAATTGTTTTGAGCTGGTCCAATCACGCGGCAACCTTCCCTTATTATGTAACATTATTACTAATTATTATAATGTAGATATAAAATTAATATTATTCGCTTTTTGAAATCTTGTCGAACGACATGAAAAATCTGCCGTCTCACTTTAATACATTATATTATAGATAAGTAGTGCATATTATACTTACTAATACATTATAAATTTAAATATCTTCACAAGTTTGCAGGTATACCTCAAGGTTTTACTTTGTCTAAACAGTAATTAATACATAGGTTATAATAGTATGTTATCACATTTTAAAATTTTTTGTACATGTAAAAAACTAAGTATTAATTATTATCAAATAAAAGTAACAAAAAATAAAATACGTTGTTTGCGTCTTTTCTAAAGTAATTTTACAATTATTAATTTATTTATACTAGGTTGCTATTACGATTAAAATTACATGTTGCATCCTATAATTTAATTTAATTTTTTGAAACTAATTATTTTACATAAAGCGATTCTTAATATGGTATAAAAATTAAAATAAAATTATTTTTTTAGGTGTTCTTCCCGAAGCTCTCGCTACAGATTGTGCTCGCTGTACAGATAAACAAAAACTTCTTGCAATAGAAACTATTAAACGACTTCAAACCGAATACCCAAGCACGTGGAAAGATTTGAGAGATTTCTATGATCCTTCGGGCGACAAAGTTCGGAAATTTTTAGAAACAGATAATTCAATTTCTGAAAATGATTTTGAAAATAATATAGCTGGAACTCTTAAACCCATACAACCAACACCAGACTTGGTAACATCGGAAGTGCCCTTGCCATCATCTACATTGATAAGAAGAATTTCTCAACCAACGGTGAATCCGCCTGTTGGTGATGGATTGCAAATATTGGGATCGATTACGGAATTGGGTCAACAAGTTATTAAAGCTGGATCTCAAGTAGCCGATATGTTTATTTCAACTCTGAGAGCGTTTATGGGAAATTAAACACAAATACAGAATAAATGCGTAAATGCACTGGGTATTTCAAAACCACAAGAATTGTTTGCAATTGAAAATAAAGTTACGTATCTTATTTTATAATTCATGGGATTCTATCGTTGTTTTAATATGTAAGAAAAAGTATGTGATATATTGTTTTTTTTATTGTTTTAAATTTAGTTCAAGAATACAATTTATGGGATTAGGACATAATAATTCTTTTTTAATAATTATTATTAAATATGATCTATTGCAATCCATACGCTGAATTCAATGATGTAGCTTTTTATTTTCCAAGCAATTATGTAGAAGGTTATGAGGAATAGATCAGTTAATTCTTAATTATTTAAAATTGGAATTACTTCAACTTTTTGCACGTGAATTAATTTAAAAAAATACATCATAAATTTGGATGTTGTAATTAAACACTATAAATTAATTGTGAATTCTGCAGCTTCATATAACAATTTATTAGAATTTAATATTTAATATTATTAAATTGCATCGGGGAGCTTAGAGTTTTACTTTTAAGAGCAATAGGTGCTGATGACAAATAATGAAATTTTTATCCTTCCTATTAATAGTCTTTTAAAATAAATAAAATTTTTGTATAATATTTTTACGAAAGTACCTATTATGTTATAAGGTAGATACGTAAGTTCCAGAGATTTTACTAGTTTTACTTTTAATTATTTTCAAGGTAAAAATAGAATTTTCTTCTTAACTGTACTAATGCTTAAAATTATTGTATATTTATATAGTATACATATAATGGTAGATTACATTACTAGGGTTTAAAATAGGTGATTAATCGCGAGGTGGATTTATATTGTATAATACATAAAAGTGATATAAAATAAATTAAAATTTATAAAAACTGTTGAATTTAGAACCCAATTTTTATTTCAATTAACTTGCTGATCTTAAAAATAACTATATTTTCCATACAACAGAAATTTTTCAATAAAAGTATAAAACTCGTGTTTTTTGTGAATTAATTCGCAGGAACTTCTTACATAATACTTTTAAGAAAGTTTTACAGTTATAAAATTTAATTTAGGTAGTTCTTAAAATATGTGTATAATAGATAATATTGTAATTTGTAAAAAAACTGAAAGGTTTTGATATCTTGTTCCTATTTATTAATTCTATTTATAATAAATGGTATTGCACATAAATGTAATATTTAAAGTAAGTTTATGTATTATTACCAGCATATTTGTTTAATTACCAGGTTTACCAGGTACCAAAGGTACTACAGGTATAATTTATTATAAACTAGGAATGTATTTGTAAATATTTTAATATTAAATTTTAAATAACAGTTGGAATGCAATACAATTTTTAAACATTATTATGTTAATTTGGTAAATACCAACTTTTTTATTTTCTTTTTAATTAACTTTTATTGATGATTTATTTTTATTATTAATAATAATAGCAATAATATTCAGAAAAAAACATATTTTTAATTATCTCTTTCTGAATTAAAAAGTTATGTGTATTGTGATGTTCTGATTTTCCAGCCCACAACCAAGCTGATTCATTTGGTAAACTTCATTTCTTTTTCATTAATTTGAGCTAGATAAATCGTGTGCGGAGTTTGGTGCACAAGTAATTTTTTCAGTATACAAATTAATTTAACCCCACACTATTTGGACGATTTTATAACATAAAACACAATTTCAAACATCATGTAAGTAAATTAACAGTACGAAAATGGTAAATTTTAAACTAAAAGTTGGTGTAAGTGAAAATAGGACTTTCTTAGTGAGTTAGAGCAGAGGAAAGAGGGTACTTTTCCCAAGAGAAAGATTGACTACGAAAGATCACAAGTTAGTAAAAAAAAACAAAATTTTCAATAGTCATTGTTAGTGATTTGGCGAGTTGGATTATTGAGTTCCATTTAGATTGTGTTTGGGCATTGATCATTATTTTACTTGAAGAAAAAAGTTGTGAGATCGCGTCATTATGAGAAGAGGAAAAATCAGGACTATAGGCGGACGCAGCATTTGACAGGTTTCCACTAGACATTAAGAGGAATCATTGCATCTGGACTGCACCACAGGACGTAATATTAATTGAAAAATAGGTACTGTGAAAACTTTGACTTGATATTTGAGAAAATTAAATTAAACAAAATAATGTGATTATTGCTAAGTTAATATTGAATATTTCATATTGTGTTGTATTTACACGGAAACATGAACTTCCTATTCGTAGGGGCAAGAACTGTTTGATTGTTGAAAGAATTACAAATTTATTTTTGGTATTGCTTCTGTGAATGGAAACACTTAAACACTAACAAACGAGCCCAGTTTCAAAATGGAAAATCAATCAGTGTGTGAATAAAAATAATTTTTCCTTCATTTTTTTTTATTGTCCAGTGTTGCCAGAATTCGCTCCCTGAGGAGTTTCGTCCGACTGAGTAAGCCGAGCGATGTAAGTTATTTGGTAGGGGTAGTTTTATTTTAAACCCAATAACGTTTCAGACGTACCCCAAGCTGGAATGACCACTTCGGAAAAAAAAATTCGGACTATGTCAGGGATTTAGTGCTCTTTTGTTGCTAATTTGTTGCCGCAATCCCGATTTTGTTGCTCCACCCGTTTCGCCGGAATCGGTGGCGCTGCCAGCTTGAGATCAAGCTAGCAAAACCACGTTGGTAATTATTGAACGGATTATTGGAAAAATATTTCATAAATACCATAATTTGTTGCTAATTTGTTGCCGCATTCCCGATTTTGTTGCTCAACCCGTTTAGCCGGAATCAATTAAGCTGCCAGCTTGAGATCAAGCTAGCAAAACCACGTAGGTAATTAATAAACGGAGTGTTGGAAAAATACTTCACAAATACCATAATTTGTTGCTATTTTGTTGCTCTTGAATCGTGAAAATCCCGTCGCCTAATCATCAACCCTTACTCTAGAACCAACCCCCATACCATCCCAGCATCAGAGACAACAGGTAACTCATATGGTCTTTTCGAGTTGCAACGGACGATTTCTGCTCACCGATGCACTTTCTCGAAATATATCTCACGCAAGATGTTATCATCGCACCCCCCTAAAAAACCCATCCCCATACCTACTCGGTGCAAAAGATAACTGTTAGACTGGTGAGGGTTTTTTGAACCATAGCTCACGAAATAACTGAATTGAAGGTTTCGAGATTTTTACGTACAATTCCTACTCGTGTTTGTTGCTCAATAAATAATAGTTACAGAATTTTTTGCTACGCGATTTCGATCTGAACACCCTTCTCCGAATTTGTTGCTACGCGATTTCGACCTGAACACCTCTCTCCGAATTTATTGCCACGTGATTTCAACTTGAACACCCCTCCCTGAATTTGTTGCTAAACGATTTCGGCCTGAACATTCCTCCCTGAATTAGTTGCTACGCGATTTCGACTTGAACACCCCTCGCTGCATTTGTTGCTACGCGATTTCGACCTTAACACCCCTCCCCGAAATTGTTGCTGTGCGATTTCGACCTGAAAATCGCTGCCGAAATTTGACCACAAGAGTGGTTCACCATTTGGAGAAAATAAACACAGTGCAATTTTGTTTCTTATTTTTTTATAAATTTATTTTTTCACGTTTGAAAATCGTTCCTTTCGGGTATGTATTAAATTGTCGTTAATTTTTTTCACGCTGTCACACATATCGCCATATTGCAGCCATACACGGTCACTTCGCTTTGCAGCAGCTGTATAGTGACCGATAGAATCCCATGATCTTCGTGTTTTGATTGATGCTCCTGCATAATGGACGAAACCCAACAACTCAAAAAAGTCGTTCGTCGTCGACAGAGGATCAAGGAAAGGTCTCGGTAGTTTTCTTAAGTTAATGTGGTTCGAATTATCTCCAAAACGATTTTCGATGAGTGAACCAAGCTAAATGGATGGTGGGCGGTGGTATTTCAATTATGGTAAACATTCCAGAGCGATAAATACTAGAGGCGGAATTGCAGTGATAAGGTAATTCTATTTATATTTAAGTCGAAATCGCGTAGCAGAAAATTCGGGGAGGGGTGTTAAGATTGAAATCGCGTAGCAGCAAATTCAGGGAGGGGTGTAAAGATCGAAATCGCGTAGCAACTAATTCAGGGAGGGATGTTCAGGTCGAAATCGTTTAGCAACAAATTCAGGGAGGGGTGTTCAAGTCGAAATCGCGTAGCAACAAATTCGGAGAGGGGTGTTCAGGTCGAAATCGCGTAGCAACAAATTCAGGGAGGGGTGTTCAGGTCGAAATCGCGTAGCAAAAAATTCTGTAACTATTGTTTATTGAGCAACAAACACGAGAAGGAATTGTACGTAAAAATCGCGAAACCTTCAATTCGGTTATTTCGTGAGCTATGGTTTAAAAAACCCTCACCAGTCTAACAGTTATCTTTTGCACCGAGTAGGTATGGGGATGAGTTTTTTAGGGGGGATGCGATGATAACATCTTACGTGAGATATATTTCAAGAAAGTGCATCGGTGAGCAGAAATCGTCCGTTGCAACTCGAAAAGACCATATGAGATACCTGTTGTCTCTGATGCTGGGATGGTATGGGGGGTGGTTCTAGAGTAAGGGTTGATGATTAGGCGACGGGATTTTCACGATTCAAGAGCAACAAAATAGCAACAAATTATGGTATTTGTGAAGTATTTTTCCAACACTCCATTTATTAATTACCTACGTGGTTTTGCTAGCTTGATCCCAAGCTGGCAGCTTAATTGATTCCGGCTAAATGGGTGGAGCAACAAAATCGGGAATGCGGCAACAAATTAGCAACAAAATAGCAACAAATTATGGTATTTATGAAATATTTTTCCAATAATCCGTTCAATAATTACCAACGTGGTTTTGCTAGCGTGATCTCAACTGGCAGCTTAATTGATTCCGGCTAAACGGGTGGTGCAACAAAATCGGGAATGCGGCAACAAATTAGCAACAAATTATGGTATTTATGAAATATTTTTCCAATAATCCGTTCAATAATTACCAACGTGGTTTTGCTAGCTTGATCTCAAGCTGGCAGCGCCACCGATTCCAGCGAAACGGGTGGAGCAACAAAATCGGGAATGCGGCAACAAATTAGCAACAAAAGAGCACTAAATCCCTGACATAGTCCGAATTTTTTTTTCCGAAGTGGTCATTCTAGCTTGGGGTACGTTCATTCAGGATATTGAACACTTGGTGACAACCTTTATGTCCTAAAGGCTCTATTACATCACACAATTTTTCCAACACTTTCCTTCACAATATTGCTCAGAAGTGTGTTGTGATACATAGAATATTCTATTCAATAAATTACAGGACAAACATTTTTAATACCTTTACAATATACTGCTGTAAAGTATTGCATAGTCAAGCATTATTCAAAACATATAATTTCGGTTTTGTACTGTGAAATAAAACTAATATTTTTTATACAAAGAATAATTTAGTTCCACGCTTATAGAACTTCTTGTCCTTAACAGCAAAAAACGTAACCAAGTGTGTTTCAGGTCATCATCATTATGGAAGTTATGCCATTCAAAGAGTTTTGCAAACCTCGAAATAAATGGTAATCAGATGGCGCCAGATCAGGGCTATATGGGGGATGCGACATCACTTCCCAACCAAGCTATAATAATTTCCCAAGAGTTAACAAAGAGGTGTGAGGCCTTGCATTATCATGATGGAACACAATTCCTTTGCGATTTGCCATTTCTGGCCGTTTTTGTTTGATGGCTTCATCCAATTTCATCAGTTGTTGACAATAAACATCGGAATTGATGGTGTGATTCCTTGGAAGCAGCTCAAAATACACAACACCTTTTTAGTCCCACCAAACTGACAGCATGATCTTTTTTTGATGCAATTCAGCTTTTGATGTGGTTTGTGCTGGTTCACCACGCTTGGACCATGATAGTTTTTGTTACTATAAACAACCCATTTTTCTTGACCAGTGATGATTCGTTTCAAAAACCTTATATTATAGTTGATTAGGCACGGAATGAAACATTTACTTTAATTATTATAGACATTATATTATGTATGTATTATTATTTCAAATGAAGGAAAACAGCATCAGAGTTAGACTATAATTATTACAAATAAATATACACAAATACTCTTGTACCTACACCGCATCAAAATATATAAAAATATGCTCATATGAGAGAAAACAAACGTTTAAAAAATTAAAAATAAAAACTTATCTTACTGTAGTGATCATACTACAATCTCCATGTATAAAAGGTCCCAACTCAAATCGTTCAATTGCATAGAAATCATTGATAGAAGAATCTTTCATCAAAACACGCTGATTGATATCCACCGGACTACTTGTATTGAAACTGCAACACGCTTCCAAAGGATTCTGTTTTCGTCCATCTACAAACGGTATTGAATTTGCTCAGGTATGTTGTAGAATTTGAAATAACGTTGAAATTATTCGATTATGTGTGTTGTTATTTATAAATTGTAAATTTTCTCTAATTTCAATCTTTCAAAAATTGGAACACCGGTTATCTTGTTAATTAAGATTATTTTGAAAAATAAAAGGCACATATTATTACCGAATTAATATTAATAATTACTAGATAGGAGTATATTTAGTAATTTCGTTATAAAGAAATATATTTCACAAACATTTTGAATTTATAGAAGTTGGTGGAGAGAGCTATCGAATGCTGTTGGCTTAGGCAGTCGGGTATGTTTAATTCAACCCTGCGAATATGAGATCTTGCTTTCATTGCTTTTTAAACAACAAAAAGCAATTAATTCTACTATATCGGCTCACCGCACACTGTATATTATTTAATATCTCAAATATGTTGCTCGAACCCTCCAGAATCTTACAAAAGAAAAACCATAAAACGAATTTTGGCATACAACGCTCTAACCGCCAGTTTATAACCGTGATATAACTTATTAAAAAACAAAAAATAAAAGAAAATTGTTTATTCATCTTTGATTATACAAAGTTTGAAGAATTATTTTATGTTGTAATTGCTTGCAGTTCTCACAAATTTTCACTTTTCTTTCATATTGAGTTTAAAATGATTTGAGACTATTTACTAACATGCCATGCAATACGATATAATATAATAATAATAGTAATAGTTACTTAGTTTATTAGAATTTGGTATAAAAAAGAGTAAAAAGAATAGTATTATTTATTTCGTCAAGTTGAGACGGAAGATTTTATTGAAGCTAAGGTTAACTACATATTTTAAAATACCTAATAAGTAATAATATACTTTTTAAGTTAACTATTCCACTAATCGAGGACGAAAATTAAGCATGACAATAATTTTTAATTTTAAAAACAATATTTCAAAAATTATTTATAATCTTTCTTATATACATATTAAAACAGCTGTTATAATACAAAGAATTTCTGTTCACCAATCAGGGAGTTGAACTAACCCGGTGAAAATTTGCAGTATAATATTACACCTAGATAAAATAATATAAAATAAAAAGTAATTTCTTTCACTATAGCAAAACTAGTTTTAAAGGCCGAAGTTTTCTAAATTAACCCCGATTTTAAATAACATTTTTTATAAATCGGGTGAAAAAAATTCATTTTCTTGCAATAATCAAAGATAGGATTAATTAAAATACCCTAAAATTAGTTTTCCTATAAAGAATTAATTAATTAACAGATAAACTTTGTATATTAGTTTCAACTCGGCTTTGCCCGGTTTTTGTTCTTTCAATATTATCGTTTCCCTTCTTATTTTATATATTTTTCGAAATTAACAACAAATTTTTAAACTGTTTAGTTTAATTTTTAAATTACTATTTCATAAATTTTTGTTTTTTTTTTTGTTTTATTGTTGCACCACTCTTTTTAAACATTTTTATTTGGTGCGCTCTTGGTTTTAATATCAGAATTTATTTTCTGATAGTGGGCATTTTGGTTACACGTTTTGTTACAACGTTAAATAATTTCGTTAATTAAGATTTTTGCATACTCGTCTAGTAATTAGGTAAGGGAGTGCTTCATCAAATTTTTGTGCTTATTTTCGTTATCTTTGGCATCATCATCTGAGTGACAAATGATTATTTTGGAAGTGGCTTTATTAACGTCTTTTTGTGGTCGTCTCGAATGATCTTGCAACCCAAGTTCCTTGTAAAGAGCTGCAACAATTTGAAACCCTTCCTGTGCGATTGTTTTCATTATCTCCATTTGTAATTGAGCAAATTAATATCACTTATATTTTACACATTGTTTTATTTATATACTACTGTTTTTTGCAATTGCGGGAGGTAAAGTACTTACTTCGACAATAATTACGAACCACGCACGTGGTTGATAGTACCAAAGTAAATTAAGCATAGTATTGGTTATATTATTATTGCCAACTAGAATATTTTCACTAAAAATTTTTTCACTAAAAGGTACTAGAATGGTTCAATTACATTTGTGCCTTTGAAGGAATAAGACGTGTCAAAAGGCTAAAACGTTGAAGTCGTTGACCATGTGGTCGCAGTATTCTATGATCAAGGCGGTCACCAAATTAGAAAATAAGATTGACATCGGCAATTTCCACAAGTTATCCGCTTTTGTGAAGCGGAAAAACAAAGAATATGTTCCGAAAAAATCGCGCGTCGTAACCTCTGACCACGTGGTCAAATTTTTAGAAGAGGCGCCTCGTGAGAATTTTTTGGTAGTTAAAGTAAGTGCTTTTTATTTATTTACCAATTTATTTCACTGTAGGTTGCACTAATATTGGAACCACAAATTACGGTGAAGTTAACATAAATATAAATGTTACAAAAAAATGAGAATTAAATTGATAATAAAATCTGGTGACTTCTTTTTTGCCCGGCAGTAACTTCTTTTTTACCCGGCAGTAATTTTTTTTTGCCCTAGTGCAAAAAAGTACCACTTTACACCCGCAAATCGGGGTCTAAAGTGAGTACTTTAGCCCCGCAATTGCAAAAAATAAATTTTTAAGTTACAAAATCTTTTTGTGGAATTGTGCAGAATTATTTTCTAGAAATACACATATTTTGTTCTAGAAGTATACATATTTTGTTCTAGAAGTATACATATTTTGTTCTAGAATTATCTACTACTTATTTCTTAAAAATTCTGCATCATTTTCGTTCAGATTTTAAACTCAATAGTTGGGATATTTTTCTATGGAAATCTTGTATCTGGAAATTACAGAATTGGGAAAATAAAATTGTTGACCAAAGCATTGGCAACCTTTTTTGGGTCTAGCGTCAATCTAGACACAAATTGTGCAGAAACATTGGACAATTGTGCAAAACTTCCTGTCACTGGTGATATTCTATGCAATCTATGATATAATGATAATTTTGGATTTAAATGATATCTGACTGTTTATAAGGTTTATAGATTTATAGAGCCAACAATTGGAATAGTACCAATATATTTTAGTTCTAGTAATTTCTTTGTTTGTTTCCGCTTCCATTAGATTTATATTTCTTGGTGTAGCGTCACATTATAATATATCTCTACATGTTTGTGTGGTTAATCCAATCAAAGTTAAGTTTTGTGTTGTGTGCCTTGTTTGCCGATTGATATGCTAAAGTATTCCGTGGGATATTGCGGATTCTGGGACACATACGAAGATTAATTGATGGTGTATTGATTGAAGGGCGACAATACGCGAGCTCTCTGGTAAATATATAAATATTATCTGCAATTATCACGGAACCATCTTTTTTCTCACGGGGCACTGCAAGTTAAACAAACACCTACACACAATGGGATTGGTTGTAATCCCGACTTGTCGTAGGTGCAATAAAGTAAACGAGACGATGGAGCATGTACTTTGTAACTGCTCATTGCTCGCGTCAAAAAGAGAAACATGTTGGGGGAGTTTCTGGCCAGTATTAGTGGCATGTTCCCCTCTAAAATACTTGAGTTTGTCCTGGGTTTGGGATGGCTTGAGGAATAAGAGTGACGGTGGACTGTTGCAGGAGGTAGCATAATGAGCCCGATATGTGGCCCGAGTGCGCGCGAACCTCTGTTTGCCTTCCACAACCAATCCAGAATCCAAGTGTATTGTTCGCTTGCATTTCTAGCCTCATTGTAAATAGTTTGAATTATGGAAATCCAACAATGATAGAATCCTTTTTTTTAAATGAAATATGTTTTATTTTTCAATATAATCTCATCTCATCTCATTTGATATAAAACGCGTTTCAGCGAAGAATTACTTCAGGTTTGAAAACAGATAATAGTCATTGCCAAATCAGGTAAATTTTGTACTTTAATTCGTTAAATTTGTCAATCGTCAAAAAACTTGTGTCAACAAGTATGAAAAATAAATTGTTTCTTCTTTAAAGCAAGTTTCTTCTCAAGAAGAAAGGAATTTTACCTTTCTGAAGGTAATCAATGAGCAAACCATCTTTCTAATAATACCAAAAAATCTTGAACTTTTAAGTTCGAAATTCATTCTTGTTTTTTACTTAGAAATAAATGAGAAAGTAGAATCAATTTCAGTAAAAATTAAATAAATTAAGCGGAATTTAAGAAATATTTAGTGGGTGAATGCAGACTTTTTGGCCAGTTAGTGGATGTCAATATTAGATGTGGAGCTATTTATGTTGTGATGGGTAGTTATTTGGTTATCAATTACTACTTGATGTCTTTAATGCTTCAGTATGATCGTATCGTAGTTGTTCATATTTTTTTATATTAAAGATTTTGCTGGTTTCTTATATTGTTATTAAGTTTGGATTAACTTTGGATATTATTTAGTTATTGTAGTTTGTAATGGTTATTTTTTATTCCATTACAGTTCTACATATTATAGGAATGATACCGTCTTAAGTGTTTTGTTGGAGGTATCCCCTCAAATCGAATTTTTTATTGAAATTGGTGTCAAACGTTTAAGCTTCGTTTGAGCCTTAATGAGCTTCCATTTCAGTCATTTGAGCCTAAACCGTAACGGAGTTATTCGCGAAATATTATATTTTTGTAGAGGTTTGAGTTAATATTGCATTAGTTTGGTAGCATATGAACGATTAGTTTTATTTTTATTTATGCATTGTCCTTTGCTTTATCAATGGACTCTTCAAGTTTATCGTAGTTTTTTAATTGTTTTATTTTTATCTTATTTTCTTTTTTGATATTTTTTCAATGATTATATCCTTATCTAAAGTGAAATGCAGTTTGTGTTATAGGTATTTCGATAATTTGTTTTTCTTGAACTTGAACTATTATTATTGACACCATAAATACAGAATTATCGAGACAGTTAATTACTTTTATTGGAGCAAACAATTCTTATTTGAAGGTATTTATTATAGTAAGCATATTAATTTTTTGTTGTTAGTGTGATACCAAACTTTCCTCTGATTCATAATATGGTTAACAGAAAGTAGAACAAAATAATGAAAGTATACTTAAGATTTGATAGCATAAAAGGCTTCAAATTTTAAGAAATTTAAGTAACGAAATTAATATTTACAGGTAACCTACTGTGTAATATTTATGTAACTTGTTGCTTTACTTATGTTTATACGACAAATATTCCAGTGGACCACTCTTCGAATGAAGTAATGGGAATTTTACTTGTCACTTCCATTACCAGTGGAAGTGGAACCAAGACTTTCTTTTCAAATTTTATTATCCTTATAAATAAATCAACTTCAAATTCAAACTCAGTCAAATTACCACGATGAAAGTAATAGGTTTTCTTTTTGTTATTACAGCTATAGTTGTAATCAGTGCAGCAAATAAAATAACAACCAAATACGATAATGTCGATGTGGAAACAATTTTAAAAAATGATCGAGTGCTAGGCAACTACATTAAATGTTTGATGGACGAAGGACCATGCACTGCAGAAGGACGCGATCTAAAAAGTGAGTTGAAAATAAATTGATTCCAAAAATTTAACATAGAATCTCCAAACCAGTTTGAATTTATCTTTATTTTATTTTCTGACGAATTGTTTTCTTGCTATAATAATTAATACTAAGTTCTTTAATGAACTTGTAAGCTATTCAAGGTTTCAGGTTTTTCTTTCTTTCTTAATATGATGTAAAATATTTAGTAATAACCTTATAAAAGTCCAACTTATTAATAATAACTCTATGCTTATCAGTTTTGAATAAATATAAAACTGCATATTATTTATGTTTTTGAAATTCCCGAACGCGTGCATAAATAATTGAAATTCTAATAACTAACATTATTTCCCAATTAAAATGGTAATATCTTGAAAAGCAGCTAACCACTGATGTAAGTGTGCAGGTAACTGAATACAAATTTGCATGGTTTCGTAAGAAAATAATTTACATTTGAACGACGTTGTGTCTTATAAATGTAATTGTTACGTAACTTTCTATAACTTTCACTTTTAAACAGTTAACAGTAAGTACCTACAACATTGAAATATTAAAAATGTCTTTTTTCACTTTCAGAAACACTGCCTGGAGCGCTTTCAAGTGGTTGTAGCAAGTGCAATGACAAACAGAAGCAAAATATTGAAAAAGTAATTAAACATTTAATGAAAAAGAAGAGTCGTGATTGGGAGCGTCTATCGAAAAAGTACGATCCAGCAGGAGAATTTAAAACACGTTACGAATCACTATTTAGAGATAGTTGAATTTTTTAATTTTTTAATTTTTAATTTTTTTAATTTAGATTTAAGAAATCTCACTGTTTTAAATCTGGTCAAATTTGTAAATACGTGTGTGTGTGTGTAGTCGTGTAGGTGCAGTATTAGTTGTTAATGGGTTGCTGTGAACTGCAATGCCAAAATATATGATGCTCTTTCATTAAATTTTAAATATTTTATTTGGCATTACAGTTAACATTTCTACCTTCTGTTGATTCTATTACTTTAATTTTTTTTTATGTTTTCTTAATAACAAGATTTTTATAATTTTTCATGTTGGTGCTTTTATATTTAAACGAAGTATTGTAGAAAAAATAAATTAAACCGTCATATTTTCCATTGTTAAACGAATCTGTAACAAAAAGGTATTAAAGTTAATAACACTACAATTACGATATTTATATTTTAAATTAAAACCTACTATGTTAAAATATCCAAATTCCTTTGGTATAGTTGTGGCCGGCGCATATTTTAACAACGATTGCAAATGTATTAGAAAAATCAATTTACTTAATGCTACCAATGGACCAGAGTTATTAGAAAACAGTAGTTCATCATTTTCCATATCCCATGCTAAACGATAAAAAGAATCATAATATAATCCGGATTCAACGCTTTATTTGAACGGATCCAACAAGAAGAATAATACTGATAATAAAAAGGTTATTAAATTATTAAATTAATGTCGGCGTTGTCTACGAGTGATATAATTATCCGAAATTTTCCATAATAAAAAGGTTGTTGTGACAGAAATAATCTAACACAATACATATGTTTTAGTGAGGATCACTTGGTCTACCATTTTCACTATACTAAATTAATAATTACTTTGGACATATGAAAAGTCTTTTATGGAAATGGATACTTCCTCGAAAGTAATGCTGAGAGACGGATTCCGGGGCAAAGCGCAGGGGGAGAAAAAAATATGATATTTTGCAACTTAGTTCATACATTGTCATGTAATATAGAAGTACCATATTGGAAGAAAGATAGCATTCATTGCTAAAACATAATTAACTTTACTTTTAAATTAAAAGTTCTTACCTTGATATGCCCAAAATGTAGCTTTTCCCAATTTATTGTTCTTCATAAAGTTCACTTTGCATAGTAAAAATTCTATTTTTTGATAACAGAATGCTATTTGGTAATTCAGGAAATAAATAATAATTTCCATATAATTATCTGTTTAAACCACTAATTGATGTATTGATGTATACAAACATTATTAAGAAAAATAACATCTTTATTATTATGTATACTTGAGAAAATGTCTTTCCATTAGTTTATAGTAAATGACAAAACCAGACCAATATATTACAAATTTTTTAACGATATTATTATTTGAAATTAGTAATAAATGCCGAATTAATATTTCTTTTTGATGTTTTTTTAGTTTCATTTTAATTTTACAAAATAATTCATTGCTTTTTTTTTCAATTTGCAAACGATTTCAGTCATTATCGGCTGACATCAGACGAATGTGGGATGTAATAATTAGTTGAACATTCACTTACTACTACTTTGATGAACTAATTATTAAAAATGTTTAAATACAAATTTTTCATTCATTAATTTTAAAATTAAGTTTTAGAACAATTGCAATAATAAATAATTAAATTAAAATACAGGCATAACCAGGCAATGAACCATAACAAAATTTTTAATTTTTTGTAATGGTTAGAACAATACATAAGTTTATGGTTTTCTGAAAAGGAAATATTAGTTTATAAATTTTATAAACTATAATTATTAATTAATTCATTTTATATAATAATTTAATAAGTGTTATTGTTTTAAAACCATGATACCCATTTAAAAAGTAATATTAAATATATACAATAACATATAAATGGTAACTTTTCAGTTTCTTTCAAATTGTTCAAAATTAAAATCAGGTTTAACTGAATATTTTCTCACTAATTCTTGCCATACCTCAGGATATCTACTTTGTACAAATCTTGCTACTCTTTGGACACTAGCATAGCGTCGTTGATTGCAATTGGCGCAGTCGTTGCCTATAACGTCAGGTAAAGATTCTGAAAATAATATTTTTAGTTTCTATTTCGATCTACAAGCTTTTGCTGCATAAAATGTGGTAATAAATTAACGTTCTAATTATATTGAAATAGTTGCTTTTAATAACTTGGCGCGACACTTAATTTTGGATAAATGAAATCAAATAAACTAACCTTTAATTTGTTCTCCCAAATGATCACATGGTGCTTGATCTAGTGCACAAAGAAGCTGGCGTTCTACATAATTTGAAGGAGATAATCGTTGTTGACAATGTACATCCACAGACAATAATATCAACATTAATAGAAAATAAACCCACTGTAAGATATCCATCTTCTACCAAAATAAATGATTTAACCACTTTTATACTTGTCCTACCTTTCACGAACCTGTAGTTAGTTGCATTTTGAATTGTGGTAAACTTTTACATTTATTTAATTTTCTAAATTAGTTTTTGTTATTTTAAAATTAGATTATTTCGAAATATTTACTTATTAACTCATCTATTATAGTTCTTCGCGAAGGCTACATAATGGTGACATCAGGAAACTACTCATTTGTCGGCTATTGTTTGTTAACCTTTCCAGAAGCATAACACATGTTTGTTACTACACAAAGTAATTGGAAATGTTATATAAATCATATATTTACTTAAAAAAGAAAAAATTCAATATTAGTTTGGAAAAGCTAACAAAATATTATTTACATGACGTGTTAGAGTTTTTCCAGATCCAGTCAACATTAAAAAGTTATCAAGAAATTAATACAAAATCCAGCGTACAAAAGTAAAGAAAGAGACAAAGAATGGATTTTTAAAATTTTATAACAAGTACTACCTATCTAAAAGTAAATAAACATTTTTACATTGAATACTAAAACGATATTAAAATTAAATTAAATGGCTATTTACTTTGGAAATTTACAAAAGTTACAAAAATAAACTTGAATCTTTTTTGAGCTTGTATGTAGTCTTGCATGAGTTATCTTTAATTACAGTAATCATATCAATGAAAGAAAGTGAACTTCTTGCATACCTAGATATAAATAGTACCTATAGGTGGTACTTAGTGAAAGGAGTTAATACTTATTTTTATTTAATGGGTGTCTTTCTTTGTTAAAATAAAATAATTATAATTATTATTTGAACAGTTAAATTATAAAAAAACAAAAACGTATATCAATTTATAATTACAATATTAACATGAAATCCGAAACAATGGTACCTACTTTTTAATAAATAAGTTGGTATTTAGAAATTGGTTTGGTACATAGCAGCTACTTTATATTGAACAATGTATTAATAATTATACAAAGTGTTTCTGGCATGACTTCAGCATAGATCTTGGCCAACTACCACCTTGTAATATACTCAATTAATTTCTATCAATGGTCATAAAACAATAATAAATAAAAAATTTAAATTTACTTTTAATTAAATGCACCTACTCATACCTATATTTCAGTCGGAAGATAAAGCAAATCTTTCGATCCATTTTGGTACATTATAGTCGGACAACAGTATAATCTATAATAATATGAATAAATAATTTAAATAATATACTTTAAAATAGCATTTATTATTGACAATCCAATATATATATATCAAAATTATTTCTGTAATTATGTAAAAATTTATACTAAATTGTTAGCTTCAAAATAACAAAATAAATACCTATTTAAATAAATTCACTTGAAATTCTTATTTTCCAGATTTTATTGTATTTCCTAATTTTGTTTTGATTTCTCACTGTTACTATTATAACCTTTTCAGGTTTTTATTTTTCTCATTTATAATGTTTTTAATACTTTGTTAATATTAATTTCGTAGTTAGTATAAATTGCAATTACTTACCCTTGGTATTTAGAAGTTTTGTTTGAATGAAGAGAATCTAATAAAGTTTAGTCTAAGAATGTAATAAGTTATATTTTTTTTCGGCAAATTTCTCGTTTATAGTTCTACTTTGTAGTCTTAATAACTGTAGTACTTCAATATTATGAAAAATTTTTAATTTTTTGAAATATTTCTAGTTTTGGTTTGGTTAGAAAATTTGTTGACATTTACACTTGCTGTTAAAAGTTAGCTAAGAGTTATTTTTGAAAATTCTATATTTACAATATACTGCATTCTAAAATACCATATTGTTATCCAAAAAATTCCTTTATGAAAGGCAGTGTGAATAAGTTACAGTAGATTAATGATTTTGTCACCTGATATTTAAGAAAAACGAAATCGTTTAATAAATATACTTTTTTTATATATATTTTTTTTTTTCCAAATTGTACCTAGATAAATTTGAGCTTATTTATATTTTAGGTTATTTAATAATAAACATTTTAGTTCTAAAAAGTGTGTATGTGTATCTTTTAGGTTTTTTAAAATATTGACATGATTAATATCGAGTTACACTACTTAAACAACGTATCAATCCAATTGACTAATTCATAAAAAAGTTGAAAGACACCAAACAAAACTTGAAGATAATCCTAATCCCACAATAATCCAAAAGCTACTTCAAGGTTTGCAGGAGACTGAAGAGAAAGTGGCTTAACGACCTATTAACGTGATAAAATGAACATTACGAAATGGAAAACGCTTGATTTACTCGTTTTCAATCCTGAAGTCATCAGATCAGCTTATTAAAAAATCTAGTTACAATAAAGAAAAGTTTGAAATCACGAGACATCAACTTGGATATAAACTTAGACAACATACTATATTATGGATCCAACAAAACAGCTGTAGAAAGTTGTAAGCTGTTGCAAGAAAAGCTCCCGGGACGCCTTATTTCAAGATTCGCCAAGATCGCGCGATTTAATGTCTTTGGACTTTCTCTCTGGGGCTACATTAAATCGTTTGTCTACAGCAATAAGCCCATTACACTTATTAAGCACTTAAGCACATTAAACGGTAGACTAACATCAATCAAGTCATCAGAAAGTCATCCGAAATTGAACTTCGCGGATGGATCAGTACAAACCCAGCTGTGGACCCAAGTTTTACCCGGGTTTCCGATATTCTTTACAATAAAACAATTTCACAATTGTCAAAATGATAGGTATTAATCAGAAGAAGCACTCGAACCTTTAGCCATTTTTATGCATGGTCAATATCAAATCATCGTAAAAATCTGTCATGGTTTGTTTAGGTCGGCATTTGTGCTACTTGTAAAATACCTTTAGTTTTCGAGGGAGACGAAGTTAAAATCTATGAAGAAATATATCACTGAAATATTTTAGTAAAAACTACGCAAAAGTGATTTCCTGATTTTATCGATTCCACTGAATAGCCCTCGCAGCCCAGTACTCACCGGATCTAATGGATTATGCCATAATGATCAATATTAGAAGCCAGGGCCTATGCAGAATCTTAAAAAAAGTTTGGAATCACTAAAAAAACCTTCGAGTCAGAAATAGGACAAAATATCCCTAGATATTTACGAATAGTAAGTATCTTTAAAAAAAAAATTAATTCCAGTTTTTTTGGGTTACGGTGTATCATGCTAAACTATAATAATAATAAATTTAGATTATAATTACCTATGATGCACTAATGCTATACTTTTATGTAGTTGTCCATATTTTCGAAACTGGGGTAATCTCATAATTTGAGAGATATTCATTAAATAAAATTTTGATCAAAATGTGTTATTAGCAAACATGTTGAAGAAGGTTGCCACACAAGAAAATCACGAGTGCGTATTGCTCGAGAGCATTATTTGAGTGAAAAATTTCATGAAAAACAAAATAGTTATTGTGACAAAATATTACTCACTTTATGTGCTGTTCCATTAGTTTTTTTTCTGTTTTTTAACTTCGATCATAAAGTATTTGCGTGGCAGCTTGTTATTTATGAAGCCAAATCAATAATAATATCTTTCCGGCTTTTAATTTTGATACTAGAACAGAAAAATAATAACCATTATTATGTTGACATATTATTATGTTCTCTATGACTCCCATTAATTCATGCTTTTTCAATTAAGATTTCGTGAAATTTATTAATTTAAATTAATTCTTATAAGGTAGAAACAAAGTAGTGTGATATTCCATACATACATACCACAATACCAACTGTTTTATTTTTCTACAATTATTAGATGGATGGTGGTGGTCATTGCAATAAAGACACCATAAAGAAAATTGATAATATTTTTACAAAAAAAAATTTACGAAAAACAAGCAAAACCAACCAATTGGTTTGTGAATAAAATAAAGTCACTATATTTTTTAAGGTTAAGAGTAATTAATCTTTAAAAGAAGTTGTTAAGCATTGTTAAATCAATATTTAGTAGAAGAATCACTTTAAACATCTTAATCAACAATTTTTTAAATTAACTTCTTAAAATTAATTTTGAGAATGAAATAAAAACAAAATTTATTTTATTTTTTATTTAAATTTAAATTCAAGTTTATTTTAACAAAAAGAAATTAAACCAAAAAGTTATATTTTTTAATTATCCCGTGGTGAAAATTACAGTAACTCTCCGAAAACTTACTGTTGCTGTTTTTGCTTCTTTGGGTAAGATATTGGTCTATATACTTCTGCAAAAATGTCAACAGCTGATATTTCACTATTTAAATACAAAATCTTGGCTTCAATTTTAAATTTACCAGATGGAATAAGTGGAGGAAATTGAGTTTCATCGATAACAAAATTGCATGTGGTGTAAGTAATGTCCTACAAATGTAATACTTTAAGTATGTTAGGTAAAAAATAGAGTAATGATATCAAAAACCTTACGAAAGATGCAGTTGGTAACATTACCACACTTTGATGCTTCTCCAACTCCCATAATATTTGCTTCAAAACTTTTTTGTAAGTTGACTTGGAATCGGATTGGAAATACTCGATACTCGTTACTCAAAAACTTGTACACCTGCACAAGTATCTGAAATAATAAATTTTATGAATAACGACCGATTTTAGTGAAATTCGCATATACGAGTTAATTTACCTCTAGTTTATCTTTCACATCTTCTTTGAAGTTCCAACTCGCATTGTGGGCTGTTGTAGTCCGATTATACTTAAAAGCTGTTACTTCGAAAAAATGGTAATAATTTTTGTCGAAATGCATTAGTTGCATTCGCATATCTTTTAATTTATAATCAGTTTGATGAAACTACAAAAGTTTTAAGTAGGTATATACAATCTCGTGCTTCTGATGGTTTAAAATAGGTACCTTAGATAGAAGACTATCAGAAAAAATATATTGAACGAAATTCACCATCACCAATAATAGCAAATATATTTTCATTATAACAGTTGAATTTAACTTACACCAAAGTACTATCGAAAAATACCTTTAATAATATGATCTGCGTATATTTATAGCAATTTGGGATCAACTTCAATCATAATTATTATTTGCTGGACATAGTACGCTAATATACGAAATACCATCTATAAAATCGCTCCGCTATTTAATTTAACGACTAGTACAAAAACCAGTAACCAATATGTCCCTGTGATTGAAATTTTGATTGTCAATGGCTTGATGGATCAAGCAAAAAAAAACTAGTATATTCTCAAAGTTCAAAATACATTAAATTTATTTGTTTCACAAAATAATTTTTATTTTTTTTATAATTTATAAATAATTTATAATAAATAAATTAATTTTTTAATAATTTTTAACACTCAATATGCCTCCAAAAAAATTAAATAATTGCTAGAAGCTAAAAATCTACATTGGTCAATTTTAATTTAATGGGATAATAACAGGTAAACACCTGTATATTTATTATATTATATTTATTATTTAAATAAATATTTGAATTATTAACTGTTTTCATTAAACAAAAAAACAATTAAGAAAAAAATCGGTACTTGGTAATCTATTCCACATTGTATAGGTGAGCCGATGCATCAGCTATGGGATACATTGCTTATGACAAACACATGAAAAGTTAAAAAAGATTATTATGAAAATAAAAAATTAATCAATAGTTTTTGTAGATCGTGCATGTATGTATCATGTAGCCATCTGTTGCAGTGAATGCATTTTATCCAATCTATGTGAACTTTGTCTTCTCATACTCCTCCAAACTCCAAACTCCAAAATTTTTATCAAATATCTGACCCCTACTACTTTTTCTTGGACCGTAAAATGTTGGCATTTTGGCACAAAAAAAACACACATGTTATTTACTTACTGACCGCGTCATTTCTACAAAATTAACATGCGTCGTCTATGCCAAAACCATGGGATAAACGATTGTATGATCCATTCGTCAGTGTTAACAAGGCTTAGCGACCATAAACACATGACAACCGAAGCTGTTATTCGGAACATTACTTAAAATTATGTTAAAATCAATATTTTTTCCATTAAGAACCTATAATTAGCATTATAACTTTACTATTTCATTTACGCGTTTTTTATCAATATTTCCACACTAACACGTGGCGCTGTTTGAAAACTGCTGACTAATATTAAATAGTCCGTCATCAACCCTACTGCGTCGTGAGTCCCTATTTTTATGCCCCCCCCCCCCTAAGAAATACTAAATTGCCGTAGTAAAGCATCAGCACAGTTTACGTTCACTGAAAACTGTCGTTTTACCGTTTTAAATCGATAAAGTAGCGTTACTAGCATCCAATGGCAACATGTATTAAATTTTTGTTATTAAAACGATAAGCAAACTGAATATTGAAAATACTAGAAGTAGTTCCTGTTGTAGTAAAAATTTTTGGTGCAAATTTGGGAGTTAAATTATATTGCAAATTTTGTAAGTTCCTTTCTCAAGGCACATGAACTTTAGCACTCTTAATACATACATTTCTATTTCATCATATTAAGTACAGTCACACTGAACTGTATTAACGTAGTATAACGTACTCCTACTATTTAAAAAAAAAGTAAGATAAGAGTTTTCCTAATTTTACCTTTGAAAGTAAATGTCAACTTAATTTAACCTTTTTAAATGGGTATTCAATCTTTAAAAGGTAAATTACTTATTTATCGATTGCAAACCGTTATTTATTCTTCATTTCGTTTATTAGAATTATTCATGGAAATGACATTAGTCCTCTCATGCTTGAACAAACTTTACGTCAATTTGACTATCTCAATATGAATACCCATATAGAATTTTTAAATTTAGTAAGTGTATCGATTACAATAATGTGGTAATTGTATTCAGCGCCAGGTACTTATTTCTCATTGGTCGAAAAGAATTGATCGCTTTATTCTAGCAACTACATTATTTCCAACAACTTCTATATTTACTTCATTAGTATTTACAATGATTTGATACTAGACTAAATTTTGTTCGACTTTGAATTTTATTTATTACGCTTTTTACTTGGAGTTAATAGTTTTAAAAACATGCCTATTGTTTGATCAATAGCTTGTACTGAATGCTGAATTCGGATGCCTATGTACCCATCAAAAATGTCATCGGCTATAACACCCATCGCAGATGCAGTGAGTAGTATTTAATTATTTAATAATTAATTTATAATAACTGCACACATAAATTATTTAAATATTTAGAAATTATTTGATACCTACTTGACGAAAGATTCTCCACTAAATGTTTTGTTAAATTACACAATGTTAAGTTTGTTTTTATTATACTTTCCGCTATCTTCTGTTTAGAAACCTACGTTTTGAAATTTTTAATAAATTTGTAATTAATTTTTTATACATTATTATCTTCATCCGTTAACTACTTTCTATCTTTAAGTATATGTAGTAATAGAGGTAAGCTGATTAGTGCATTCAACAAATTTTTCAAAACTGTAACCATGACACATTGCTAATACGTGTTGTTAATGTGTTGTCGTACGTATATCAAATAATAATAATAATATTTATTAAATTATTATGTCAATTTATTGATTCGGGGAGCCCATCGGTGATCTTGAAAAATAGGTATATTGTTTTATTAAAGATTTAGCTTCTGATACTGATAAATTAATTGGCACGTTGTTGTTTAAATTTATAACAAAACACGGTACCTACGTACGTACTACCTACCCAATTATCTACTGTAATTAAATACTTTATCAATTTGACTGTCGATACTACTTGTATAAACGATATAAAATAAGATAAAATTGCTTTATTATTTTCTATTGTGAGTAATCGTTTACATTGTTCCATTAACAAAGTAGTGAGGAAATTAAATAAATTTAAGCAGTAAATGATTCTAACAATTTGTTTTTAAATTTAAATAATGTCGGAAGACCAACCCAGTACGTTACCCAAAAAAAGTGTAACTAATGCAGATGGAACTGCAGTTAGCTCATTTGTGCAAAAATTGGTAAAATTTACAATTTTGATTTATAATTAAAAATTGGTGTTGTATTATATATTAAGATTTTTATTGCTTTTAGAAAACTTTGGATGCTAACAGATATGCAACGAAGAAAACAATTGCACAAGGATTATTGGATGTTGCTTTACTAACAGCAAATGCTTCGCAACTCAAATATGTTTTACAAGTTGGAAAACAGCACGAATTTTATGTTTTAATGCTCAGTCTAATTATAGTTTCTATAGTATTACAGGTTGGTATTAATTTTATTTCTATTGCAGTAAAAATAATAATTTAAACGACTCGAATAGCATAATAATTAGTATTGTAATAAACATCCTACCTTGGATACCGTAAAAGTTTATTTTATACTTCTGTTAACTAGGTAGTGGTAGGTGTGCTTAGTCTGACAGGAAACCTATTGAGAGATTGTCGTCTTCACGATGAAGAGTATCATTATTCCGCAAATTCGTTAAATTATTTTACCACAAGTCTCTCATTTGTTATTACTTTCATTAATCTTATGATTTCTGTATTTGATCCAACAATAGCTCGCTACGCCGTTTTTGAAGTTCCAGAGCAATCGATTCCAATAAATTAAGTTTAATTTATAAATTGATTTATTGAACATTTTAAACGCAAAATTAAAGTTGCACTTTTAATATGTTTAAAAAACTAATACAAATGTTTCAACATATTTTATTAAATAATATAGTTTTTCCCATATGCGGAAAGAGCTCTATTTTCTATTTGTTATTATTGTACGGGAGGGTGTAATTCATGGGTGTAATCAGAATTTGGTTTCGGCGGGCTGCGTGCCATTAACCTTCGTACCCTTTGTCGTACCAATCGTCACTGCTTTTTAGTAAATTTTCCTTTTAGTAACAATTTTCATAAATTGTTAAATTACTTGTTAATATTGTAATTATTGAAATATTACTTTATTGTAATCTAAATTACTCGATAAATTACAGTTGTAACATAAATAATCAGATGACAGCACAATACAGTAAAACATTTTTAATTTTTTAGAAAATATAATAATATGTGATATTATAGATACTATTTTTAAAAAGATTTTATTAAATTTGAATTATAATAAATTAATAGCGCAAACAAATCGGCACTCTTTTGAGGGAGAATAAATTCTCAAATGTACTTCTATAGTTTTGCAATTTTAACCCAGAATTTCCAGTCTGCTTCTCACACAGCAATCACGCGAAGCCAAAATTCTTTCTAAAATAGAAAATCACGTCGGAAAAGGTTTAAAAATACATGAACAATTAAATTTATTTTTTTAACTTAAATAATAAATTGTTATATATGCAAATTAAATAATTACATAGAAAAATTTCCAATTATTTTGTAAACGCCAGATATTAATATATATAGTTCATTTACCTTTAGTTTCGTGTTTCCCTTTGTGATACCAGATTATTTCACGGTATGAATTAATTTCATATACTAATACTATATTATAGGGTATGTTAACCTCTTAAAAAATCAATTTAACCTTTCGAACTCTCAATTAATTTAATTAATCCAGTAATTTGAGAACTGTTAAAAGACTGATATTGAAGTCATCAGTTTAATGTTAGATTACTTCTTTATATATTTTAATATTTTTATTATAATAAATTAACACTTTTATGTTTTTAACAGCTGGTGGTCGCTATTCTTTTTGTGATAATTGGAGGTCTTAATATAAACAAACCAAGAGATCATAACGCTGCTATTATACTAAACGACGTAATTCTTATTTTTGTTTTTATTATTTCTTTGGATAACATTATAATTTCCGGTTTCGGTATGGAGTATTCAAATAATCCCCTTCGACTTATTAATCCAAGAGATTTCGAACGTGATGCTAAAACCAACGAGTTAAAATAATTAATTCTTTAGAATTTGCACGTTTAAGTTAAATTTGTTAATTAAACTGATTAATTTGATAATAATACTTGAATGTTTTATTATACAGGTTAGTGCAGCTTTTTTGTCATTAGTCATGACATCTTTCAAGTTGCACCAAGAACCAACCGAAAACGAAACACCTAATGTTTTAAACCACATTGCATTAGCATTTGTCACGGGGGCTTTATTTTGTGATGTCATTAAAATGAATTTTGGACTAGACCCCGCAGTTGCTGTTAACACTACTCAAAATTTAGCACTCGGGTAACTTTAATTTTGTGTAGTAAAACGTGCGATTTGAGCTTTGTTACTTTTACATGATATTTATTTTTTAATTTTTTTTTATTATTTTATTATTTTTTTTTTATTTTATTTTTTTTTATCGAGACCGTCCAAGCATTTTTATGCGCTCTATTGGGTACAGCATTGAATATCAACAAAGAAAAGGACCAAGAAAACGCTAACAAAGCAAACAATTTTGTATTGTTTATGAACATAGTTATTGTAGTTATTAATATAATTATTAGTTCATTTCAAATGAGTGATACACGTACATGTTAATTTATCTAAAATTAAATTAATTATTTATAAAATGTAAACTAATGACTAATGCTAATAGTAAGTCTTGCAATGGAATGTTTAATTTTCTTAAAAATATTAATAGCATTTCATTAGGTACTACACAATAAAAATATATTTTTTTGTAATACAACTAACGTCTATGTAGATATAATTATTATGTAGAAATAAATAATTATTATAAGAAATATTATTTATAAAATTATCATTGAAGTATAACTTTAATAATTTTTAATTTACAATAGTACATTAGTACATACTTATATTATGTATATGTATAAAATGCAATACATGGTAATGTCCAAAATTGCAATATAATATTTAAAGATCTTTTACTCAAATCTTTGAATTACATATTTTTTTAAATTATTGTTACTTTTACGGCTTGCAATACCGATATTCTGTAAACCACAATACCGGAAATAATATTGTCTTACAACACCGGTATTAAAGGGGCTTAAAGGCTGATTCTTATAAAAAATTAATTATTTCCTCAGCAGAAAATTTTTATTTATGCAAATTAAATATTAAAATTTGAATTTCTACTTCATAGTATAATGTCGATATTGTCAATGTGATTCGGTATTGCGAGCACTAGTTACTACTTGCAAAGTACAATTGTACATATCTTATATATACATATAAGTATTTAGATATTTAGTTGATAAGAAAAACAATTTGGTTTTTGAATTTCAAAATTAGTTAGGTACTATTTAAAATATTGTTAAGGTATATAGAACCAGCTATATATTATATATACCTACCTACTCAAATTCAAATATATTATGTATTTATTTTGATTTATATATTTTTTATCATATTATTACATAATATGAAAATAGTTATTTTACATTAGTATATTACATATTCTATAAGAGCGTGTTCGGACATGTAACAACAGTAGCGTAACGTGACTCTGCACTAATACATACTAATCTGAAACAGTGATACTAATATACATACATATATACTAAATACTCTACATTTCTCTAGCGACATAGATTCACGACGAGACAACGTTACAGTACTTTTGTAAAATGTGTGCCCAAGTCATAACAATTACTACAATATAAGTACTAGACAAATACTTTGATGTTATTGAAACTCAGTAGTTCGCTATAAAACTGAAACTTGAAAGTTATAGAATTTCATAATAGTCGTGTAATATTAAAGAAATAAATAATATAAAATTAAATAATAAAGTAATAAAAATTAATAGTATTTAATAGAACACGTACCTACTATTATTTGAAAACTGTTTGAGTTTATCACCGATTTTTACATAATCTGTTCTAGTAATAATGTTAACAATTACGCTTATTAAAATTTTATAGATTTTGCACAATGTATCAGCAAAATGTCTTAAAATATTACCCTTCATGCCAAGGTTGTACAAATTTAAATTTCAACGAGTTTTTAAGTGAAACTAGTTGTATTTTTTCAATTGAGACGATTAATCATTTAAAACTTTAATAAAGCTTAAATCATTTCAGAGAGTGTTGTGCTTTATTAGATATAAATCTGATAATATTTCTCAAAACTTATTTTCAATCATTTTAGTGTTCAGTGGTTGATATTCTTATACATTTCATACTTCAGTAATAAAAAGTTATAAGTAATGTAGTTTATTTTATTTGTTTTTTATTTTTACTTATTAAACACTTCGCAACTGGCAAATCTACATAGTAAAACTGTTTGAATTAAAATCAATTAAAGTAATTTTACTAAATAGTTTATTTAAAGCATGCGTAACAATAAATTGAATAGTTGATGGAACTATTTTAACCATTAATTTTTTTGTTTAATAAGCTTGTTGAATATATTGTTCATTTTAAAGTTTCTACAATATTATTTTAAGTATTGAGTACCAAAATTTCTACACTACAGTGTGAATATTAACCAACAGTGGTACAATATAGTGTGAAAATTATATTACTTAATTATAATATATAACTAATACTAGTATTAACCACCAAGCATAATCTAATAAGGGTACAATATTCATTACCTATTTACTCTTAATACCATGTATTACAATATTATCACAAGTGGAATTTTGTTAGCTAATGAATGGATGATGGAACTCAAGGCTACTTACTCGATAAAGAAATTGCCCCTACAGCTAGCTTTGAAGGCATGAGTGTCCGCTAAACAATACTCTATGATGGATATGAGCGCCGCACCGCCACGCAATGTAAATACACTCAGTAAGGTATTCGCAACGAGAACACCTAAACTGCGAAGGGTTGTTCAGAGAAAAATTTAAGGGATTGGAGCACTATTAACCAGAAAGACAAAAATAATAACATTGTTGGTTGTATATCTATTGAGACAAAAATAAGTATCAAAAGTAAATAATAATCCCTAAAACGATATATTGGGCTACTCCCCAATCTTATAAATTGAAATAATGTTGATAAAAATTATAGCAGATTATCCGTTTCCAGCTTCAAAGACTTAGATGTGACTGTGGAGTCCAATTTCAGTTTTAAATCTCACATTAATAATATTATTATTAAAAGCAATTGAATGTTGGGCTTCATCCTGAGATATTCACATGATTTCACTAGCCTGAGATTCCTGAACTTACTGTTTGCCGCCAAATTATGTTAGATCATATCTGTGATCTAATTCAATTCGTGCTATAAGTTTCACATCTCGTCGGAAAGTGATTTATGACTTATTGCTTGCCTATCTGGATTTATCTCGATTAGAAAATAGGAGAAAGTACTTGGATTTGTGTTTTCTGTACAAAATACAGTAATATCTGTTCGACTGCCCAGCTCACCTACAATCGATCAACCTTTGGGCTCCTCCATGAGCGGTCCGAAAACCGGACCTTTTCCTATCCGACTTCCATAGGACAATTTATGGAATGTACTCACCTACTGCTAGAATAATGACTCTTGTCAATCCGTTCAAGATTGATTTTTGTGCCATATGTTGTAACGATCGAACAGAACGGAATATAATTTTTTTAAATTTGTCATGGCCATTCATAGCCAATGCTTTAATTTTCAGTATTTTATTTATTTTGGAAGTCATAAACATCGTTAGTGCCAAAATAATCGATTTTAATTTTGTATTTTTGTACAACTTTGCTTTCTCACCCTAAAAATTGACCAGCTGCATTTACTAATCCCTGTTAAAAATTTGTTATTTTAATTTTAAAATTTGGTTGAACGTAACCTTTTTCGTTTTCGGTATCGTTTACATGCCGCTGACATGTTTATTGTGCCATGTTAGGGTGCACCCTCCACTCAATATAATTTCTTGATTATTATAAGAACACAAGATGCATTTTTTGGAGAAAATAAAGGCATTCTGGTTAAGATTCTCGTTAGAAGAAGTTCAAAAAATTTAATTTAGATATGAAGTTATAAAAGTTATAAGTAAATACGGTATAAAAATTCTACAATATTTTGTATTTCTTAAATTAATTTGAATTGAAATTTCGATTATGAAAAATTAGTGTGATCCTAGTTTAATTTAATATTTGTCTAAAAACTTAATATTTTTTACTTCGCGGACTAGTGTTCAAGGATAAAATAAACACTTTTTTGAACCTTACAAATATAAATAGCAATCATCAAGCGTATATTAATAAATAGTTACCTGTAAATACTAATTAGTCTAGTGAGGTTTACTAATATAAAGTGATTGCCAAAATTTGGCAAAAGGGAAGTGAATTGCGTGTATTTGAAATTGGAGTTTTAACCATCTGTGTTCTCCGGCATCTTGCCATCAACCCTCGCCCCCAGCTGAAAGTGCCCCGGAAAGGACAACAAAATGTTTTTTTATGGTTAGTGTTAATTTTAAGGATTAGTTTTATGTCATTAGCAATTTTAGATTTAAGTTTTTGTCATTATTAATATTTTATTGGTTTTAGATTTAATTTTGAGTTTCTATTATTTGATCAGTTTAATAATTATATTATAATAATTAATGTCTATTTCGACTTTTATTTACTGCAAAAAAAACAAATAAGCAAACTATGAACCACTTCTTCAAGGAACCCCACGCCTGAAAAGAGCTAGCCCAGGTAAGTTGAGCAATCAACCAGACGGAGCACCGTCGCATTTTTGACGCCCAACTCGTGGAACTCGAAGAAATCGGTTCATGGTTAGCTAAATTTGCAATTAAATAATTTATTTCTATATTGTTATATTAACTATTACAATGATGATTGCTATAATATCGTTTTTCGTTTGCACAATCAATTTTTAAAATTAAAGTAAATATTTCAAAGTTTTTTAAGAAAAAAGCAAATTTAAATAAGGCATATAATTTTACTTTTACTGGTCAATAATTTTTACAATTCGTATTAGTTTATTATTTTTTTAAATAAAAAATTTAGAATCTGCTATATACATGAAAAAACAAATAATAGGTAAATTAATTAATTTTGAGTATTTTGGACCTCAGCGATTTTATAGATTTCGGTTATTGTTCTGTTCGTTACAATTTTCAATTAATCAAAATTAAAACAAAAAATTTTAAAATGGAAGCCAAACATTTGAACAAGTATGAATTAGCTTTCGAATTACTTTGTAGAGGAATTGTGCCTCGTATGACAACAATTTCCCAAAGATTTCAGTTAGATACAGCCCTTCGGGAAAATCGAATTCAACCTAACTTAGCAAATGTAAATTGGGAAAAAAGTAAAGACGAAATAAGTAACTCCCTGCACGAAATTGCTGCTGATTTAGAAGATTATGAAAAATGTTTAAATCAAGAAAAACGGGCAGAATTAAATTCGCGATTGGCGCATATTGAGAATAGAATTCAGTTAGTTCAATTAAAGGTAACAGATGAGAATCAGGTACTTACTTTAGCAATGTTAGAATCAGAAAGAAAAATTATACAAAAGGCGTTAAATGAAACAATATCCGATTTAAATGAATCCGCACTTCAAAATTTAGTAAGCTCAAATATAATAGTAAAAAATGAAAGTTTAGCAACGGGCACGACCCCCAAAAAAGTAAATCAAATTTTTAAGTGGAACTTAGAACGGTTTAAGGGGTATAAAGATTCTCAAGATTTGTTAGAATTTTTAGATAAGGTTAATGATTTAAAACAAGCAAGACAAGTTTCTGATGCCGAATTGTTTACGGCATCTCATGACTTATTTGATGGTGAAGCTACTGTTTGGTTGAGAAATATACGAAAAAACATTTCTACTTGGGGCGAGTTAGAGGAAGCGTTAAAGAAAGAATTTTTAGCTCACGATTTTCGGTATGAACTTAATAAAAAATTACAAAACCGGATGCAGGGGCAAAATGAAAACGTACTATCATATATTATGGAAATTGAAAATTTGTATTCAAAAGTAGATAAAAATGTAACTGAACCAGTTTTAGTAGAACAAATAAAAAGAAATCTAAACCCTTTCTTTTCGTCACATGTGGCTCTGGAAGATTATGATTCTTTAGATAAGTTAAAAAAGCGCTGCAAGCTTGTTCAAGAGCTTAAATTACGCCAAGATAAATATATACCGGGCATAACACCACCGCGTCGTAATTTTTTTAATAATAAAAGACCGATTGCCACCTATTCCCAAGACCGACCGGTAGTTGTGTCACCAAATAATTTGACTGAAAATTATGTCTCCCCATCGGTTAAACCCCCAGTTAACCCAGGACCAAGTGTATCCAATTTTACGTGCTGGAATTGCAATTCAGTAGGACATTCCTTTGGGGAATGCCGAGCAAAAAGAACCCTGTTTTGTTTTAAATGTGGTACAAAAGATACTATAAGTCCGAATTGTCCGAATTGTTTGAATAGTAAAGTAAACACTATGCAGTTGGGAAACGCGAACCAAGTTGTCGAGACAGGCGCCAGCAACTTGGAAAACTCATCAAGTCGTCTCCGCGATCAAGAAACGAGCAGATTAAGATCGTCAGTAGTATCGCGCGGCCAAAGCCGTGGAAGATTTTTCGGCCCACGCGACCGAAGTTTGCCACAAGATTGGAGAGCTGGGTATCTTGGTTAGATAAAGTTCGCAATTTTTTTAAAAATATAAATGTAAATAAAGTAATTGTAAGTAATATAGAGGTAAATAGCGATTTAAATAAAATACTCACTATAGCTAGTAAGAAATCAGTCCAATCCGCACCGGTCATGACTCAGAAGCCGTGTGACAATAGGCCCCATCTGGACCTAATTATTGATAAAGTCAGCGTTCGAGCTCTTTTAGATACCGGGGCGATGAACTCAATTATAGGCAAAAGGGGATTAGAATTAATAAAGTTAGAACGTTATGGTCAAATTGAATGGTCCGATATAAAAGAAATTCAAGTAGCTAATGGTGGTAAAAGTGAAGTTTGTGGTATTCTCCCCTTAAGAATACGCTTAGGAGAAATGGAGAAGACTGTTAGATTTTTAGTGGTTCCTAACGTGGCATATGAGTTTATATTAGGGTCTGATTTTTGTAAGATTTTTCAATTATCTTTACACTTTAAAAACTTTTCGTGGGAAACAAACCAAACGAAAGAATTAGCTGCTACTGAAGGTGTTTCTAGTTTTATTAATTTAAACCCTGACCAACAAAAACAATTGGAAGATATCAAAAGTAAATTTAGGTTATTGGCTCAACCGGGAAATGGATGTGTTCGGGACGTACAACACGTGATCGATACTAAAGATGCCACCCCAATTAAACAAAGGCAATACCCGCTTAGTCCCACTATGCAGTCTAAATTGCACGCAGAAATACGCCAAATGTTAAATGACGGAATTATTCGCGAATCAAATTCACCATGGGCTAGTCCTTTAGTTTTGGTTACGAAGAAAAACGGAGAAATTCGAACATGTTTTGACGGTCGCAAATTGAATTCCGTCACTGTTAAAGATAGTTATCCTCTTCCTCGTACCGATTGCATACTCAACCGTTTACGTGATGCAAAATATCTGACAAAAATAGATCTTAAGAAAGCGTTCTGGCAAATAGCTTTAGAAGAAAGTTCTAAGCCTAAAACGGCATTTTGTGTTCCCGGTATGGGTTTGTTTGAGTTTAATGTCATGCCGTTCGGGTTGTCGAATTCTCCACAAACGCTTCAGAGAATCATGGAAAAAATCCTAGGACCAGTATTATTTAAAGAACTCGCGTTTGTCTATTTGGATGACATAATAGTGGCATCTGCCACTTTTGAAGAGCATCTCGGTACTTTGAATAGTATTTTTGAACGTTTGCGCGATGCTGGATTCCGCGTGAATATCGATAAATGTGAATTTTGCTGTAATTCGCTACAGTTTTTAGGTTTTGTAATTGATGAAAGAGGTTTACGTACCGACCCTGAAAAGGTCGAAGCGATAAATAGGTTTAAGACACCTAAAACCACCACGGAGGTCAAGCGTTTGATTGGTCTCATTAGTTATTATAGAATATTTTTGCCCGACCTCTCGACAATATCCTCCCCTATTACGGCACTCATAAAGAATAAAAAGAAAGGCCAAACAGTTCAATGGACGCCGGAGGCAGAAAGTGCTTTTATTGAAATTAAGAGATTAATTACAGTTGCTCCTATTCTAGTTAGTCCTGACTTTAAAAAACCATTTTACATCCAAACCGACGCTTCTTTGGTAGGATTGGGTGCAGTTTTATTTCAAGAGCAAGGAGGATTAGAGCACCCTGTAGCATATGCCAGTAGAGCATTAACAGCTGCTGAGCAAAAATATTCGGCTACGGAAAGGGAACTTATGGCCGTTATGTTTGCTATTAACAAGTTTAGAGGTTACGTGGAGGGTACGGAATTCATCGTCATTAGTGATTGCGCGGCGCTTATGTGGTTAACGAAAATATCGAACCCAACCGGTCGCTTAAGTCGTTGGGCCATGTATCTGGCTCAATACACCTTTCAAGTAAGACACAGACCGGGAAAATTAAATATCGTACCAGACGTACTATCCCGCGATGTTGCATCCCTAGATATAACTAATTTAGAACCAGACGAATGGTACAAAGACATGTTGGAAAAAATTTTAGAGGACCCAGACAGTTACCCTGGTTTTAGAAGCGAAAATGATAAATTATACAAATTTGTACCTTCCATTTTGCCCATTAGGTCAAACGTCCCCGAGTGGAAGTTAGTAGTTCCTACCGCTAATCGGGAAGAAATCATGCAAAAATGCCATGATGAACCTACGGCAGCCCATTTTGGGGTAGCCAAAACGGTTGCTCGTATAACCGAGCTGTATTATTGGCCAAATTTGGTAAAATCTGTTAAGAATTATATAGCTAATTGTCATGTGTGCGGGGCTCATAAAAGTACGACCCAGGCCCGACCAGGTCTGATGGGCCAGTACAAAAATATAAATTTCCCTTTTCAATCCATATCGATAGATTTTTTAGGACCATTCCCAAGATCAAAAAAAGGAAACCAACATTTGTTAGTAGTAACGGATTGGTTCAGTAAATTTGTACTGGTACAACCCTTGCCAAAAGCTACGGCTCAAGCGGTAATCAAATTCGTAGAGAATCAAGTGTTTTTGATATTTGGGGTCCCCCAAATTGTAGTATGCGATAATGGAGTACAGTTCACGTCAAAAGAATTTAAAAATTTAATGGAAAATTATAAAGTAAGAATCCATTACAATGATGCTTATCATGCTCAACACAATCATACCGAAAGAACTAACAAAGTGTTAGTCGCTGCCATTTCATCTTATATAAAAAGCGATCACACTTTATGGGATGCAAACGTGCACAAAATAGCACAGGCGATCCGAACCGCAAAACACGATGTTAGCACTTTCACGCCCTCGTACCTAGTCTTTAATAGGTATATAAATTTAAGTGGTGACTTTTTCGGTACGCACTCCAATGATTCAGATATTTTAGAGATTGAAGAAAAACTTAGGCACGATGAAGATCATTCGAATATTCCCGAACTTTATCAAGAAGTGCGAAAAAAATTAAAGAAATCTTATGAAACCACTAAAAAATATTATGATTTAAGAAAGAGACCTCTCACGTTTGAAGTCAATCAAAAAGTTTGGAAGCGGAATGTGGTACAGTCCGATAAAGCTAAAAAATTTGCAGCTAAATTGGCACCAAAATACATTTTATGCACCATAATTAAGAAAATAGGCCAATTATCTTATGAACTTGTTAATGAAAATGGTAAAAATGTAGGAAGATGGCATGTGAAAGATTTAAAAGCCTATAAGGGTACACATAGTAACCCTGAGGAGGAAGAACTAGAGTAAATTTTTTTTTATAGTAACTTTGGGGGTAAATTTAAATTTTATTTTTGAAGTTGGGGTTCCGTTTCGCGAATGTGTCATTTAGTTGATGGTCTACTGTTGTTTTAGTTTTTCACAAAATTAATATGTACAGATTTAGTGAAAAATAAATCATTGGGTCCAGTTACGACGTGTGCATCCCAGATACGTAATACCCGGCTCACATAAAATTGGGGTCATTTCAGAACAATTTAGGAATCAATTAATTAAAAAATTAGAATAAAACATTTCTTTGTTATCGGAATTTTATTTTACCGTATCTGTATATTTGAATAAAGTTTAAAAAATAATTAATAAAGTAAAGTAATTTATACAATATGCTACCTAACTAAGTAATAATGCACCATTTTAAATTAGCAATTTCTTTATAAGATCTAAATGAAAAAATAAATTAATAATAACAACTTTTTAATTTTGTGCAAATACGAATTTAATGCAAGTCCATATGGGTTTTTCTTCCCTGTGTATCATTCCGGAATTTGCGATGTAATGATAAAATGGCTTAAATAAAATTTATTAGTGAGTTCTGCGTCTTTATAAAAAACAGATTTAAGTTGTTGTATTTCACGTTTTAATTTTCCAACTCGACTTGCGTAGATCGATTACATAATTTAAGATTTGAAGTTTAGGATTTAGTTTTGGTAATTTGGGTTTTCATGACGATGAAAATCGCGATTTAATTTAGTTTTGAATTTTATTATACCAAAAAGCTCTCGATGAAAAAGTAACGATGATGTACAGGATAAGTCATTTTCAGAATAAGGGTACGTTTATTGAGACTGACGCACCTTGAAATAATAATTTGTCAAGTATTAACAATATCAAATTGATAATAATAATGAAAAACAAAAGAAGAATAGCGCTTTGGTTATTCTATAATCTTTTTATCTAGTTATCAGGAGTTCCTGATTATGAACAATCCTTTTTTTTTTAAATTTAAAAGTGATTTATTCGGAGCCAACTCATATTGAGATCACTTTGGAACAATGTCTTGTCTGGAAACATTTTTGGGTGATGGACTCGGAAGTCACCTGAAACTGGCCTCGTATTGTTTCGAATAACCTCCGTACTGATTGCAACCCGTCAAATCACTACTGTAAATATGATTCGTAATTAATAGTATGCTATGATTCCCTCCGTGTAAACCATTATGGTAGTCTTCTAATTTTTGTCAATCCGTGTAAGCAAACAAATGCCGTCTTTCCTATTAAACATAGTAAAAATAAACTCCCTTGGAGGCTGAGGATTTCTGGCTTTAATTTTCTTCAACCCAAACAGACAAAGCCAGTGGCGCTCAACTAAAACCTTTATAACAGGACATACAAATATATAATCTGAATATGTAACCTGTAAGGACTACTGTCGATAACTTAATTTGATTAAAAGAACTATTTTTTAAATCTACTTATGGATAATTATTCTTTTCAATTTCTTAAGATTCTTTTTTTTATTTTATCTTTGATTTTTTTAAATTTTTAGTTTAGTATAGTTTAGTAATTTTTAAGAATTTCGAAAAAGCTTTAAAAACTTTTCAGCAAGGGGAAATATCAACTGAAATAATCTATACTTTTGAAACAATTACAACTTTTAAGCATTTTTTTATTTGTTTTTTTTTTTTACAATGAGGAAAGTGTAACGATCGAACAGAACGGAATATAATTTTTTTAAATTTGTCATGGCCATTCATAGCCAATGCTTTAATTTTCAGTATTTTATTTATTTTGGAAGTCATAAACATCGTTAGTGCCAAAATAATCGATTTTAATTTTGTATTTTTGTACAACTTTGCTTTCTCACCCTAAAAATTGACCAGCTGCATTTACTAATCCCTGTTAAAAATTTGTTATTTTAATTTTAAAATTTGGTTGAACGTAACCTTTTTCGTTTTCGGTATCGTTTACATGCCGCTGACATGTTTATTGTGCCATGTTAGGGTGCACCCTCCACTCAATATAATTTCTTGATTATTATAAGAACACAAGATGCATTTTTTGGAGAAAATAAAGGCATTCTGGTTAAGATTCTCGTTAGAAGAAGTTCAAAAAATTTAATTTAGATATGAAGTTATAAAAGTTATAAGTAAATACGGTATAAAAATTCTACAATATTTTGTATTTCTTAAATTAATTTGAATTGAAATTTCGATTATGAAAAATTAGTGTGATCCTAGTTTAATTTAATATTTGTCTAAAAACTTAATATTTTTTACTTCGCGGACTAGTGTTCAAGGATAAAATAAACACTTTTTTGAACCTTACAAATATAAATAGCAATCATCAAGCGTATATTAATAAATAGTTACCTGTAAATACTAATTAGTCTAGTGAGGTTTACTAATATAAAGTGATTGCCAAAATTTGGCAAAAGGGAAGTGAATTGCGTGTATTTGAAATTGGAGTTTTAACCATCTGTGTTCTCCGGCATCTTGCCATCAACCCTCGCCCCCAGCTGAAAGTGCCCCGGAAAGGACAACAAAATGTTTTTTTATGGTTAGTGTTAATTTTAAGGATTAGTTTTATGTCATTAGCAATTTTAGATTTAAGTTTTTGTCATTATTAATATTTTATTGGTTTTAGATTTAATTTTGAGTTTCTATTATTTGATCAGTTTAATAATTATATTATAATAATTAATGTCTATTTCGACTTTTATTTACTGCAAAAAAAACAAATAAGCAAACTATGAACCACTTCTTCAAGGAACCCCACGCCTGAGAAGAGCTAGCCCAGGTAAGTTGAGCAATCAACCAGACGGAGCACCGTCGCAATGTGCATAAAACACCAGGATGCGACAATTTACATAAAATATTGGTAATAAGCAATAGTTTAAGGATAATGAAAGTGATAAATTTGGCGACACAGTAGAACTTATCTTGCATGTTTTCTGGAGGGTTGCTTCTGGAACTGGATTTCAATGATTGATGGTAAATAAAATCGGTAAACCAAAATGACCGGATAGATATAGCATCAGAAGATTTTGCAATACCTACAACCTATCGTACATACATTGTATCCCAGCGGGCAATCAAAATTTCCAAGTGGAGCAATCCAAATGTACAACGCCTTACTGATCTTCTAGAATCTATATAATCAAAATTCCTAATAATTGACAGTAAATCTCCTGATATAGGAAGGCCCAAGAGTGAGTAATCGTATTGTAGTGTAAATTTTCAAGTGATGGTAAAATTCGGAGTAATTATATCCTTCGATTGAAGTAATGAATTTGTACAAAATTGCTTTAGGGAGCCGGTAATTTCAATCAATGATCAGTGATAATTATTCCAAATCCCACTTCTTCTTAAGGTGCCATCTCCTATCGGAGGTTGGCGATCAACGTCTCAATGATTGAGAAACGACTTTTCTTGGCAAAATACCTCGGTGGTTTGCCATTGCCTTCCGAGGGAAGACGGTTAGAATTTCTTACTTCTCCCGTTATCCAACCAGACTTCTAGGCTTATTAGTCGACGCAATCAAGCGTCAAGCCATAACCGCTTCTTTAACGGGCTTGCAAATCCCATTAAGGTACGGAAAACTTCCGAAAAGCTAAACTGTTCACTGATAAAGCTCTTAAAAAAATAACAAGGAAATTACTATTTGTAATTTGTATTCAGAAATTCACAACCACTTTCCTTATCAAAAATTCGAGCAGAAAACCAGAAAAATCTGTTTTAGCGATTATTAACTGCTCAAGTTCTTTGCTTTGATTGTACCATAAAGCAATAATATTATATTAGTCTAAAGATATATTTTCGTTCATATTATGCGTTTATTATTCTTGTTGTTCAGAGTTAAACATAATTTTTTTTAAATATTTTAAATGGTATTGCAACGTCTCAGACCTTGAATTTTCAAAAAATAAATGGGTTTATCTTGATTTTTGCGAGGCTTGGGTATCACACAGAACATTTATAATTTACAAATAGTCTGAAGGTAAAAGTGATCGAGGAAAACAATTGGACAGAAATTAATTAGAAAAAAGAAAATTCGAACATTGCTAGATACACCACATTCTGATAAAATATTAAAGTATAAATATAAATAATTTATCTCAATTAGACATTGATTAATTAAGAATTTGTCTTAAAATAGCAATATTGCTTTGTAATATAATATGCAAGAAATCAAATTATCACTATTGAGTGATCAGTAGTTAGAAATATTTTTTTATTTATAATTTACTTAGATTTAATTTGTTTGTTGTTATATATTATCTTAAATTAGTTAAGTACCTACTTCTGTCATTGATTAAAAACTAGTTATTTAATCAATTTTTTTAAAGTTACTTAATCAATGCTTCTGTATAAACTTGTAAACATTTTAATCGAAACTTTCCATAACCAAACATTCCCACCTTTACTTTAATTTACCACCCTTAATTTAATTCAAAAAATTTTCTTTTCAAAATACAATGGGGGTGTAGTTACTCCCATTAATCCCCCCTAGTATCCGCGCTTGGCCTACCTTGTTGTTGATGGTCCTGAAGATTTAAATGCACAATATTTTATTTACAAGTTGATTAATTTATATGTATTATTTAATTTACCTACATGAAATAAATATTAACATTAGTTCATTAAAACAAAATCTGAGCAAAGGTCGATAGCGATTAAAGGTAGGTTGAATTTCCTCATGCTGAAGGGACAGACTGAATTTTCAAATACACTTTTTTTGTCCAAACGACATTTCGATCACAAAATTTTAATCGAACTTCTTAAAACTATGTAAGACTGAAACATTTTGATATCCACGTGCTTACTCTTTTAAAATTGTTAACATTGTTTACTAAAATTTTTTTCAAATTGTTTTGACCATCAATTTTTGAAATATGATTATTTTTAAATGTTTATAACATTGCGAAAGATACACCTGTTATCCGATCGTTTGTTTTGAAAGTTTTTGATTTTCAAAAAAAAAGTATGGTTTTGATCCAAATCATTGCGTTCACCGTTTATTTGTAGTTTAATTCAAAAAACGTTGTATCTGGCAATGCTAGATAAACAAAACGGAAAAGCTGACTGAAATCACTAATTCCCGGTTTCTTCATAAAGTTGACCGCGCTGGTTTATGAAAAAACCGGGCATAAATCAGCATAATAAAATCTATTTTATAAATTGGAATTATTACCTCATAAAACTATATAAAATTAAATTAAAAATTAAAACGGGTTAAAGTAAACGATAATCAATTAGTAGAAAGATCTTTAATATTTCGACGCCGATTGTACCTTAGTCAGAAATATAATGACAAATTAAAATAATAACTTGGAAACGGAATGATTCTATTGTCATTTTATCGGTCCTCTGTATAGAAAAATTATACAGAAGTCCGTGAATCAAGGAAAAACTTATTTAATCCGTTAAAAGGAAAACTTCATCCCAGTTAAAATAGGGTAGGTAGAAAAATCTTATTTAAAGGTACGTTTATGTTGGAGCTATGATAAGTGATAAGAGCGAAGAAAAATCTTAGCTCTAATCGCTCTGTTCTATGAATTAACATTGGCTTGTGCGCTGCTTCAAAATTAACTGTCACATAATACTTCAATGTTTTGCTTTTCTATGCTTCGCTAGTATCGCTGCCATTTAGCGCTTACCACAGTTATAACATAAACGTACCCTAAAGTAGTTAACAAGAATTTAAATGGCAAACAAAATAAGTCCTAAATAAGCACTAAAATAAAATAATAAGCATGAGAAAAAGCAAAAAAGCAAAACATTACCGCTTAAGTCAAAAAAAAATTTTTTAATCAAAGTTAAATTTTAAACTCGAAAATAAGTTCAAAATAATCAAGTAGAAAGTAAGCGAAAAATCTCGAAAAAAGCATGAAAAACAATACGTTAAAATATATATCTTTTTAAGTAATTCGTCCAGATCTCAAATTTCAAAGAGCTGCTTTTAAAATTGACGATAAGCAAGAATGCTTAAAATCCGGTCTCTAGTAATAACCAACATTTTAATAAATAAAAAGATTTGTTTTGTCAAAGTGAAGGCGTGGCCGGCACTAGTAAAATTTAAAATCCATAAGTTATTTTGTTAAATTGAAGACAATTTATGAAGATTTCTTCTAAAAAGAAGTTTTTTTTGAAGACAATATAGCTCAAATATAAATATATAGATAACACAAAACTGAATAGGACAAATAGCACAAATAACCACGATAGAATGTATTTGAGAAATAACTCGACGTTCATTGATTCATTCGAATTTGTCTCAAATTAATTGGCATATTTTTCTAGTGCTTTCTAAGCTTAGCTGTACTTTGACTTCAAGTTAGGTAATGTAAAAATCTAAGCTAACTTAATTTATTAAGAAAAATTTAAAGTAATTTTTGTAGTTTTATGAATTTTAAACAAATTGACATATAACGTGAACTTGGTGAATAAAGTGAGGAACTAAGGTTGATCTAAACTACCTATAGGTGGGGTAAGTGAAACTTTTGGGTCGGTTGTACAACAGAAGATTAACCTCGGTTAAAAGTTAAACTAGGGTTTTGCGCAGTGATCCAGTGATTGGATAAAACAGTGAGTTAAACCAGGTTTAAATTAAAACTTCTACCCAACATACTTCAGCCTTGTGTAAATATGAAATTTGTATTATAATATTCTATATTAAATGCATACGAACATCCTTTGCCACCGACTGGCAGAGAAGTATATCAGTTTGGAATATATTGCTGTGAATTAATTATAAATTCCAAACTTTTCCAAATAAAATATAAAATTAACATTTATTCCAAAATTTTTACTTATCAAACCAATATTGTCGTCTATACGAAATTAAATTACTAAATATTCTTCAATAGGTAAATTTTATTTTTAATTTGTATCCAATTCCATCACCATTTTTAGTCAAAGATTCAACAAAACTTAATTTTCATAACTTTTTCTTTATTTTATTTCCATCTAAATAAATTTATTTTATGAACAATCAAAATCACGGCCGTCCGGCATTAACTCTCAAAACCAACTGCTTATCATTATTTTCTACATTACCTTCCTATTAAAATATTTTTAAATTATAAATCATTATAAATTTTAATACTTGGTCGAGGATCGAACCTGCGACTATCTATACAAATCTAACACCTAATTGACTTCCCCACTTACGGGTATACACAATTTACAACAAAAACAAAAATTTTCAAAACAAAATCAACTCTTTCAAAACTCAAACTAAAAAAACACGAGAGCTGATTTGAAACATGACAATATATGTATATTTATATTACTGATCAAACTTCTAAGACAAAATTATAATTTTGTACATTCTTTGTGTACGCTTCACAAATTGTGTACCTACTACATTTTGTTGCAAGGCAGCCTCATCGTGATATATGCATCTCACTGTTTGGTTGGTGATTTTTCATATTGAAATTTAAATTAAGTTCATTTTTGCCTTGTAAAGTCTAGATCGTGTTTCCCACGAATGGGCTACGGGACGTGGCAGCCTATAGCTAAGCAACATCTTTTAGGTTTTGATCAAAGAACTACTACGAAAGCAGTTAAGTTAAATTAAAATTGGTTTATAACAAAACATTAACTGTATACCTATTGGGTACTTAATTTACGATGTTATATCGTCACTGATTCTTCTAAATTGTTGTAAGTGTACTATTTTGGAGATTGTTCATAAATCATTAGGTACCATACTTCATAATATGTGAATTGAAATATTTTATAATAAAATGGTTAGGTAATAATTTTTTATTTTATGTAGTTATGTATCTATCAACTAATAGTTTAAAAACAATAATTTGTTATTGTTTCCTAGATAGAATATTTACTTTTATGCAAAACAATAAATTTTGACTATAACTTAAAAAAGACTATAACTTAAAAATGTTTTTTATTATTTTCAGTCGAACATAATAGCACTTTAATATTATTTTACTATAGGCTATGTGCAAGTGATTTGAATTTTTAAAAATTCGACTCCAGCGATTACGGTGGGGAAATGTGGAACTTTTCATGGTACAGATTATTACAGTTTGTATGTGTTGCTGTATTATTAAATACCAATAACATTTAAATAGCACAACTTAAATCAATTTTGCAGTCTGTTTTAGTTGAAATTAATGAGTTGGTGTTTCTATTAAATGAATAAGTACATCAAGACGAAATAGATAAGTTGATTTTATTAGATCTACGAATGCTTGAATGACAATTCGCGTAATTTTTACTTACTTTTCAAAGTTTTGTACATTAGTTTGTTAATTTGTTTTAATATACACATCAAAAGGACGCGAAGAAGTTCGGGAAATACTACTTGTTTTTTCCTCGTTTTTCTTTATACCTTTCAACTAATTTTAAATTTATTTGTATTGGTATTTTTTGAAATTAATACCATGAAAAGTTCCGGCGCGCCCAACCAGTGGGCGCTAGTTGTGAACTTGCACATAGTCTATAGAGAAAACTATTAAATTAATAAAGTTTCACATCCATTATTTAGACCTGAATAATAGAATAAAAATCAATAATCATCTTATATGCAGATGTCCTTTATAAACAAAAATTGAAAATTTGGGGAGTTCAATACTTTCTTAATCGTTGAAAAATCTCAAGACGAATTTTGATTCACTGATTCGCGAAAGTTGAAGGTTTCGATCTGCCTCGTCGACAGTGGTGTACTTTAAATATAATTAAAACCAACCATGGAAAAACTGAAAGTATGCTACATATCTGGAAACCTTTTATTGATCCATCTTGTGACTGTGGAGAGGCTATTCAGACAATGGATCATATCTTGAACCATTGCCCAACAAGAAGATCCGATGGTTGTATTGTGGATATCCATAATCTAACTTCGGAAGGCGTTGATTGGTTAAAAAACTTTGATATAACAATAATAAATAATCGGCTATGTAGACATCGCATAACTTTCCCAATAGATTCGTTGATGTCAAACGCTTATGTCAAATTGACAGCAAAATAATAAAACAGTAACAAAATGATGGTCTAAAAGTAATTGACAGTTAAACTTTTTCATTTTGTTTATAATTTCCGCAATTTTTAACTGATTTTCACTATTTTCGGCTGACTTCTAAGTTTAACTAGGATACATTTGTATGCCGAATTTCATGACATTTGATTGCGCAGTTCAACCTGTGCGATTGATACTAGTTTTATTCGTACCCCAACGACCACATACATATAATACTGACATACAGACGTACATGTTACTAAAATTCATCAGAATCGTATCAGAGCATGATAATAAATATTTTAAGAGCAAAATTTCGATTTTTGATTTTTGAGCCGATTACAATAGTTTCCCTTATACTAAAGTATACGTATGGGGAAAGTAAAATATTAACTTTTTATTAATTTTTAACTTTTGATATCAACAGAGGAATTATAATATTATATAGAATTGTTAGCCTATCATGTTATCAACTGATTGAAATATTGGTGTCGATAACATGGTTAATAGTTGTTTTAATAATATTTTGTTAGTTGATTCATTTGTTTGTTTGTTTTGACTAATTCTGTGAATTTCTAGGTCCTTTAAGAGCTCAAGTTAATATCTTCTTTTTTTTTTCTTCGCATGCTTTACATCATTTACATGCTTCTTAAATTTTAAAGTTTTGATTTAGGGACTTGGAAATGTTCGGAAATTCTTATTTGAATCAATGGGCGAGGAGCAAAAAAGTCGATCGCGACACATTTTTAAGATAAAAAATAGATCTTATGCATACAAAGGTTGGGCATTCTTGGTAATACGATATACCTACTACAAAATGATTCTATTTATAATAGTATGTATGCATATTTGGCCAATGATATTAAAAATTATTTTACAATAATATAGTTGACCTCGTCATGATAATAATAAAATTCTCATCAACGATATAATTTAATTATTATCTATTTAAATATTTTTAAATCAGCATAATTAATAATTAGCCCACTTCTATCTATCTATCCGTAGCGCACCTCTGATTGGTCAATAAAAAAAAAGCTTTTAGTTTACCGTCTTTAGTGGACTTAAAATTTTAATCATTTTAATTTAATTTTAATCAAACATTAGAGATCTTCAAAATATTCGATTGAAATACAAAATCTAAATATTTTTAATGTTAATGCATATTGCATTAGACTAATTACAAATGTGAAGAATTCTTTATTCGTAACTATACCCAACCATATTAATTTTGTAAAGAAAACTAAAACATAAATCTTGATTTAAATTCGTAATCTAAAAATTCAAAATTTCAAATAGGTATAATAATAAATTATGAAATAATCACCAAGAAATCTGCGTAATTGGCTTGCCGAATTTTGTCTTTACTGTATTGTAGCTGCGGTATTTTGTAACTGCGAAATTTACCAAGGTTTCTGAATTAATAACTCTTTGAATTATAAAGCAGTCATATTCCATTTATCAGTAGACATATTATCTGGTTCTGAAAAAGTATTGCATTTCCTGTTATTAATTTAAAAAATTGTGGGAAATATTTTTGTTTTACTTTGCGACCCACTGGTCGAGAAATGAAATTTTCTCAGTTAAAACTCAGTTCGGCACGACACAGTACTTCCATCACAACGGTAAAAAGAACACCCATTTAACTGAGTAGCATGAGTATCTCAGTATAATCTCACTTAAAATCGGTAAAAAGATTACAATTGGCCCGGATTGACCATCTGGCAGTTCTGGCAACTGCCAGAAGGGCCGATGCTCCAGTGGGAGCGGTGGGCGGCCGAATATTCATTACTATTTGGCGAATGATAAAGTTTTTGATTGAAATACGAGAATTATTTAAAGCTAATGAAGGTACTGATTTTCGACCCCATGACCGGTATAATCCGGTATAATCTAAATGTCAGGGCTGATTTTTCTTCCCAGTCCGTCACTGGTAAGCAGGAATGACTTTTATAATTATTTAAGAATCAGCTACAACAGTTTCAATGAATTATTATTAAAACGAAATAAAATTAAACGAATTCAATTAATTTCGCGAATGAATTCCAACGTCGACTACTAAATTTGTTCAAGTTGAATGGAAATATCGCCCGACAACAAATGCTATAAAAATGCCATAAAATTATCAGGTAAAACCTCCACAACTCACCACCCAATCTGACAAAGATCGCCCAACGCTTCAAGGATACCCGCCCAAGTTGGAGCATGTCAGTGGCAGAACTATCTTGCGAAGAACCCCTCATTACGGGATTTCCGTTGGGGAGATTTTGATGAGACGGACATACAAACTTTGTGATTTTTATGTTAAAATAACTTATAATCGAATTTTATTTGAATATAAGTTTTTCTGTAAATTTTCTTAACCAATCAGAACGTCAAAATTAAGTTTCCCCGATCTCGTAAAAAATAGTTGGCATAGAGAGCTGGTAGTGGCGTTAACGTTAGAACTCTTAACTGAACATCCAGTTAAATTTTTCCAAGACCAATATATTGACCTCCAGTTACTTCGAAGATTAACTGGAGGTGAATATATCGGCTCTTAACGTCTAGCCCTAATGTATATTACAAAAATATACCAACATCTGATATTTCAAAATTCAAATTTTTTACAAATTCATTAAGAAACAATTTTTTGATCCAAGTACAGTTATATTGAAAATTAGTTGATAAAAAATTATTACCAAAAAATATAATTAGTTTATAATAATTATGCTAATAATTATTCTTATATCGTAGAGTAGATATTTGTTTAATTATAAAATTTACTTAAAATAAATATCAAGAAGCTCAAAGATCAAATCTTGCATAGAACACATGAAAAACTAGATACCAAAATGGCGAAAAGATTTAATTAATTTATTAATATACGATAATTATATTTCAAAGTCTCGAAATGAAAAGTAAATAAATTAAATAACTTCAGCGATGCTGCAGAAAAAAGATAATTAAAATAAGTCTAAAGGTTCATTTCATAAAGAAATTTAAGAATTAATAAAATAATTTTATTAGATGATCAGACCTGGATTGAAAAGTACTATTTATTAGAAAAATTATAGCATCAAATAAACCAATAAAACCCTTTGATTTTAATTTAATATCTTTTGAAATATTAATTTCAGATTATCTTTTGCTAACATGACAACGGCAGTGAATGCGGATTTTATCAATTAATTTTGTTATTTTTTAATTAAAACTTTTTCTTTCGTCTGTTTTTGTGAAATTGTATAATATATCTATCTGTATATATTTATTAATTGATTTATAATTAAATAAAATTTTGTTCTTATTATTATAAAAGGTCTTTCTCATCCAATTACTACAATGTAAATTAATCAAAAAAATTAAATTTCTTCTCTATAAAACTTCGATTTTATCAATGTATTTGACTACTTAAATTAATTAATATCTACTTACAATAAATAATAAAAATTCACTGAAAGTCAAATATTCGATGCAAACCAGGTTTTAGTAAAGAAATTTCATTATTTTAAAATTACATTGTGAATTGAATGAGTACGACGTTTTAATGGTTTTAAAAATAACTTAGTGTGATGGGTTAATACTAATATAGTAATATTTTTTGTATCATTAAATTTTTTTAAATTAAAAATAGAATTTCTATTTCTTGGGGCGCAGTTAAGACAACTAAGACAACTGGCTCATCATGCCCTCACGTTACGGCACTGGAAATTTTCAATCTTATACGAGATTTTTTTATTATTTAAATTTTTGATTAAACAAGGACTAGCGTCATAAGTTGTACACCTACTTGTTAGTTCATGGTTACGTTAATAATTATCATTATCATATTAAAAAAAAAAAATACTCATAACGAGTTTATCAAGTTGTCAAGGTTCGCATAAGTTGTTGTAAGTTTTACACTTAAAATGCAGGAAGTTTAAAAATGATTAGAACAGGATTAAATATTGCAGATAAAATTTAACAAATAAATAAATATTGTTCAAGAAATAACAATTCTGTTGTCATAGTTACCGGTATAGAATCAAGCAACGTCTTGGTTATCGAGAATGCGCAGACGGGAGTAAAATGTTGACTTGAAAATCAGCTGTTTGTCATTCGTTTGCGATCGCGAGTGTTGTGATCCTTATCCGTTTTTGTCGATATATCTATAAATTTTTGATAACAATGCTGTTATCTCGCTTAATTTTTGACTGGAGGTTATAGCAAATAATTTATTTAATGTGTGCGTAAGAGAATACTTCAAATTTGTGTTTTTCTAAGAAAAACAAAGAACATCTACAATGACCAAGGTAAAAAATTTGCTTTATTATTGTCATAACAATCGAACTACCAATTTAACAATGCGAATCTTTTGTTTAGAATTTGGTTTGTCAACATATTATTTGCCTAACTTGTTTTCTCGCTGGACGATATTTATTTTTGTATTATCGTCACTAACATTTATATAAGTACAGTGTTATAAGAATAGATTTTATAGCAATATTATGTACTAATAAATTATGCTCTAGTTTAAGTATTTGAAATTGAAACAATTTTTGCATTTCAGAATTCTTCCTCCACCCTACGCCAACGTTTCAGACCTCAATATCCTAAAGATGATTCAAAAAACAGTTCTTACAATTCTAGAAAAGGCGGCGAAGGCTCTTACAATGAATTTATATCCACTTCATATTTTTTCGCACTCCTGGGACTTATGATAATAGTTCTTATATCTGCAATAATAATAGAAAAACAACTGCCAGTCGGTTTAAAGATTGTAGACGAACAGGAACATCCCGATCGATTTATTTCCGAGAGAGCTTACAATATTTTAAAGAATTTAACTGCACTAGGTCCACGTCCTGCTGGTAGTTACGCCAACGAAATTTTAGCTGTGAGTTTGTTAAAAAAAGAAATCGAGGATGTAATAAAAAACGCCAAAGAACAAAATGTGATACAGCTAGATATTCAAAAGGCAAGTGGAGCCTTCCAATTAGAATTTTTAGATGGCATGACAAATGTCTACCGAAATATGCAAAATTTGGTTGTAAAAATTGGATCTCGTATTAATTCTCCACATAGTTTACTTTTAAACTGCCATTTCGATACCGTAGCACATAGTCCAGGTAAACGACTTTATCTTTATTCAAATAATTGATACTTTTTGCTGATTTCTAACTGAAATACAAATATTTCATAACAAATGATAAGAAACTGATAAAACTTCAATTCAAGTCTTTGAATCATATAATCGTTTTATAATATTTACCTATAAACTATATTGTACTTTAGCTCGACTCACCTTTTTGAATTCCATTGACTCGAGAAATTAACTTTTTAATTTTTCAATAGCTTTTCTTAATTGTATGAATCATTGATTTAAGTGAAGGTTTATTATTATCACTTTAATGTATAAATAATAATATAAAGCAATGATTGCATTAAATTAATCAAAGTGACCTAAAAATAAAGGCATTTAATTTCTCTCCATTTATTTTAATCGATTATTGTTTACAAAACCTCTTCAAATTTTCTGAAATTACTACAAGATAGTGTAAATTTGTTAATATATTTTGTAAATATTTTCAGAAATTTACTTCAGTCAAGTGCTTGTATTTTTTATCAAATAAGTTTTAAAATTACCACTTGTTTTATGTTATTTTAAACATAAATTTACTATCTAGTACATATTACCTAGATAGGTAAGGATATCTACATATTTTAATATATTTTTAATTAACTGCGTAGTGTACTCAAACTAATGGTTATGCAAATTGACGTTTAGTAATATTCCATCTTAATTTTAAAATAATTCTAATACTGAGTTACTACTTTCTTGTTTCTTTTAAATAATCCTAAAATAAATTTATATTATAAGTTAATTGAGGTATCATTAAATTTGGTACCTCCGCTTGAGAGTTAATATTATATAGCACAAAGGTAAAGAAATGAGATTATCACCAATATCAGCCTGTTGTATCGGGTAGCAATTTACAGATACTTTAATTAACTTAATAATTCCTACTTTGATGTATGAGTCCCGTGTACTCGAATTTTCAAGAATATGTACCTTTTGATGAACAGTTAGTACTTATACTTGCATTCAAGTATACAGTATTGTGCGAATTAATGTGAACAGAGTCAGATTTACTTTAAATATTGTTTATTACAAGGAAAAAATACAACCGGTACCAGTTTATAAATACTTTGGTATTATTTAATAGGGGATATGTCCCCCTTTGGCTTTTATTAAAGCTTCAACTCGTTTTGTCATAGATAATATTAATTTTTGACAATTTTCCTTGATTTTGTCATCTTGAAACCACTCCTTATTGACAGCCGCAATTATCTTCTTTTTTGTTGTACAATCCATTTTCAACAAGCTATTCTTGCATATAGCCCATAAATTCTCAATAGGATTAATGTCCGGTGAGTTTCCAGGCCAGTCCAGAAGAGTCAACTTTTGTCCTTGAAGAAAATCAAGGAAAATTGTCAAAAATTAATATTATCTATGACAAAACGAATTGAAGCTTTAATAAAAGCCAAAGGGGGACATATCCCCTATTAAATAATACCAAAGTATTTATAAACTAGTACCGGTTGTATTTTTTCCTTGTAATAAACAATATTTAAAGTAAATCTGACTCTGTTCACATTAATTCGCACAATACTGTACCTACCGATCAAACCTAAGGCATTGGATAAAACTAAAATTTTTAAATTAATAATATAATAATTCTGCCCAGTGTTCAATAATCGCGTCTTTAGCCTTTTTTAAATATTCCAATTCTATTTACAGTGTTGATATCCATTGGCAGTGAATGGAAATTTACATTCTATTCAGATCTGCTTTACTAATCAAGTATAGCACTGTTGTTGTACGATATATAAAAAATGTGGTATACATTTCAAATACATAACTTGTAGTTTTTATTAAATGTAATGAAAACGGAAATTTTGGCAAACTAATAGATATGTATATATTTTTGATTTCATATTGCAGGTGCAAGTGATGATGGCGCAGGTTGTGCTGTTATGTTGGAAATTTTACGTGTTATGTCGCAATCAAATCGAATCTTACGTCACAATGTGATTTTTTTGTTTAATGGTGGTGAAGAAAACTTTTTGCCAGCTTCACATGGTTTTATTACACAACATGAATGGGCCAAGGAAGTAATCATATTAAAATTTACTTATTCAAAATTTTAAACTTACTTTGTTTAGGTTAGAGCTTTTATCAACATAGAAGCTTGTGGAGCAGGAGGTCGAGAGGTGTTGTTTCAAGCCGGTCCTAATCATCCTTGGATTTTAGAAACTTATTCGGAGGAAGTGCCTTATCCATATGCTTCATCAATGGCTCAAGAAATATTTCAAAGTGGTATAATACCTGGCGATACGGATTATCGCATATTTAGGGATTTTGGAAATTTATCTGGTATTTTATTATATATCTTACTTATTGGAATTTATTACCTTTTGTTAATTGTAGGACTAGATTTTGCTTGGTCGGCAAATGGTTATGTATACCATACAAGATTTGATACAATAGATCAGATTCCTTTAGGAACATTACAACGTACAGGCGATAATATTTTAGCTTTGACTCGAGGAATGGCTCAAGGACACCAGTTATCTAATATAGAAAGCCATCGAGCTGGAAATTTAGTTTATTTTGATTTTTTGGGAGCTTTTGTGGTACGGTGGCCAATGTTAATTGCCGATTTAATAAATCTTAGCAGTGTGATATTGTCGTTTTACTCAATTTATGAAAGTGCAAAGAAGACGTACAGAAGTGATGGTAAATATTTAAAAACATATTTGTTTCTAATCTTATCCTGTTATATTTTTAGTTATTTCCAATGCAAAATATGTTCAAAAGTTGTTTCAATGTTTGGGTGCAATTTTGGCATCGATATTGGCTTCGTTTTTAGTTGGACTTTTTATTGCATTACTTTTAAATGCTCTAGGGCGCACAATGAGTTGGTATGCACGTCCGTTTTGGATAATCTTTTTGTACATAATTCCAACAACTTTTATTACAATGGTGGTGATATCGTTTCATTCAAAATCTACTAACAAAGTAAGTGGAATTCTATGTGACTTAATTTTTCCATTTTCATTTAAAATGCGTTTTTAATATAGCTCTATTATTATAAATAGTATGCTTATTTTTGATAGGATATCACTTCTTCATCTTGGACTGTGTTTAAATTATATTATGACGCTTATCAACTTTTCTGGACAATTTTATTGCTAGTTGGCATAATATGTAGAATTCGTTCGAGTTTTGTTCCTCTTTTCTGGGTTATATTTCCTTCTGCCGGTGCCTTAGTTACATCTAAATTTTTCAGCTCTTGGAGAGGTAACATCGTGAAAGCTACAAATAATAAATTATAATGAAATTTTTATTCTAGGTGGAAAGTGGCTTCTACTTTTTATAGCTTACATGGGTCTGCCTTTTGTGCAATGTGTATATTTTATGTTAAGTGCATTATACCTTTGCATTCCAATAATGGGTAGATCTGGAGCTGGGTTTAATTCTGAAATATTAATTGCAGTCTTAGTATGTTTCTTGTACTGCTTGTTACTAAGCTATGTTGTACCTATAATTTTATTGGTACGAAACTCGGCAAGAGTTTTTAGTGTTCTCTTGGGAGTATTTTTGCTAGCTTTAGCTGTGTTAATACTCACTCCTCTCGGTTTTCCTTATTCTGGAGATCCAACCGCTCCTGCACCACAACGATTTATGATAGCTGTAAGTTATTATAATATTGATACACCTCGACTAAAAATTAATTTAATTTTTATTAAAGCATACAAAGAGAACATTTCATGATGCAAGTGGTAACGTTTTTAAACAAGATTCTGGTTACTGGTTTGCTGATATGGATATCAACAGTCCCCATAGTGTCGACCGGTATGTTCCTGAAGTGAGAAAAGCTAAACGTGTTGATGAAGATTGTGTAAATCATTTATACTGCGGCTTACCTTACATTGTACCTGTGCAAAACTTTATTTTCGTGACACATTGGTCTGAAGGTCCTATGCCACTTGTGAATAATACCGCAAATATTGAAATTTTAAAACGTGAGAAAATAAGTAATGGTGAAAGAATTATTGTTTCAGTATCAGGTGAGTTGCTTTTGTGGAAAGTTTTAAGATAACATTCAAATTGATTTTAATATTTTAGGCCCCCCTCATATTAGCATAATGGTTTCACCAGTCTTGGGAGTGACATTAAAAAGTTGGAGTATTGTTGAAGGAACTCCATTAGCTGCAACACCTTTATGGAATAAGAGACAAACTTATTTTATTTATTACTGCTATGCAGGAGATCCCCAATCGTTAATATTGTCAATGGATTTTCAAGTAAATTTGATTTTTACACAAAATTGTCATTTTTAACTGAATATTTTTATAGATTCCTGAACATCACACTGGTCCAATTATTGATATGGCATTATCTGGACATTATCAATTCTTTCCTATATCTACTGAATTCACAAATATGTTAAAAAAATTCCCTCCTTGGACAGCACTTACATATTGGTCTGCTACCTATACATCTTGGATGTTATAATTTAAGTGTTGAATTTTATAAATTTTATTTTAAAATTAAAGTTGCAGTTACTTAAAAAGTTCTAGTCGGAAAATGCAAATGCTCCCAAATTGAGGGATAACTCTGTCAACTTATAATTTTAAAGAATATACTGTGGTGTTCATTTTTAAAATTAATTATTAAGATTTTATATGTAAGCGTTTTAAAAAGTTAAAAATCTACTTTTATTATATTTGTATTGTTAAATATTATTTAAGGGAACCGAGTGTGTTAAAAATTATCTTGTACATCAGTGGTGCACAGAATGTGTCCCACTTGAACATGTCAAGTGGCCCTTTTCTACTATGCACATTTCAACAAATCACCAAATGTGCAAATCAAACGAAAATTAATCCTATATTATAAATTTATTATTTGTTCGTGGATCTATTGTGCCAATAGACTGGAATATTTCTTTGTAATCATTTGATTGTGCAAATTTTTTAGCTTTATTTGTTTAACAACTCGAAAATTATCAAACTTATTTGCATAATCAAAGGATGAAGAGATAATTTAACAAATTAATATAGTTGAAATTTTTAAATTTATATGGAACCTAAGATTCCTGTACAAATTTTTCATATTATTATATTTTTATTAATAACTTGCACAATTTAAGAGTTAATGTTTTAAAGGTGGTATGTTAACACACATAACATTTGTACATGTTGCATACAATAGTATTAACTTGTAAAATGTTGACAACCTTTGAAGTCAAGATTTCTGAATAATAGTTGGTATAAGGTATTAACACATCACAGCACTGATGTAAAACTCAAATACCATCTCTGAAGGTTAATTCACTTAACTCTACTTTAAAATTTGAACTAATAATAATTTGTTTACCATTTTAAAATTGAAAGTTAAATTTTGAATTTTTCCAAATTGTAGTCAATAAAATATTTAGATTTTTGCATTCCTTGCAATTAGAATGTTTGTTTTTTTAATTCAGTCGTTCTAAACATTTTCATTAATAATAATTAGAGTAGATAAATTACCTAATACTTACGGATTGATTCATTAGAATGCAGTGCATAAATTGGGACTTATAAATTTTGAATTCTCTGTATATGCACATTTTTTTAAATTAATCTGAATAAACAATAATTTTGGTAATTATACATACAGTGCCCAAAGCTAATTATTAGAGTAGAAATTTTATATAGATTAAATATTACGTAATTGCTCACATTAGAGTGAAATATAATTAACATAGAACTGATAGAGAAATATAGACTTCATAGTTTTCTGAAAAATTCATAATCATTTTCAATAAAAGTACTGCATCAATTAGGTATTGAAACTCAATTTATAAGCAATTTTTACAATTTGCATGCATATTTAATTATCTTGCTTAATTCAATATATATTCAGCTTTTTTATGAGCGGACTCTAGTGATAATCTTATGTCGATTTTTAAAGTATTAGACATATCAACCTTTTTTAATTATTGTTTTATCAAACTACCATTCCTCCAATTTGTATTATTAATATTTAAAATTTATGTCTCTATTTTGTTCAAATAGTATACAGGGTGTTTTGTATATTATGTAACTTTTCTTTTTTTAACTTGTTTGGATATTTATTGTATGTTGTTGTTTTTCTTTTTCTGTGTTATGAAACTTTAGTTAAATTTAGGTCTGTGACTGATTAAATATTATTCTTATGAATTCTCTGAATTTATCTTTGTAAACGGTAATTTCTTTATTTGTAGTCGTTGTATGGAGAAAATCTTGGTTCACGAAAAAGTACCTTTTTCCTCTGTATAATACCCGCAGGTGTAGTATAGGGAAAATGAAAGCTAAACTTGATTAATTAATAGGAAATTGTTAATCAATGAGCTAACGCATTAATTTCGCATAAATATTGATATACCTATTATTATAGTATGTAATTTAAAACACAACACTTTGACATTGTGATAACTGACACCACATACATGTTCTTGTGAAAGTATAAAAAATTACAATTGTTAAAAATATTTTAAGCAACTGTGTTGATTGTTGCATAAATAATTTTTTACTTTCAAGCATATTGTTAACATTAAAATGACAATTTATGTTTTTTACAATAAAATACGACACTTGTGCATGAAATTTGTTTGTTAAAGTTTGAACAAGTTATATTCAAAAGTCAATAAAGCAATTTGCATTTTAGTTTGCTTTTTTTATTTAATAATTTTATAGTGTAGGTATTTACAGAGTATTATACAAATTATGTATATACATATATTTGAGTTTTTGAACAGCTTCCAACGTTGTTATGTTCTAATTATTTGTTGCATCTTTAAGCCTTTTGGTTTTCCCATCCTCTTTTATGAGATCTCTGATTTCCATTGCTTTTTGAAAAGTTAATTTTTGTCTTCCTTTTTATTCTTTTTGCCTACTCTGTAGCTCATAGCCAGTTTTGACCAGCTACGATCTTGCTTTATTTGGAAATCACTTGACCACATCTAATTTTTGACACCCACTCTTGATCATATTTCATCATTTATTATTATGTTTCAGCTTGGATAAATCTATTTTAAACTATTTAATTTATAATTATTAAAAAAATATTTGAATTACGTACAAAACCTTATTAGTCTCTCTGTAACAATGTTGCCAAAACCTTTAAATATTTTGAAAGAGAAAACTTTAATCTTTCTTATAGAGAGAGGATAAATAAAATCGCCCCAACCGTTACTTCACAATTCAATTTTGAAAATCGACTTTTTGATGAAAATTTTATAAGTTTACGTTCATGTTTACATTACTAAAACTTTCTGTTGACAGTACGTGTGTAATTTTAAATTTTGTTATTTTAGAAAAAATACTGGATATTCAGCAAATTTTGTTATTTACTATATAGACCAAGAGGTCCGTGACCATTACCTACCTCCCAATGCAAAAATTTATGTCTTTACTGTATAAAATAGTATACTCGTCTACAGTGCCGTAACTAGGGTATGGCCCCGGCCACAGGCGCCGTTTGTATAAAGGCGCCGAAATTCAAAATTTCAAATTAAAACTATTTTATTTAATATAGGCTCCAACAGGGTTCCTACTCGTCTAGAAATCCCAGAAAAATCAGGAAATATTAAATTACGCAAATTCTGTCAGGGAAAATCAGAGAATTTTGAATTTTGTAGCGAAAGTTGGGGAAATTAAAACTTTGGGTTAGTGAAAATTTTTTGAAACTATTAGAAACATAAGTAATTAGTTGTAATAGTCCAATTAAAATAGTGAAAATACATAGGTGCATTCAGTATTCCAATATAGTATATTCTTTTATAATGTTGTACGGGTTGATGCTCAAATTAAATTCCAGTTAGTTTCCCAACAAAACTTTTACCGCGGGCGCCGCCCGCAATAATTAAGTTTCAGGTCAAACAATGAAAGACAGCTTCTTTTGTATATTTTTCCGTATAATTGAATGTTGCAATCAGTTTTTCAATTTTCTTAAAAATTCAAACCACTTCTGAAGAATTACTGAAAAATGCATTGTTGCAAAAGTCATTTTAAGGTTTTTTCAATTTTTGAGTGTGTTGTTAAATAGGAACTACTATTTTTTATTATTGCATCAAAAAGTAAATGCAATAACAAAAAAAATAAGCACCAAAAGAACTCTGTGCGATGATTTTTCACCACAGAAATTATTTTTGAAATATAACAGTTTTTGACTGAGAAACTGAACATTTCAAAACCTTTTAGATTTTTTTATGTAAAAAAAATGTGTGCTTATTTAAGATATAAGGAAGCATGTTTTCAGAAAATTTCATCAAAATTGAATTATTTTTGTAAAAATGAAAAAGAAAAATCAAAAAAATTGTTTTTTGCAATAGCGGGGGTAAAGTACTCACTTTAGACCCTGATTGGCGGGTGTAAAGTGGTACTTTTTTGCCCTAGGGCAAAAAAGAAGTTACTGCCGGGTAAAAAAGAAGTTACTGCCGGGCAAAAAAGAAGTCACCAGATTTTATTATCAATTTAATTCTCATTTTTTTGTAACATTTATATTTATGTTAACTTGACTGTAATTTGTGATTCCAATATTAGTGCAACCTACAGTGAAATAAATTGGTAAATAAATAAAAAGCACTTACTTTAGCTACAAAAAAATTCTCACGAGGCGCCCTTTTAAAAATTTTACCACGTGGTCACAGATTACGACGCGCGATTTTTTCGGAACATATCCTGCGTTTTTCCGCTTCATAAAAGCGGATAACTTGTGGAAATTGCCGATGTCAATCTTATTTTCCAATTTGGTGACCGCCTTGATCATAGAATACTGCGACCACATGGTCAACGACTTCAACGTTTTAGCCTTTTGACACGTCTTATTCCTTCAAAGGCACAAATGTAACTGAACCATTCTAGTACCTTTTAGTGAAAAAATTTTTAGTGAAAAAATTCTAGTTGGCAATAATAATATAACCAATTATGCTTCATTTACTTTGGTACTATCAACCACGTGCTTTATTGAACAAATTTTAATTAAAATTTCGTAATTATTGTCGAAGTAAGTACTTTACCTCCCGCAATTGCAAAAAACAGTATATGCACCTCGGGAATAAAGTGAATTTTTTGGCCTGAGGGTAATTTTTGCCCTCGGCTACGCCTCGTGCAAACAAACCTTTACCCTCAGGCCAAAAAAGGATCACTTTATTCCCTTGGTGCATAATGTACTATTTTTGCAATTGCGGGGCTAAAGTACTCACTTTAGACCCCGATTTGCGGGTGTAAAGTGGTACTTTTTTGCCCTAGGGCAAAAAAAAGTTACTGCCGAGTAAATAAGAAGTTATTGCCGGGTAAAAAAGAAGTCACCAGATTTTATTATCAATTTAATTCTCATTTTTTTGTAACATTTATATTTATGTTAACTTGACCGTAATTTGTGATTCCAATATTAGTGCAACCTACATTGAAATAAATTGGTAAATAAATAAAAAGCACTTACTTTAGCTACCAAAAAATTCTCACGAGGCGCCTCTTTTAAAAATTTGACCACGTGGTCAGAGCTTACGACGCGCGATTTTTTCGGAACATATCCTTCGTTTTTCCGCTTCATAAAAGCGGATAACTTGTGGAAATTACCGATGTCAATCTTATTTTCTAATTTGGTGACCGCCTTGATCATAGAATACTGCGACCACATGGTCAACGATTTCAACGTTTTAGCCTTTTGACACGTCTTATTCCTTCCAAGGCACAAATGTAACTGAACCATTCTAGTACCTTTTAGTAAAAAAATTTTTAGTGAAAAAATTCTAGTTGGCAATAATAATATAACCAACTATGCTTCATTTACTTTGGTACTATCAACCACGTGCTTTATTGAACAAATTTTAATTAAAATTTCGTAATTATTGTCGAAGTGAGTACTTTATCTCCCGCAATTGCAAAAAAACTGTATATGCACCTCGGGAATAAAGTGAATTTTTTGGCCTGAGGGTAATTTTTGCTCTCGGCTACGCTTCGTGCAAACAAACCTTTACCCTCAGGCCAAAAAAGGATCACTTTATTCCCTTGGTGCATATAATGTACTATTTTGCACTATTTCTTTTTCTTAAGAAATTTGTAGATTTTTATCTGATCTACAACTTTTCTGTAGAACATATTTTGATAAAAAGTCAAGTTTCGCCGAAAAACGTAATAATATACTTTGCACACACTTTCAAGCCCCCCTAATAAACCCTGTACCACACCCGGGCTTGCATTATTATTTTTCACGTTAATTATAACCCCCTTTACCATTTCCAATGATAAAAATGCTGTCTACAATTAATAAAACTCAAAATTTAATTTGCCTGCACTATATCTCAGAAAAGGTGCGACAAAATAGGAAAATGTACTATATAAACAAAAATAAAAAGAATGAAATTTGAAACTAAAATAAATTGTTAATTAAGTATTGCTGTAAAGCCGATTTTGAAATGACAAAAACAGTCTTCGAAAGGCACAATTTAAATTGCTAATATAGGGGTGTACGAATAATTTCTACGGCCACTGTATTTAGTAAAGCCATAATTATTTGAAGAGTTGTGGAGAAATAATTAGAGAAATAATTAAAAATGTTATTCAAAGAAATTTCAGGATAATACACGATAATACACTCGGGATACACTTTACATAACTTAGGTGGTGATAGAGGACACTTTTCTAAGAAACATGTTTAACAGAGATTTTTTTCTAAATTGAAGCCCTTGAGAGTTAAGCCTTTTAAAGCATTTTTTTTAATTTCCACCGAAGCCATTGCACAGAAAATATTGATTTTTTGGTAAAAATGGATTAGTGCCTTTTTTAAAGAACGTGAAATAGCCTACAAACTAAATTCAAACCTTTTATTGTCTAAAATCAATGGTTATTAAATTGGAAATTAAAATAAGTTAAAAAATGTTGAAAACTTTGAGATTATTTTGATGTTTTTCAAAATCCTGAATCTTTTAAAGGAAACATTATACAAAAAATCTGACGCCCCCTTCCGGATAAGAAATTTAACGGACTACAACTTTTGTCTCGTATAATTTCTTGAAAAACCAATCCATTCGACAGAAAATCAGAAAATAATAAATACGGCAGCTACAAAACAAAAAATTAAATTCACAAAATTTTTATTTTTTTTGAAAAATTATTTAACTTTTTCCCTCAATGCTCAGTCTGCTGACAACGCGCTAATTAATAAAATGGTGTAATGGTCGAACTAATTAAAATTGCAATACGGAACGACAACGGCTTGTGCCAACATGTATGTACAAGAACTTCAACTATTCCTGGAATCACACAAAATTTATATGCTAATTTCAGAATAACATCTTACAACAGAAAGCTATTTAAAAACCCCCAAATTTGTAATATACAATACCCAACACCCAGATGGCAAAGCACACGGTGACACGGCAGTAATTTTTAGAAAAAGCATCAAACATTATGAACTCGAGAAATATCAACAAGATTATCTTCAAGGTACTAGTGTAGCAATTGAGAATGGAAAGGGCAACTTTGTGGTCTCAGCGATTGACTGCCCACCTAAACATAACAATAAAGAAAAATACTGTCGACACTTCTTTGGCACGCTTGGAAACAAATTCATTGCTGGTGGTGACTTCAATACGATTAACGACCAAAGGAAAAAGAAATAGAACCAACATTGGACCTCAGTTCCGATCATACACCTGTCATACTAATAATTCACTCCCACATTAGTCCAGGAAAAATAGACTTCCACATGGAAATAATTCGTAACAGGCTAAATTTTTGCATGCACCTTAGTATTATGGACCTGAACAATGTCTCAAAGTTCCCCATCGATATCCTTTCCGCTAGCTGTGTTACGCGAGGTCAAAGGTCGCCAAAAACAGTTTTTCGTATATATCTCGAGAACGGCGACATTTATTGAAAAAAATATAGAGAGCTAATATGTAGCTAAGCTGATTTTCTATAAAAAGTTATTTGAAAGTTTTTTTGTAGGAACAATTGGTCACGAAATACGGCGTTTCAAAGAACCAAGAATGTAGAACACTTTACACGGCGTGTGATCTTAGTGATCTTAGGATATAATGACGGAAAATGAATTATAATTCAATAGATGCATGTTTTTTTGTTTAATTTAAATGTGAATGCATTTATTACACATTTCTTTACGTATACATTATTCAGTGATCGTGGTATTAACATTCTTCATCGGTATCGAAGACAAATTCTTCTGTCTTCAAAGTTTGGACGAGGAAAGACGACGGATCGATGCTGTCATCATTCTCCACGTTATCGATATCAAATAATGATATCGTGTTCGAACAGGTTTGGCTATGACATTGGCTACAAACTATAGAGCAGTTCAATCCTGCTTTCCGACATCCACAATTGGAAACACAGATTTTCTTGAAATTTCAACATGCTGTATTAAGTAATACATCTGGAGCAGCTTGGAACAGAGTTGTCATTGGCTCTAGGATATTATTTTGTAATGCCCAACCCCAGTCCTGAAGATCAATTTGCCTTTCCGAAATAGAGCAAAAGTCATATTACAGCCTGTAATTGCGTGGAGAAATAAAATATGGTAATGACATTCTGGATATGAAGCTAAACTTCGGGAACAATACATTTTTGCTTCCACTTTTGTTTTACCAGGCTTCTGAAAATACAATATTTTGTCCTGAGGAGCTCGCGCAATCAATATGGCCATCAAGTCCACATCCTCGCCAACCATAATGTTAGCACTCATTATGTGACTGTTATATTACTGTTTGGATGATCAGAACATCAGCATCATGTTTAACCTGCTTCGCAATGATATATTAGCTGCGTGAAATCTTTGAGTCAACATGTAAATGAAACTACTTTTTTTACAAAAAAACTTTTAAATAACTTTTTATAGCAAATTGCCTTAGCTACAAATTAGTTCTTTTTTGTTTTTTCACTAATTATCGCCGTTCTCGAGAAATGTGCGAAAAACTGTTTTTGTCGACCTTTGACCTCGCGTAACACAGCTAGCGGAAAGGATATCGATGGGGAACTTTGAGACATTGTTCAGGGCTATAATACTAAGGTGCATGCAAAAATTTAGCCTGTTACAAATTATTTCCAACTCAACCCATTTTTTTGTGTATTTTTCCTGGACTACATCGTCTACAAGCAAAAACAACCAATATTATTTAGTAAAAAACTGACTGAGAATTCCAATTTTCCCATTATGTCTAATTTTTTATAAAAAGATTTTAATTTTTTATTTTTCCGAACCATTCTTGTCTTGGCTACCTTGTTTACCTGCTTATCCATACTTATAATTTTTTTTTAGTTTTTTCTTTTTGCCAATTGTAATAATGACATGTTATTATCCACCCTGTTTTTAATTATTACATCTAAATTTTTATTAATATTATCTAATTGTTTTTAAATTTCTTGGAATTGATCTACCAGGTTTTTTTATTTTCCTTTTTAACATCTTCTATTTTTTTGTTTTCGTCGTCCAAGTTTTTTTTTTATTTCAAATTTTCATCTAATATTTCCTTCGTCCATCGAACTGATGTGTAGGTTCTGTGTGATTAACTAATTAATTTAACTAGTATATTTTAATAATTCTAAATACATTTTAATTTTAGTTATCCAAAGGAAATAAATTTTTAGTTTTTGGATCGAATTTTGTTCAATTATCATCAGTGTTATCTGTTAGCAACGTGATTTGTTGAACACCTTTTCCAATTCTTATTAAATTTTTGTTAAAATTTCTTTACATTTTTAATTTTAAAATCTAAATCTAAAGGTTTTTTACTTCCCTGGTATCCTTCTCCTTTATGGTTTACCTCGGATCCCTGGTTTCGTGTGCCAAATAAATGCGGTAATATATCTATAAATTTATTATTATATACGCATCCAATTTTAATTACCAATTTCTCCCAAATTAATCCAATTTTATCAATACCAATAATTAATAAACTCAATTTTCAAAAAAACAACTTCACTTTTAAAAATATTATTTTAAAAATTAATCGCATACAAAATTTCACACTTTAATCCCAAATATTGCTTCAACTTGGACGTTTAATAAGCACGTCCGCCCGCTTTGGCTTCTGGCCACGAGAAAGCCCAATTTTTATACATAAAACTAATTTTCAACACACAGAGTATTTACAAATTAACGAACAATAAAATAAATAAAAACAATTCTAAACGAGAAAAATCCCTGGAATGCTCTCAACATGCCACTAATTAAAGCCAAATAATTTACTTATTGTTTGTATATAATATCAACAGATTGTAAATATTAATTGAAAAAAACAATTGAGTGGATCTATATATGAACACAAGCTAGTGTTTTTTACTGTGTACTATGTAAACCATTGAATTATAGAACCATTAACGGTAATTATTTACTAACCCAAAAAGAAAGAATTATTAAGAGGTATCACAAATAAATACTTAGATACTCTTTTGCAAAAAAAAAATAATAAATAAATCCAACAGATTGAAGCAGGAGAAGTAATTGTTTATTGAATTTAATTAAATGTACTGGAGTAAAAATGAACTTGAACAAAAATATAACACGATAGCAGTTAATAAAATAATCATACTATGACAAGATATCCATAAATGAAATAATCATAACCGTACGCAATTTAATCATAGAAAAGAAAGTTCAGTCTTTACGCAAAACATATATTTCTAAAAATATAAGCAGTTCAAAATATTATTAAGCCCAAAACGTTTTATTAAATTGGCATAATTGTCGTACCTTCCACGGAGAATTGCAATTCTTAATGATTAGGAATAATTAGCACCTCGGCTGGGTGTGCACCGATATCTTAAGATAAATCCGTCTTTTGCGTAATACTTTACATAGAAAAAAAAATTATACGTATCGGAATACTCCAAAAACAAAATTCAAAGCAATTACTAACTTACTTAAGAACACAATAAAAAATTAAACAAACATAAAATTTAAATTAGGATGATAATTTTTCTTCTATCTTTTAATACTTCAAATAAGGCATATTTTGTTTCCAATAAAAATATGCGGATGGACTATACTTAGGTACGTAAGATACTACAATAATTATTGTACGTCGTTAAACGAGATGATTCGCAAAGTTATCCAACAAAAATAATTAAAAAAAGTCTGACCTTAGCGTTCGATGTTATTAACATTCAGTCTCTTGGCAAAGGATGAAAGAATTCCAACTTGAATCCGATAGTATACAGGTGGGTAAACCAAATTTTCCGGAAAATTAACGTATCCAAAATCTAACTTCTCCAAGAAAATATCCACAGGATGCCCGTAAAGGTGCAAATTAACCTAAGTTAGCAATCTTCAAACAGAATAATATACCGATCATCCAGTGGCTATCGAGATTCATCTAACCCTCAGGAAAAACTACCAAGAAAACTCAATACGTCTGAACGTCCTATTCAAAATTTTACCAATCCCCTTTTTTTCTTCACACATTTTTCATTCCGATAAAATTTTATCAAAATTAATTCAAACAATACTCCCACCGCCATCTAACCCAAAAAGGAATACTGCAAGGTAAATGAAAATCTCAAATTAGGTAAAAATCTTAGCTATACACATAAACAAAAATTAAAAATAATCCCAGAGCAGGAAATAAGGAACATGCATGAATAAAAGATTTTAGTTAAAATAGTATTTTCCGATTAAAAATTACTTCTATTTATTCTATTTTGTTATAAATAATCCATTTTAAAATTGAATGATTATTTAAAATAAATCATGTGACCATAAACGCTAGCGCCACAGGTCTGACGTCATCAGGCATAAAAATGTCCGCGCTCTTGATTACTCATAATCACTTAAAAAAAATTTATAGCCAATTTTAAATGTAAGACTGTCAGAATGACATTTAAAATTACCTAAAATAACCTTACTTTTTCATATATTCATTGTGACAAACTTGATAATATCGCAGGGAATTCAAAACGGGAACTAAAGCTGCAATATTTTATTTATTACCAATTAGTGCTCTTCCGGGATAATTTCATTCAAATCCGGATTAAAAATAAGTATTTTCTACTAAAAGAATTTTACAAAAAAGTGAGAGATAAAATTCCGAGTTTTACCGAAGTTGTTAATGCCTAGAGAACTCTGCCATTAAAAATCATAGAGCAAGCTATGAATAATTGTGCCCCGAGACGTCACAATAAAATGGCGATTTGCGCGGTCGTTTCATTCGATTCAAATTGATGGATTTTTAAATATTTTTTAAATTGTTATCGAAACGAACATAAATGAATTAAATAGTATTAATCAGTATATTTTAGTATTTTTTATCCAACTACGCAATAAAAAAAAATTATGCATCTTCCTTATTCATGTAACAATAATTGAAATAAAAACAAACAGTAGTGCTTGAGAACGTAAAGTTTTACCTTTCACTAACGAACTAATTTTTATTATAAAATTAAAAATTGTAATATTTACAAAATAATTCAAACTTGTAACTCTTGTCAAATGTCAAAACATTAACCAAACATTAATAACCAAACATTAATAACCAAACAAATACCTACGTACTACGTTAGTCAAATTCATACCATTTTTCTGCAAGACAACTCATTATTTTGCATCTTTGTTCCTCTTACGATAAACGATATATGAAAATTATATATTTTGTAATCTCTAAGTTCAGAAAATGCACATGCAATGAAAGTGGCCAACTTAATCCTCGCTTATAGTCTCTTATTTAAATTAAACTAAGAATAAATAAATAAATTGTACAAATGCAAACGAAAACGAAATAATGGGATGACCTTCATTGTCATATCAAAAATTATAAACATATGAACCATTAAAAATTACCTATCATTTTATAAAATATTTATAATTTGGGAATATGGATATATTTTTTAAGGGATGATTTAAGTATGAAAATCAGAGAGAAGCTTACTAATAAATATGCCAAACCAACCTACATATATTATATTGCAACGTGGCACATTTATAATATTAAAAAATAAATTTGTACTTGTTCATGTGAAAAAATAGATAACCAGTAACCGGTATAGTAGGTATATTATAGTTATTTCAAACATTTTCCAACTTTCTGGTCAATTTTACCTCACCGCAGTCAAGTTAACCCCGTTTTATGGTGCTGATCTAAACTTAAAACCGACAATATTCTGCAAGGGCTTTAAGGGAGGATGAGCATTATTAAGACTCGGGCAACCTATTTGGTCAATCTATGCTATAAAAGATAAAAGATGATATCCCAGTTAAACATATATGTACATAGTATGTAATATGTATAAGCCGTGATTATAAAGACAAGATTTGCAAACAATATAACATATAAGCGACAGTCTACTGTATTTGAAAGTGCTGGCGAGTTATTTTGTAAGATATTAAATATTTTTTATACTATTAACCCTTTATATGGCAATAACTCCGATTTGAGAAATAATTTATCATAATAATATGTTACAATAAAACATTTTAAGCATATAAAAAATAATAAAAATATTCAAAAACAAAATTTTAAAAATATTTAGAGAAAATTGGGTCTTTGGCATACTACAACATCCCGAAAATTGTCAAAAAATTTAAAAAGTTTAAGATATTAATTTATATGAAAATTCTTAATACAATTGTTAATTTTGTTAAAACAGAGACCCCTACCATATTTTTCGCATAATACAGTTTATGTAAATCCTTTACAGCTTAGATATTTACATCTTATGTAAAAGAGATCATTATGAGTGCTAAACTGCTAAACACAAAATGACACTTTGGAATGAAAAAAACAGCATAATATGGTCATCTGCTGATCATTCAACTAATAATTTGTAGTACTTGCAGTGTAGAAGATTTGAGACAACAAGTAAAATCGTTTTTAAAAATCCAGTGTTGATAGAGCATAGACTTTTTGGGTATGGGATAACCTGAAACTCGCTAAAGAAAACTCTTATGAATTATTTGGTTAACTCGATGTCGGCAGGTAGCTCTATTGGTTTGTGGAAGAAGAATTTAAATATGGTAAAAATTGCTTAGGAAATTTGTATACCCAGGCGCCACTGACTTGACTAATGCCCGGTTTCTTCATAATTTTCATAATTTTTATAAAGAACTCATATTCGTGTTTATCCAGAACAGCTTATCAAGTTGACAGCGCTGTAAACTTTATGAAAAAAACCGGGCATAAGCAATCAGCTATTAAAATAATTACGAATGAGTACTCAATAAAAACCTTAAGTCAGGAAGGCATTTGATTTTTATATAACAAAAAATTAAATACATTTTCACAGCAGAAACTAAATCTGTGTTTAAAATGTAATCAAATTTTAGACATTCGGTCTCTAAAAATTCCATTCGCGATAACAAATTTAACTTCTATGTTCTTATTCTTCATAATTAAGCTTTTCACATGATTTTTCTTAGAAATTCAACACTTCAAAATGCGTGCCCACATCAAGTTTTCAACGAACCAATCAAAATTTAACATAAATAATACAACCTTGTGTTGTTCCAAAGGTTTGCATCTATTTCTAATAACTCCAAAAAATAATTACCAGTTTGGTCAGTCTGAAAGCGTTGAAGCAATTTGAACTTCCCCGATAGGTTTGGCTGCAGATTTATAAGGACGAATAAAGATAGAAATTATGGCCTTGTAAGCTAAAGAAAAATATGTATATCATAGCCCAATCCAACTTTAGATGAATTATTCTCCAAAACAATGAAATACAGTCCCAATGAAAACCTGTTGTTCGAAATTACAAATAAATAACTCAAAACCCAAACTAGAATTATGTATAAGTTTTATCTGTTGTTCGGTTTTAAGGAAATTAAGAATCTAGTTAACTAATTGCAAGTTTCCAAATTAAATAAATGTTAATGTTAACTGACCAGAAAAATCACAGAAATTGAAGTCTGCTTCTTCACAGTCTACGCAGGTGCGTCGCGCTTATCCAAATTTGGAAGGGGGAACAAGTTTAATTTCCACTTATTTTATTTTATACCGGATGGTATAAAAATAATTACTACAATGTTGCAGATCTGCGACGAGGCCATATAAAGGGATAAGCATTTCAAAAGTGCTCAAGTTCTCGCGGATATTGTAAATCACTCAAGCATTCTACAATCTTATAAGAGAATTTGAAAAGATCTGCGAAAATTCCAATTTGGTATTTTTAATAAACTATTACAGGTACGCAGGGGAGAGTGGCTTAAACTGATCCCTGTGGGTAAAATATGATACCCTTCTATTATTTCTAATACCTAAGCTTCTATGATTTAAACACTTCACAATCATTAGTTATCCCTGCAGTTAATTCCACGAGTGAAAGTGCCTTTGACACATCGATTGTAAAAATTATTTAATAAATAGTGAAAAATATAATAAAAGTAATAAATTTGTTGAATTTTAATGTACCTTCAATTAATACATTCTTTCGTTTATAATTTGACGTGTTCGTGAAATATTCCAACAGGACTGGCTTACTTACGATAAAAATGGTTTGAAGCAAATTAGATAATGATCCCTTCTTATATCAATTCGGTAAGAGTCTTTGACATGTCTTGACGTCTTGACACGTGCTTGGAAGGGCACATAAAGCCAATCCTTGGATTGATGATTGCTACCATCAACTTTTAAAAACAAAGTTACAGGCATTCCTAGATTCGGTTTAAGCAGCCGTGAAGTGGAAATGCTGAAACCTTTCTTGAAAAGGAAGGAAGCTGATCGTCCAAGAGTAGACTGAAAGGCTGACGATAACGATAATGACTTATATCAAATGGAAAATTATTTTGCTTTACCCTGTAGGGTAAAATGATCTGCTGAAAACTTTTTATTGTGTGAAAAAATATATAATTATTACAGTTTTAGGCTTCTATACAAAGTATAGTAAGGAAGCCTTATGTTCTGCTCCCGTGTCCGTCTGTCCGCATGTTTCAAATCTGTTACCAACATAAAATAAGAATAGAATTTGAATTTTTTCTTTTTTAATATAATATAATGCCGACTTTTATATTTTGTTATATAGTAGATAAAATATAATATTACCAATTATTGGATTATGGAATAAGCGATTTAAGAATAATTTGCACTTAATTCATATTAATGAATCAAATCGAGGTTTCCTTTACAATTAATCCAGCAAGAAAGGAGATGTACAGAAGCCTTAGAACTGTGGTCATCCGAGTTCCACCTTGTTTTAAACAAAATGCATTATAATATATAAATCTTAAACAATTAAAAACACATATTTCAAATTTTTATAAACTGTATTTTCTAATTTACACTTATTCTCGTCTTAGGGGGATCATTTTAGGCCACTTTCCCCTAAAATTTAAAGACCACGACGACCACGACGCTTGCATCCACACATTATTGCTTCCTTCAGATATAAAATCGTTTAATTTACATTTTTATGAATTTTCTTATTCCACTTTTACAATAGTTTTTTAAGTTTTATTCCTGTCAACAGGTTCGCAATTGTCCCATCTACACTAAAAAAAACATTTTTTATCTCAAATGTTGAATCAAATAAACTAGGTTCATACCGAATACGGCAAGAGTTAATTCAAATAAATTGAGCAATATGATGTGTATGTCGGAAAACTCAGACTGATGCTTTCTGTCGCTAGTAGGTACATATAATATTAGTTTTGTTCATAATAATTTTAGGTTTTTTGTTTTAATTTGTTTAATAAATAATAATATTTTTTAGCTTAATTTCATAAATTTTACAGAATATATTGTGCCTATATTAGTAATATTAATTGCATTTAATCCCCAAAAGTTTTCGTAACTTTGAGTCCATATAATATTCCTAGCTCTAGCTCATAATATATTTGCCACTTTTCATTTTGCTCAGTATGGCACACGTAGAAAGCCGCCAGTACCTTTAACTTATATATAAGGTGTTAAAATAGTTTTTCTGAGCATAGCCGTTTAAGACTGAAACACGTCACATTTTAAAATAGTAATGACCGGAAGAGGGCGGTTTATTCAATCTTTATTATAATTTATTATTATCTCGTAAATTCTTTCATTTTGTATTGAAAATACTAAGGTTGAGAAGACTTAGTAGAACTATGAAACTAAAATTTCAATAATTTGACAAATGTACTTTACAATGTTCTACAACATCTATGATACCGTGAGCCAGTTTAGGTACTTAATTATTATTGTAAATATTATTAAATTAAAAAATTTAAAAATTTATTACACAAACAAAGTGAACGATTCGTGTTTCTGATTCATTTTTTTTACAATGAATTTGCATTGTACCTATTATAAAAAATGCACGAACTGTTGTCCGGAAGTGTCACAAAGCGGGGTATTTCCGGACTTACGCACACACAAAATTTGTGTTATTTCAGCAAATAATATTTAAATTTATTCTGAAAACAAAACAATAAATTATTTTCGAACGTCATCATACCATTGTTATTAATAATAATATCTACTTCTATTAAAATGTTATAAATAGATTTTGATGAATTTCCTATTTATGGGCGATAAGGGTAATTGTGCCATTATCATTATTTTCTTTTGGAAGTATTTTCATATTATAAGTGGGAAAAGTAACCGTCGCGTCGGTCAAGCTTTTTGCCGTAAAAATCAACGCAATTTCCTACTTTACCTACTTAAGATTGCCTAATACTATTTGGTTTGATACCTTGTTTTATATGGGTAAAATTAACAAAAGCATAAAATAGTATATTACGTACTGAGATGAGAAATGAATACTTAATGATTTTATGAAACTTGTTTTTATTTTATTAAAAATTGTTTTTTTATCGGTAGGTGGTTCTGCAACTACGATGCAAAGTATACATCTACAGATGCGAGAAAGCACGGCTTTATTCCTGGGTGTACCGAATATTGCAGAAGAAACAATAGAAACCATCCCTTATTCATTCAATTTTATTTGGTAAGTCATAAATCTTAATATATTAAGGCCGTGTTCGACTTGGAAGCTTTTGGTACCAGAGGCGCCAACACCAACGCTTTTAGCGTTCGATTTGGAAATTTTGGCACTGACAGCGCGGCGTGCGGGCAATCAAGACGTCACAGATTATATGCGTGACGTCACGGATTTCAAATATATTACGCTATTAACGCAAATTTCATTTCGGTAGTGCAGCGTAAGCTATTATTCTTATATGATTTCTTACATTTGATTAATATTGGACATTATTGCTCAGATGATATTATGTATTATGCAAAAAAACAGCCAGCTATGAAAGTACTTTCAAAAACTTTGAGATTATATTGAACTTATAGGAATGTCTACATAAATATTGCTTAAAACATAATTTCATAAATGACTTGCCAATATTTTTTGGTGTAGTAGGTACTCTTGTCGAAATCTTTCAAATTAAAAGTTTCGTACAAAATCAGATATGTAGATATTTCGTATAAAAAAATTATTACAATAAATTGTCAATTCAGTCAGTGAACATGAAATACCTACATGAACAGTATCTATAATTTTATATTAGGTACATACCTACTACTACATAGTATTAACTTGCTGGAATTGGTCAGAAATACATATTTATTTTAACAAATGCAAATATTTTTACAATTTCTATCTTAAATGGGCATCATATAATATGGTATGATACTTGAGGTATAGCAATAAAAATTTTACATGTTATGCGTGAAAAAAAATTAAAGCGGAAAATTCTCAATATTTTATGAACTACGATAATATAGTAGTATATTATGGATTTATTAGGACTAAAATTCAAAAATTTTTAAGTTAAGAGAGATTACATTTCAGTTCAAATAAAACATTTGATTTTTTCTCCAAATGACTAAAATTCCATAAACTAATTAAAAATTTTAATTTAATAATAAATTATATTTATACATATTTAGAGTTTACAGATTATACGAATGTCAATGTTTGAGTTTTTAATTACGGTCTACAAGTATTTAATTATTTGAAGTTTAAAGAAAAAATAATTAATAATAAATTAGAATTATTAACTTTTTAAATATTATATTCAAAAACTCAAAACTAAAACAAGTTAAATTAACGATATTAAATTTTAAGATTGTATCTTATATAATTCTTATATTTCTGATGAAGATATACAATCGGTATCGAAATTTTAAAGATATTAAAATTTAATAACGTTTACTTAATTTGTTTTAGTTTTGCGTTTTTGTATATTAGATAGATATACCATATAAAAAAATAATTATGAATAATTTAATTTTCAAATTCCAAATAAGGTGAAGTGGAATATATGTGGTATAGTTTTTGAATAGTTCATTACAAACAAAGGGTTAAAACTAACACTTTTGCCGTAATAAAAATTTATAAAAAATACTCCAAGTTCTCAAAATAGTTCTTAATTGATTCTATAAATAACACCTTTTCAGCTCTTTTCTAAAAAAAATTTAGGTAATTTTTTTAAAAATATATTAATATATTACAATTACCCCTATATTTGGGGCAAATGTGATAAAACTTTACACCTATCTATCATTAAGTTACTTCAAACGAAATGGGGCAAATGTAAAACGATTGCAGTTTGTTCAATATTTTGTTTTTTTCAAAATTAAAATATCCCGATTAAGAAAAATTTTATATATAAATTTTACTCAGTATAAGCAGTATAAGTAAAAAACTACTAAATAAACTTTCGCACTAGTCAAAACAAAAAATGTAAACAAACATAAATATCAACTAAATATAAATTGACGTTAAGTTTAAAAAGTATTATCACATTTTGTTCCATTATCACAATTACCCAATTTCATCTTACCTATTTTATTTGAAATAAAAATAGTTATAACATAAACTGTTTAATATCTTATCAAAGCTGATGTTCTTTTAAAAGCATTGTGTGACTTATATTCCGATAAGATTCAAGTGTGAAATATAATTTTTTTTCTGGTTAAATTTCATACTTGCTTAGAAAACACTGAAGTGTGTAATAATAAATATATTTCCAGTCGCGATTCAACCCTCGCTTTCTATAGTAGCCTCTGGTAGTATACATAAGTACATATACATTCATACTGTTACACACATGAGGAGCTTATTTTCAAAACGCAACATGTCCAAAAATTGAAATATTTAGATACAGAAATCATAGCATAGTCTAAGACCTTCTCTACAAGAAAATTTTAAAATCCTCTTAAGAAACTAAAACTAGAACAGGTCTACTTTTAGACTCTCATAACATACTCTAAAACTAACTTGTAGAGAATGTTTTAGACTATGTTATGATATCTGTATCTAAAGATTTTAATTTTTCACTTGTTGCGTTTTGAAAATAAGCTCCTCACATATTAACATAGTATTAGAATGATAATAATAATATATTATGTAAATACAAATTATTAATTATAAATCTATACATACCTTATATACCTGAAAATGATACAGCAAAATCAAAATTATATATTTAACACTGCAATTGTAAGCTGATATAGCAGGCACATAAAAATTACAGGATAATGTTGCTTTTGGCAAACGTAAGTTGGCTGGATGTGACATAGCCGTTATTCAAATACTTTCAGCTATGCCGACATCTTGCCTTCTTGGTTTTCCAATTGAAGAATCAAGTCACAATCTATTCAAAAATATATAAAATTTGAAAACTAACCATCGGCACACTAAGACCTTCGTCAATTAAGTTTTGTACGAAACCTGTAAGTACTAATTCATCAATGCGAAAGTTAGTGACAATCACATTAGCACCAATATTATTATTTGAAAAACAAATATAACATAAGCAAAAGTAGGCAATTGACACAAACCGCACCTTTTCAACTGAGAAAATCGTATGCTGCTTTAACACAAGGTAGGTACCATCAAGACTTATAAAAATGTCTTAGTTTAATTATTCTTTCTGAGTCACTTCCTTCAAAGACACGTGCTCAACGTAAACTGCTACTAGTTTTGATGTGTCTTTATGAATTCTATAATGAAAATTATGGTCAACTCCCACCAGTAAACTTAGGACAGTATTAGAATACAAAATTTTAAACAATAGACACCTTTTAAGTTTCAAACAAAAATATTAAATTAAACATTTATACCCACCCTCTGCTGGGAATGTATACTCCAAGTTTATTTGCTCGTTAATAATACAGACATTTGTATCAAATTTTGTAATCTTTTTAAAATGTTATTATATAATAATTATCGAACGAGTAACAGAGAACATTTATAAACGAAAATATTATCTTCATTATAATAGTAGGGAAATGTTGTTTTATTATTTTTACTTATCTTTGGGAAAACTAGGTTGAATCTTATTTAATGATATAATGTTGGATGTGTTTATATTTCTGTTAAAGGGCATCATAATGAACTGTCTCAAATAGTAAATCTTTCTAATTTTTAAATTTTTTAAACTAAAAATAAATATTGAAAGTTCTTCGTGGTTAAGACTTGCTAATTGGTAGTCGAAACTCGTACTAAATACCTACCATCTTAATTGTATTTCTACATTGTTTCGTTGGCTATCAATGCTTGGCACATCTTCCTTTGGTGAACGGAAGTTAAAAATACGTGACATAATATTAATTCTTTTATAGTCAAGTATTTTAAGTTATTATTCGTTGCACAAAGAGTGCATTCCCTTTTTAGTTTTTATTCTACTACCTACGATTTATTTAAACTACACTTAATTATTATCGCCCAATTTATTATCTACGATTCTACTCCTAGTTAACATTGGTCTTTTCACACAAAATTTAAATGTGCAACTTAAATACAAAAAAAGTAATAAAAGTTATTATAACGAAGGTTTTTATTATAATCGTAATTATCACGTACATATCTACATGTTTACCTAATTCTTGTTTCGCAAGTGGTATGTGTTTAAAAAATAAAATCTTATAACTTTAGTTGCGATAATGACATCAGATATAATACACTAAAGTTTACATTGATACAAAAATGGAAAGGAAAAAGTTCATCCAAACTAAAAGACGTAGAATAGACATAGAAAAGTTGAAATCAGTCCAATTTCAATACCAAAAGTTAATACAACATCACATACACGTAACGAGCAATAAAAATTGTTGAGATCTGGATACCTTGAATTCTTGAAACTTAGCCAAATCACAATAAATTGATCAAATCATTAAAAGAAAACAAATGAAAAGAGCTAAAAATATGAATATAATCGAAATGGCAGAAATAAATTAAACAATAAAGAAAAAAATTCGATCTGATATCAGAAATTGCAACAATCAGCAAATAAAGGAAGTACTGGAAGAAGGAAAATGTTTAAAGACGATAATGAAATCCATGGTACAAGAAAAATCGGTTATAAATAAGCTCATAGATGATAACAATATTACAATCACACACAAAGAACAAAAAATAGAGGCAACAGAAAAATTCTATAAAAAACTATATGATACAAAGATGGAACCTCCACCAGACAAAACTGAAAAAAATAGAAAAATAATGAAAAACATTGGATCGGAAGAAATGCCAAACATAACAACAGAAAAAATTGCGGGATCCTTCAAAAGACTGCGAAATGCTCGAACATCAGGAGAAGATAACATAGTGGCAGAAATGTTGAAATTTAATATGGTGGAGAACCAACACTAAAACTGCTGGAAGAACTATATAACAGATGCCTAATTGAAAATAAAGTACCCGAAGATTGCAATAACGCTCTAGTGATTTTAATATTCAAAAAGGGAATTAAATTTAAATTTAACAATTACAGATTTATTAGTCTCTTGTCAGTACTCTATAAACTCTTCATAAAAATAATAACGGAAAGACTAACCATCAAATTAGATAGCTATCAGCCACGCGAGCAGGCTGGCTTTCGAAAAGGATTTGGAACACTAGACCACCTACAAGTAGTGAGAACTCTAGTGGAAAAGGCAAACGAATATAACATCCCAATATGGATGGCCTTCGTAGATTATGAAAAGGCATTCGACTCAGTTGAACCCTGGGCGATTTTAAATGCACTAAGTAATAATCGAGTTCACCACAGGTATACATCACTAATACAGAACATCTACAAGAATGCAACATTTCAAATTCTATTACACGAGAAAACTAAAATGATTAATATCAACGGAGGAGTGAGACAAGGAGATTCTATCTCACCCAAGCTATTCACACTAGCACTGGAAGATATGTTTAAGAAACTACAGTGGGATGAGAGAGGTGTTATTATAGATGGGGAAATGTTAAACCATTTACGTTTTGCTGATGACGTCATTCTGATAGCCAACAAAAAGGAAGAACTACAACAACTGTTAAGCGAACTGAATTAACACTCAAGACAGATCGGCCTACAGATGAATACTTCCAAAACCAAATACATGACTAATGACCATACAGAAAATGAAGAAGATGTAACACAATTAAACTTCGGGGACCTAATAATTGAAAAAGTGAACTCCTACATATATCTTGGACAAAAAATCACCATCTCTAAAGAAAATTTGAAAGCCGACTTGAGCAGAAGAATATCCCTAGCGTGGGCAGCATTTGGGAAACTGGAAAAGGTCTTGAAATCTAACATACCAAACACCCTCAAAGCACGAACTTTCGATCAATACATATTGTCGGTACTAACTTATGGCACTGAAACGTGGGCTCTAAATAACAGCATAATAAAAAAACTACAAGTTGTGCAAAGAGCAATGGAAAGACGTATGATTGGAGTCACGCTACGGGATCGAATACATAACGCAGAAATTCGAAGTAGATCCCGAGTAACCGACGTAATACAGCGTATGTGCAGTTTAAGGTGGAACTGGACAGGTCACATCGCCAGAACAACAGATAATAGATGGATCCAGCAAGTAATAGAATGGAGACCTCGGCGCCAAAAACGAAGCATCCGACGCCCGCAGACGAGGTGGACGGACGACATAAATAGATTCGTTGGGTACAATTGGATGCAAAGAGCAGGAAATCGAGAAGACTGGAAGAATTTGGGGAGGCTTATATCCGACGATGGATGTTATAGCTGATTATAATGATGATGATGATAATGCACTACACATCTTGGTGCATTTTTTGGTTATCGCTTAAACCTGTGGTTATGTAACTAATAAATATTTTTAAACCCAATTTCAACATAATATATTTCTCAAAATATTCTGTAACTCAGAGACAAAAGCGAAAAGTACACTTGCAGTTTACAATAAATTATAAATTAATAATATCATTAACAGAAATATCAATTTGTAATATAAATATCAAAGAATAGCCATTGACCTTAGTACGGAAGCTGAATTTCTTCGTCGGATGCACAAACTGATTTTTTAGATTAAAAAAATGTTTCTCCGTCTATCTCTCGAGTCGTCCATTAGAAGACGATCGCTATTTCAAGGGCCCAGACCTTAAATATAAACATTTTATATACTAGCTGTTTAGATGATTCTATATGGTTAATACTGATATGATTAAAAATGACCACCCTAATCAGGATATTTTAATTGATATTCTCTAATTGCCACACGTACGTTGAAGTCATAATAAAATTCCGCTGTATTTTAATTTGATATTGTAGCTTTGGAAACTACTTAATTTTCTAATCAGTATCACCAATTGCATTGGTTGAAAATTGTTTTTATCCGTCACAATTAATTATGTAAAATTTTCTAATTAAGTAAATTATTCGAAATACATATCACTAACGATCTCTGTGACTGTTTTCTAAAAGTACACTCACTAATGGATCCGAACTACCCTCAACAACTTTGATAAACAATTGTAAAACTTAAGAATGACTATAATTTGACAAAATTATTAATTTTACAATATAACTTCACATTCCAAAGTTAGTTAAATTTTTTTTGTAATGCATCGCAAATAATTTTTAATTTTAAATAACCGATATAAAATTAAAATAGGTAAAATTAAATTTCTGCAATTAGTTGAACATCTCTAGAAATTTATAATATTGTATCATTATTATGATTATTTAAAGTTCATATTTTGTGGCGAAATTCGGTAATTGTAATTATTAAAATAAATAATAAATTTTATAATAATTTAAACAGCATCACTAATTATTACAACCTTATGTATAAGTACACAATATAATAGTACTGACGTAGCTAATTGCACAAATAATTATACTTGTAAACTAATAAGTATCTACAGTTTTCAATGTTTTAAATTTAGCAAACCAAAAAAATATTTATGAACAAATAGTTTTGTAGGATTTAAATTTTTTAACCTATATAATATGATATATAGCTTAATTATATGATTATTATAATAATATATTATTGTTTATGAAATTTTCAGTTATGACCATTTGAAATATAATAGTGCGTATATAATATTTAAATTATTTTTAATTGACCAGACAAAAGATTTATATTTGCAATCCCTACATAAGTATAATTTTTTGTACATAATATATGTATTATGATAAAGTAGATTACACTTGAAAGTAATGCATTTATGGTGTTTTCATATAATATAATAATTTAGTCAAACCTAAATATTAAAGCTATATAATATTCATAATTATAGGAATTGGTATGAATCCAACTATTATTTTCAATTTAACTCGAAGACTTTTTCCTTCTAAGGTTTTCCTTCTAAAAACCTCAAGGTTTTTTCATTAATGTATTATGATGGGCACGGTTTTTGTGAGATTCACAGCAATGAACAATTATAAAACAATGCTGAAAATTTAATTGTTAATTGCTTCGCCGATTTGGTAAATGTTTGGAATATAATAAATTAACTCAATATAATACAGGGTGGACCAATAGTCTCTTAACATTTGAAAAGCCCGCTGCATCCGTGCGGGTAGAGGTATCGAGGTGGGGAGGGTATCAAACGCGAGAGCGGGCAATAGGGATTTAGAGCCATAGCGTCATTTACCGGAGCACAAAGTGCGCTTTGTGTTCGCGAGTTCTATCGAAACAACGATTCTGTGACCGAATCTAGACGAAAATTTTGTTCTCATTCAATATACGGAACGCAAATCAAGCTCCAAAAATCCAAACGATTCAGAATTAGGTGCAGAAGTTCAAAACGACAGTTTCAACATGATCCGGCCGACCCAGGACATCGTGGAAACCGAAAAACGTTGAGCGTGTACGAATGCCTGTTCGAGAGTAACCTAGCCTGTCCACTCGAAAGCAGTCTAGTGCCTTAAATGTGCCCAGAACAGTTACAGAACTTTTCAGGCTACAATCAAAGAACCTGGTTTCAACAAAACGGGGCAACATGTCACACCTCCAACTATTCTATAGCGTCAGTTTGTAAAATTTTTGCCCAAAAACTGAAATCCAAAAGAGGTGACATTAACAGGCCATCCCGCAGTCCGGATTGGACCTCAATGGACTTTTTCATGTGGGGATACCTTAAAAGTAAACTTTGTATCATCAATCTAGAGACTATTGAAGAATTGAAAGAAAACATATGCAATGAAATGCAAAACATTTCAACAACCGCACTTACTGGGCGGTCATGAAAAATTTCCGGTTCAGGTTACAGGAGTGTAAAAATAATCATGGTTCACATTTACATGATGTAATATTCAAAAATTAAAACCCTCATTTGTGTACTTTAAAATACAATAAATATTTATTAATTAATACCGCTTGTTTATTTTTTATGGCCATTTAAAATGTTAAAGGACTATTGGTCCACCCTATATAATCAATTAAAAATAGTGCAACTCGGTATTAAAAAAAAATTGTATTATAGAATCTCCAAAAAATGACACCAGTGACGCCATATCCCAAAAAGCATATAAACGGTTTATCAATGTGTTTTTCTAGTATTATTGTTAAAATACCACTGAAATATCGTGTATGGTTGAAATAAATATATACAAATGTACCTACACATATTGTATGGAACTTGGTTAGGGTAATGTTGTCTAAGATGCGCACTAAAACATTTTAACATATATTATATAATTGATTAATTTGGCAAAATATGGATGTAAAAAAAATAACAGACATGTCACATGTGTATATAGTGATAAAAAAATATCAGAAACATATAAAATTCATAACAATAAAGAAAAAATAAAATATTTACTGAATGCGTAATCTTGTAATGCAGATTTGATAAGATTGCGCTCTTGATAATTTTCACATTTAAACTGCCCTGTTCCTAAATAAGTAGAACAAATTTCATGCCACCAATTCTTACAAACAAATCATTGGATCCACTCTTCTGTAGGGGGTTCTTGGTACAGTTCATCACAACCTGAGCAGAAAAGTTCTGCTTATAGTGTTATTGTCGAAATTTTTTTAATTTTCTATTTTTAATAATTGATCCTTTATAATTAACTTTATAAACTAGTATTGAATCATGAAAATAATAAAATAAAGGATCAGTGATTTTTTATCTATGTACAAATATATTATAGATTGTAATAGTTATTACTTATTAACATGTGAAAATATATAATAATGAAAGATCTAATTGACTACATGTTACAATAAAATACAAAAAATATATAAAATATAACTTATAATTCAATTAATTATAATTTGTTATTTTATTTATTATTTAAAATCAACAAAATACATGTGCACGGTTTAAAACGAAATAAATTCGTTAAACTAAATTGCATTGCTATGAAGTATCTCCATCAAAGGAGACGGTTTATAATTTTCGTTGATTAAAGGTGCTCACTCACCTAGACGATGCGATGCGACGCGAATCGAAGAGTGTTTTGAAATGAGCGAGCACCTTAAATGAGAAACTTATTTTATAACTTATTTCTCAAATTATTAAATTTATTACATCCATGGTAACCATCGAGTGGAAGACTGCTTATTAATGAAGTGTATTGTTCCATTGGGATTTACAGCCGAACTTTCCGCTTTATAAAATCACCAAAGCAGTACCTAGTAGGGTAAAGTTGGGTATATTGTACCGGGTTTACAAAAACCCTTGTAAAAACTAAAAAAAAAACTATTTTCAAAATAAGTACGTGGGTAGTTAATAAGCATATGCTGCTGCTTCCGTTATGTGCAATTAAATCTATCAAACTCATAGATACAGTGTTATAAATGCAATTTTAAGTTTTTCCGTCATCGGTACGATTTATCCAACTAGCTTGGTAAATTGTACCACCGGGTGGGTAAATCGTACCTATGTATTAAAATAGTGTCGGGTTAATTGTACCATAGTCAGTAACGCTATCTGCTGACACCAAACGTTTCTTAACTCTCTGATCAAAAGCTGTGCTTATATTGCTGGTACAATTTAGCCGACTGCACAATGTTTTAAATTTTTAGCTTTGGCGAACACAGATTTCAGGTTATGATAAAATGTTAGTAGCTCAAAGGTTACAAACAGTTGTACATTTCTGTAGTTATTAACAATTTAATATTATATTTACTTATAGTACGTCAATTCGCTTAGAAGCAAAGTTGAAAAATTGCAGTGCCTCGGCTTCAAATTTTATTTCACTCCGGATAACTTTATTTTCACTTTTAAGCGCCTGATTTTTATACACACGTTCGTTATTTTCATTTATATTTAATATTTAACTGCTAGATGGCTCGTAGATTTCGACAATTTAGAAATAATGCAGTGGTACGATTTAGCCGACGGTACAATTTTCCCTACTTTACCCTACATATACTATTTCTGCACTGTAAACACGGTCTGCCTAATTCGAAACTTAAATAATTTAAAATTAACCTATAAAACTCATTCAAATTCAGTTCACTCTAACTTCTACAATTTAATACAAATGCAATTATTATACTTATAAATTATTTTTAGTTCAGTCAATAGAGATTTTTACCCAGCAAAACTTCAAACCAAATGAATTTTTGTATTTAAGTAAGACAATGTTATTTACTTCAAAAAAGTTGAGGTAATGGTAAATAGTAATTTATGGGACTAGTGAGTAAAGATTAATTTTATTCACGAACGGAAATGTTAGCACACGAGGCAACGCCGAGTGTGGTATATAAAAGCCAACTTTGGTTATTTGAAAATGTCAATATAATAGTAATTTTACTTGCAGGTATTGGATAAAAGTATTTTAATACAAATATGACTGTAAACGTCCGCAAACATGCAAAATAAAAAAATTATTTAGAAAACAAAATTGTAGGGCGAAAATAAATAAAGTAGAGTTATTCGATTTGTTATCATTTATTTTACAACCGATGTCAAGTTATATACAACCACCACTTTGTCAAAATAAATAAGAGTCCATAATTTCGTCCTAATGATATCCTAATTTTCTGCCATACTTATTTGCGAATTTTTTGCTCCTATTGACTTGTTGAAATATTAATTATTGATATTGTGCTTGTAGCCTGACATCAAGTTACAATCACTAAATACTCAATTCGCGTATTGAATCATTAATACTTAGGAAAACTTTTACTCTATTATTTATAATAATATAAAATAGAATTTTATTAATATAAATAATATAAAAAAATTAGATAATAATTTCGTAATTTTTATGCTTTTCTGTGAGATTATTCGCTAATATTCTGGTCCAATATATTTCAGAAAAAAATTAATTAACATGAGTGATGTGCGCAGAAGAGAAGTTGACATATTATTAATTACGATATAACGGTTAGCGACTGTTAACGCTAATGGCTATTACAGTGTTTAATTTAGTTGCGTCATTTATTAAAATCCTACACTTTTCATTCATTCATTACATTTCTACGTTGTAGGTGTTTCCACCAATAAAAAAAATAAAAATTATAAATTTAGAAGTGAAAAGTTGAAAACAAAAGTTTTAGAAATATCCCCTTAATCTACAGCACTATTGAAAAACCTAGTAAATCAAGTTACTGCACATTAAGTTGATGTCTGATTCCGGTATTACAATAAACGTAAGGTCCGGTTCTCCTTCCTGTGAACCATATTTGGCGCGATTTATCGCTTGCGCTCATGCCCTGTTTCTTCACTCATAGATCTACTGCTGACAACTTGATCGTGGTATATACCGCCGATAAAACAAATTAGTTTGTCTATTGAAATGTACATAGGTTATAAGATTGATAACCTGAACTTACATAACATGACCTAGGATTTTTGTCTTCTACTTTTATTACAGTAGAGAAAACCAAAATTTGTTTTGTCGGCAGCATATACCACGATCAAGTTGTCGGCAGTATATCTATGAGTGGAGAAACCGGTCATTAGTGCACTTTTCTGTCTAGTTGTTACTAAATTAACATTATTAATATGATTAAAGTTATTAACATGTGATAATATTTATAGTGAATTGATAATTGTTTGATAGAGCAAAATTAGATTAGATGAGCTATAAAATAATTAGATTAAGTAATTTTTCCTAGCATTGTAGTAAAACCTACTACACTTTCGGAATAGAATAGTGACTTGTACTAATTATTGTAGTAATATTCTATAAAATTTCGTAAAACATTTTTATGGCATCAACTTCTACAAAATTGTAGGCAATTTCGTAATAACTACTTACTAGATACTAATAACAAATAAATTATTTGTAAAAAAATTTATATTAAATATTTAGTACCCAATTCAACAATTTTTAGGAAGATTTGTAATTAATAAATATTTAATGTGAGAATGAATAAATGTGTTGAATATTTTGTCATAAATGCTATAAAATTCTGTATTTCAGTATAACTTCTTATTCGGTAAAGCATTTATGCATATTGTAAAATTTTTAAGCATTTTTTTCTCGTACTCGCTTGGAATTCTACAACAATTTATAGATCTGTTTGTTAAATTAACAAGCCTTGTTAATTAAAAAAACTGTTTTATTAGGAATTAATGGTTGTTTTTTATGCCTAGTTTATAGCATTGACGGAGAATCGGCGTTTAGTACAAAGAATTCGCTTGCTTACTTGCTCAAAAAAATTGGAAAAAGATATGTTAATGAATTTCATGACCCCAGAGCGATTCAACTAGAAAAAATTTATGATTGAAGTTTAGATTCTCCTTCTCTCAATTCAATTAATACAATAAAAAAGCGACCATTCAACCTCATCAATGTGCTTGGAAACCACGGAAATTTTAAATGGAAGCTACATTGCACAAAAATGAAATAAATTGAAGAATTTATAAAATTAGTAAGTTAAAAATCTTATCTTACCATCTGCATAATACGTGTATATAATTACTATTATTTTTATCAGAAATGTTATCATATGATTTTGCAATATACAAATGTTTTCATTAGGATTGCACAACTCAAAAGAGCTTTTATAACTTTAAAACTAATATACTTAAAAAAGAATGTAAGACAATAGATTTTGTTCGCGCCACTTTTCGTTTTGTTGGAGTTATCAATAAATTTGTGAGCAAGCGCGAAGTTTTGAGTGATAATCCAACCGACTTAGAAAAAGGTGAACCAACCAATTTTTGTGCCATACCAGGTTTTGAGTATTTTTTCCGGTTCCTTTTCAAGTGTCTTGTTAGCCAACCAACCAACCATCACCAGCTGAATAAATTCTATAAACATTTCGCGACCAGTAGTGCAAATCAGTGACTATCCTATTGTTTTTCCTTTCCCTTTAACCTTATCAATTCCTATCCGAAGAAAGAGGAGAATCAAGAAGATAGTTCTGGTAAGTCGCTATATAAACTTTTCTTTACATCGTTAACACAATCACTAATACAGTCCACTTCAATTATCTCACCACAAGATTATTTGAGGTGAGATTTGGCCCCAGCAGATTTAGAAATTCATGTAACCAAAAATTAAGTAACCTGGAAGGATTAACAAAAAAAATTAAGATAGAGATTCCCGGGGAAACGAAAATTGATATAGGAAGTTAGTTGACTCCTTCAAAGGTAAAGGTAAAAGTAAAAGGTAGAGCTCACAAGCAAATGGTTAAAGGAAAAGGTTTTACTTTATTTCCTATTCATAATCTTTTCATTTTCTTTGCAAGCAAATGCTTGCAAAAAAAAGTAAAAGGTAGGCATTCGCGAGCATGATACACTAAGTCTTTCTAGCCGCTTTCTAGTCTATGTACGTAGACGTCTTTGACAGTTGTACGTGTACTAAAAGTTTTGAAGATGGCAAGTGACGAAGAGGTGTCAGACGGCGATGAGCAATCTTAATGTAAATGTAATGGCTGTGAACTTCCTAGTTCTTCACCAATACCGCTCTGGAAGCCCGGATCTGCCATGTACAGTAAAAACACTCTCATTTTTTGTACTGGCGAAAGCGCACTTCCTCTGGTTTCCAGATTTCCGCCAATAAAGTAGTCGACTAACCACTGCACGTTTCTTTCGTCAAACCGAAATAGGGTTTGGAAGTCGCACTTACGTGGGCTATTTCTCTCTTTGTACATTTTTCGTGCCCGTACGTGCACCATATCCGCCATGGAAAATTATAATTTAACAGAAATGCTAAAACTAAAACACCCTTGCTCAACAGTTGTATCAAATAAATCATTAATACTTGCTATAAAAGCTTCTCGGGACTAGATGCATATTTGCTGAAGCAAGTCCTTCAATTTTAAAGCAAATGGTACATTTTATGAATTTCAAAAAAGTGAAATGTTATCCTTTGGAGTAACACCTTCTGCTTCTAGCTTAAATCTCTTCCTTCTTTTTTTTATGAATAAAATATGAAGTAAATGCTTTGATTTCTGCAAGTTAAAGCAAATCCTTTTTCTTATAAATACGGCCTAATATATGATAAAGGGAGTAGATGTAGCCATCCCAGTCCGGATGTGAAAGATAAAACCACATTGAGGCGGGCACGGTTTCGCAGGATTACAGAGCATTGAAATATAACTTCTGCTATTGATTATGTACATGCACCAAAAGTTAAAATAATTGAAGATTTGACGGAAATTTCCCAAAAACACATTTTATGCATTATTGCAATATTATAAACCATGCTAAACCTGGGAGAATTGTGTTTTGGGAGAATTGGGAGAAATGATGACAATTGACGTCAAAGTCCTGCTTATTTGTCAAGGTATTAATTTTAATATTCTTAGAGAGTTATAAACTGTGGCATCATCAGCCGATAAACAATTCCTAATTCATCGAGAAAATCAGAAAAATATGAGAAGTCTTTCGCCTGTTAAACAACTTACCAATAGAGTATTATAAAAATCTTGCAATAACGCAATGGTCTACAATGCCTTAATTTTTTATTTTTACAATACTAGCATAGATTTTAGTTTTTGTGAATCCTGTATGGCACAGATATCCATTCCTAAAGTTATAAAAATCTTGCAATAGCGCAATGGTCTTTGAAAACATTTTATTGCCAACATTAAGAATTTTATCGTGACTAATTTGTTAGGTTCGGAAAGGAAAAGAAACACACGAAGAATTAAATTTTTGGTACGTTGGTTTTGTCTTTGAAGTGACACGTACCTAGCTAAAAATTATTCTTGAAAATTACATTCTTCTTCGATTGAATAAAGAAATCAGGACTATTATAAAGCACATTCATATTTTAAGGATAAAATAAATATTTTTTGAACAAATCGATAATATATTATTTGTTCAAAAATTGCTTGTACATATACATATCTACTACTTTTATGAAATATTAAACTTCTCCGTAGAATTCAGTCTCAAAACAAACATAAAAAGATATACCTACTGAAAATAAATTAAGTCATCAATAATCTTTGTAATAGCTTTTCTAACTGCAGTAAGTTCTACCTCGTTTCGAAATTTTATACAATATTCCCTTTCAGGGATAACAGAATTTAATTAAAATGTAGAATATAAAGGAATTGTGCCAATACAAAATAGGATTTTGTCATTTTGAAGACAATTTTCTTAAAAATTATCAACTTTCAACGACAAAATTTTGTCTACGTCTTAATTTTTTTTTAATTTATAAACGTAGTTATTCTTTCTCGCCAAATGATAACCTAATAAGTAAATACTTAATTTAGGATTATATTCCATCTTCCGTCAATCAAATATAAGTTTCCGACAATTGCAAAATGTTTTATTAAACCTTCAAGCAACAATTAATTACTGATAGATGATTGTAATTGATAAGATGCTACCTTATTGACCTTGTCAGACCTTCACCTTTATTCAATGCATGTTCGATCCATTTCTTAAGAGTAAGCTTGAAATATTGTTTCTGCAATATGTAGTTTACTCAAAAATGAAATCGGTTGATCATCATTTTTTCAGGATAAAATTGTTATATACGGTCAAAAAGCTACGAAGTGATTTATGACTATGTTTGAATTATTTTGATTTCCGCAACTCATCAACAATTTTTTATTCCTTTTTGGCCATTTTCATTCATATTCACATACTAATAGACCAATTGCAATAAAAATATTTGTAATATTGTAGATTATACAGGTAATCGCCTAGGGCGCTAACTTAATGAAACTCTAAAAATGCGATTTTAAAAGTTGTATTCTTGCATGTAGGATATTCATGTGTATGTATGAAATAGTATATTACATAATAAATATGAAAAGTAGCAGATTGAGTGTGTAACTTTGCAATCGAATGCAAGAAAGAAACTTACTAACCAGTTATGTAAATTAATTTTGCTTATCTTACGTTTTCTAACATCATCAATTTCATTGATCAACAGTTAAATGCGAAACGGAACAGCGAATTCGAGTAAACTGTGTTATTCTTAACGCACAGGTGGATGTTATTGAAAGCTTTCCGTGTCTACTAATCGTGTGCTATGTGTCCTTTGCATTATGTAATTCTTTTTTTAAATAGGTCACCACTAAAAAGTTTGCCTAGGTCGAATAGTCAAAATATTATTATCTATTTGAAATTTGCTACGAGGGGTTGCTTGTTATAAAAGTTGTAAATTTATGAAAACCATTTTAAATATTAACGTATATGTAATATATTTTATAATAAATATAATTTTACCATAATAAACTAACAACTTTGATATCACCCAAATAATTTTTGACACGGCTGAAGTTAAACTGCTAACTATACGAGTACCACTCTGTAATTGCTATTGATTCGGCAGAAATCGATAGGAAGACCAGTGTAACTCGTTTATACATAATATTGAGTTTATTACCAGTTGAAATGTATCATAATTGTTTAGACAAATTAACACTCGTTGATTAAAGGAATTGGGATAATTCTTCAATGAATTCTTTAAATCAATATTGCTGGCGACGTCGGTAAGCGCCAGTCGGTAGACGCATGTCGTCGTTTTCACATCCATTTATGCTATAACCTAAAAATTGTGTTAGTAGTAGCATTTCTTTTCCGGCCAATATTTACACCATCAAAATTACAAATATGAAAAAGATGTGTAAATCAAAATTCGTGGCAATAAAATTCTTCTTGGTGTTGTAACAAAAACTAATTTTTTACCATGTAGACTAACGAGTTTACTCTTATGGTGATATTTAGTGGTGCTTAATTAACATTCCCTAAAACTATAACTTTATCTTCAAGACCTCACCATGTTTCCTCAACAATCTACTTCTAGTAAGATCTATTTTTTAATTACTACACATAATAATCCCACGACACAAACTCTTTACAAATTATTTTTTTTAGAACATCAAGTAAAATTGATTTTTAAATTTAAATTGCTAAGGTTGCTTTGCATATACAATTAACAAATTAATTACATAAATTTTTAATTAATACTTTCATTTCAAAATATTCTTTAATTTTATTCTTAAAAAAATTTCTGCGCGTACAATTTCTTGTTTCTCAAAAACTTCTTTTGTTTAAAATTTTAATTTAAATTATTCAATTAGGTTGTTTTCTCGTTTGTTTAATCTGAATGTTTCTGCGTAACGATTAATTAAATCAAAATACTACTAAAACCGCAATAAATTATCGTTAATTATACTATTAATAAGTTTGAAACCACAAACTACGATATTATTGCAATACGTATTAATAAAAATAATAGCCAGCTTTGAGGAAGATTAAATTTTATAGAGAAGGTCAAAGCTCAACTTTAAATTTAATTTTCCGCCAAATTTTGCTAGTAAGCGATTAGACGAGAGAAAATAGTAAGTTCAATTATACGCTTAATTTAGCATGAAATTTTTTTTTGTATTAGAAACATATTATTCAACGTGAATGATTTTAGTTAATCTAATTTTATCTATTGTTCAAATTCTGATGTCTTAACTTTTATTAATTTAGAAATTATAAACATTATGTTAAATTAAGGTTGCCTAAGTAAACATCGGTTTGTGTAATAATTTAGTAAATTTTGAATAAAGTTGTTAAACTTGCCATTTTCCTGACAGTAAACATTTTTTAATGAATTGTTAATGTTTCTAAAAAGGTTATTGGTATTTTGAAAATTGTGTTACGGTTATGAGTATAACGGTTCTATAATTTTAAATATTCCTCACTAGATAAGCTCGGGTATAGAAAACAATATTTTTTTAATAAAATTTTCTTTAATCCCAAAGGAAAAATGGCGTAAAAATATGTTCTTGACTTATATAAAATGTAATTTTCATTTTTTCATTTTTCTTCTTATAAATTTTCAAGATTTATTTTTGCATCCATAATATAATATGAATTGGGTAGGTACATACATAGTATTTATAATTCGGAAAACAGTTTTATATAATCAAAAGAAACCTTAAATAATCTCTAATTAAATAAAACACACTTACACAAAGATTGTATTGGCGTGCATGAAAAGGGTAAAATGCTAATTAAGGGCATGAAACTTGACTGTTACTTGTTGGGGTTTGATTTGCTGTAATATTTTCATATAATAAATAACCTGGTGTAAATATTCAAAGTAAAAATATTATGCATTATTGTAGCCTACTTTGTTATGTATATGTTAAAGCACGCCTATTTAAAATTAATGTATTAAAGCAGAGAACCCACTTATCTCATGCCTACGCGACGCGACGTGACAAAACGTAAAGCATTGTTGAGCCTAAAATGTAGGCAAGTTTCCATGCACCAGGAATCCACTTGTCTGATTCAATCCCATACCATACAACAACGGACAAGTGGGTTCCTGATGCATTAAAGCTCACCTTTTACTTACATTATTTATAGCTTAGCGATGTTTTACATTTTATCGCGTTGTAACGTTGGGTAGTAAAGTGTAAGCATTAAACAATGCAGTGATAATGTACAAAATGAAGATGACTTGGTTGGATTGATCGTATCTTTCCTCCCGAAAGCGAGGTGGTGCCCGAAAATATTTTAAATCCAGAATGTTTTCCAAACCCAAAGAATGTAAGTTAATTTGTTTATAGAGAAGTAAATTATTATCCAAGTTTCATATCTCAACCTTCTCACTATGTAACCGCTACTTCACGATGCCAAATAATATTATACCTTTGTTCTAATGATACCTCAAAGTAAATCTATTCCAAATTATAATAAACTTTTGTGCCCCTTAATTTACGCGTGGCTCATTCTTTTAACTTATAGTAATTTATTCATACATACTTACTTTTTAAATTTGATAAGACGAATTACTTGATTGTGTGGATTTTGTGACAATATTTTTTTAAATTTTAACGATAAATGTTACTATTAATTATTATTGTTCTTAATATCTAAGGCAATGCAATCCTGTTTCTATTGTACTTTACGGAAAATATAATTTTGTAGATAATAATAACTTTTTCGTAATTTGACACATTGATTTGATAATAAGTGTCCTCCAAGAAATATTGTCGCCTATGAGATATTGTCAACGACACCTTTGGGTACATGAACAATATATTTTATAATCACAGTCCCTATGTAGTAGAATAGAAAGACCAAAGGCTGTTGTAAAATTTTGAATAAAAAATGCTTAAGCGAGCTTTCAGTTTAACTGACAAAAATTAATATGCAAATTAAAAAGGTATCCAAGAGAGACCTTTAAACCAATTTTTATAGCCGGCTTTGCCCGGTATCACTGTAAAATCATAATTTAACAAATATTATCATGATTAAAACATAATAGAAGCAACCGCAATATTATAATCAAAATGAATACTCAAAAAGCTTTTTTAAAATTTTACAAATTTCTAAAACAGGATAATATAATATAATTTAAAACAATTTTAGTCGATCACACTTCCTTTGGACTTTTACTAAGAAAATTATCATACCTCTAAACAAAGATGAATCTCGTCAGATACCTGGCGAATTCAATTACGTAATATTATCTGGAGTGAACTATTATGTGAAAAAAATACTAAACTCTACTCGCGGTGACGCGTTTAGGTTGGAAACAAGGAAACGGCCATCTTCGAACTCTCAATTATTATTGTCAGTTAAAAAAACATGTTACGATTTTTGTCAAATTCGCTATTACTAACTGTTATTACGTAACAAAATAAAATACAAGTTAAACTCCTAGACAAATCAATCAATCACATATAAATTTTTGTGATTGATTGATTTGCAAGACGCGACCAAAACGCGTCACCCTAAGACCAAATAAAATATTACGAGTAGATTGCAGCTTTCCGTTTTTGATCATACATTTTAATATTTGCAAGTTGGTTGAATGGTCGAAGTACACCATAAAATTGTTTGTATACATTTAATAAAAGTTAATGTACTGTTATGATGGTTTTAAGAATAATAAAAATAAAGTGATCTATTTAAATACAAATTTGTTTAAAGAGATTGACAATTTTATAAATTGATTGCTTTGTTTAAAGAGCTTCATTATAGTTTTAATTAATTTATATGTCGAAACACTGCTTGTTCTAATATAGTAATTAAAAATTCACTTGCTCGCCAAGTCATCACAAATGCATAATAGTTATATTTCTTATATAATTTCATTTTTGTTTATGATATACTTACTTTACTTCTGATGGCCAAATAGCTCTTTTTCAGCTTTAGCCTCCTCTAAAATGCCTCTTCGTGTGCCTCGGTTCATTGCTGCCTCCTCCTCTTTCGATCTGGTCAAGGTTTGGACTATATTATCAGGGGCTAGATGAGATTATACAAATGATCTGATGTAAAAAAACATTGTTGCCCGCTTCAAAAATGTCAGCCATTTGTGCCAATTTAGAATTAATTTTATTATTGCAATACCATGAATTTATGGCGTGCTTATAATACTGAATATTATCATCCTTTATACCAAACAACTTGCTATCATGCGAAGAATACTTCCGAAGCTAATAATTCCAGATATAAAACAATAGCCTTAGTTGGTTCGTGCAGCCTTTTTCATTGTGATACTTGATATTTCCGAGTTCTGAAATTTTGTTCTAAAATATTATTGTTATAAATATTATAGGTTAATTTTCAAATTTGAATTATTGTTTGATTCTGCAAAAGGTAGGGATAGGTTGGGAGAAAAACATGATGTACTTCGCCTAGAGCAGATATTTAAACAATCACGAGTTTTTAAAATAATGAAAGAATAAAACTCTAATAGAGTCCGATAATTACGGACAATTAAATTTACCTGAAGTACCAAAAAAAAAAGAAATTTTGATAAAATTTAAAACAAAAAAGAACTTGTAAACACCTGTAAACGTCACGCAGTTTGGAGTGAAGTTGGAAAAATGATTTTGTTAGAATTTAGATCCTACTCACCTGCAATATTAGTAATAAACACCTATTGAATTTTTGTTTGTATTGTTAGACTTTCTGTTTCATATGCTTCGTTGCATCCTCGACACCTGGGGTCATTTACAATGGCAGTGTATTGAGATGTTTATTTAATTTCCAGTAGACAAAACTGTTACCTGCGGTTCTTGACCTCCAAAGAAATTCACCCTACCAAGGTGATACATCTAATGAGTAACGATGCCATTTTAGAGGCAGAAGGTGATATTTGGGAAAAGACCTCTTGATTAACTCGATTATTATTACTCTTTGCCATTGCCAATAAGCTATCCCGGCCTTTCTAGGTTAAGTTTGTAATTTTTTTTTTCCCGGTTACATCTTGTGAAATATTATAAAATATTATATTATATTTTGGGATTCAATAAAAGAGGTTTTCTTAAATCGTGAAGCACATTAGAAGATAAAGTTTCAAATGTATTTTGTTTCGATTTTCCTAGATCTACTTTAATCGCTAATTCAAGTCTGATACATCCATCTGATATTCTTCTACTATATCTGACATCTACTATACTATATAATGTAAACACAAAGCGGCCCATTTACTGTAGTCACCACGTTAATAAAATAATGGATATTATGTGTAAAGCATAATGTGTGAACTTGCAAGTTCAAAAATGTGCTGTGCAGAATTGAATTGGATCAGCACCATCAAATCAGTAATAATTATCAACTAAATTTAAAATTTTATCAACTTATCAAACTTTTTAACATAGTTATTACCGCCGGTATGATAAAAGCATAGTTGGTTCTGCAAATGATAGCTTTAAAATAATTATTAATATTCAGTGTTTTTTCGCACATTAACTATTTTCTCAAAAAATGTAAATAAAAAAATATTTACGGACTTTGTGATCAATACAATATTTTCTTTAAGTTTATACTGCCCACGCTTCTTCCTAGATCTACTTCTATGTCGGAAGTGAGTTTGTCGAAATATCTACAGATACAAGGACCTTGCAGTTCAACCCAGACTTCAAACCACAAGAAAAGTATACACTTTAATTAATACGGACCCACGAAGTCCAACGTTCTAACTGTTAGCGTATGCCAGTGCTCCATCATGATTCATGGTAGTTAGTACACGATGATGAACTGTAAAACTATGACTATTAGTAAACCGAAATATATTGCCCAATTTTATCAATCCCCCCCCTCAAAACGGAATAAAAGCGTACAAACTTTTTCAAAACTTACTGAAAACCTATTTACGTAAATTTTTTATTTTGATAAAAGTTTGTGGTGCCATCTATTGTTTCTTATAAATTCCATAAGATTTATGCTAGAATTTATGGAAGATTTATGGAACATAAGAATCCTTAATAAAAAACAATGCACAATACATTGTATACAAATCTGAGCCTTTTTTTGCATTCAACAGCAACATTATCTTTATTAGTATAAAAACATCTCTTTTTGAAGTTGTCAGCGACGAATTGTTTTGAATTTGTTTCGTATACTGTTTTGAAACGAATTTCAGGGACGTCTCAAACCAAATTATTATGTAGTGAAATAGCAGGAGTTATACGTTCATTAGTTATGAACATATAATTAAATATAATTTGCATAAATTGCTGATTATCTAAGCCCTAAATATCATCCACTAGTTTAATAAATTCTTAATTTAAGAGTTAATGGATATGACTTAAAACACTACGCTTTTGCTTTTACAAAATTTATTTATTTATTAATTGGTTTGCGGCATTTTATGAACGCCGTTAAATGTCAAATTCAATTAAAGTTTTATATGTTTTTTATGAACAATAATTATTATATCAATTAATAATTGAGATATGAGAACATTGATTTGCGCACTGAAATATTTAGTTCAGCTGAAAAATTTCATAGATTGCATAATATATTAATATTGATAATAGTTTAGAAAATCCAAAAAATGCACACACACATTTCATAAATAAAATGTTATTAAGTTTTCATATGGTTGTTATAAATTGCGGCGTGCGCGTGCAAACTGGTATAAGTCGATTTTTGGCAAAATTGAGATAATTGCATAAAAAGGTTATCTATATGATATTGTATATGTGTGTAAAACAATTTTGGTCTAACGGCATTTTTAACGCCCAAAATCCGTATGTGTAATATGGTACAAGTACATAAATTAAATTAATATTTCGTGCAAAGTGGTATAAGTTGAATTTATACCATGAGACACAGGTATAATTCGCCCAGATCCTTTGTGCAAAAAGGTCTAAAGTATACTTATACCATTTTGCACGTTGAATTTTGACATATTTTGTGACTTATACTATTCTGCACATCAATTATTGTAAATAATAATTAAATTACAACTTAATATTATGTTGTAATAAATTAATTTAATTAATTATTTTTAATAAAACATCCTTGGCTTAAAATTTTCCGAATATTGCAAAATTATTTTGTGCAAAATGGTATAAGTCATAATTTTTTATGTGTCAAATGGTATAAGTCGGTCATTTTTTATAAATTGTTATTTTTAGCAAATTTCTAATTAAAAAATTAAATAAAGAAAAATTGTAATGAATTCAGCATAAAATTCTCTATTATAATGTGCTAATAAGTTTACCTACTATTTTTTAGCCGATTTACAATATTAGGATAAACAAGTGTAAAAACCTAAAAACAGCGATAACTCAAAATGCCCTTTTCAGACTTATACGGTCGCAGTCCCACTGCAGCCACCAGCTACCATCGACTAAAATTCAACTAATTCAATTGGTGCAAATAATGAACAAACCACTTCCATTGGTTGAATTTTGCAATGGTGGTCGATAGTGGCTGCAGTGGGACTGCCGCCTACCAGTTTGCACGCGCACGCCGCAATTACACTGTAAGTATAATTTTCGTAAATGTTTTCACCAGACAATAAACTCGAAAGAATCTGTTTAAACATTCAAATTGAAAGAAAAATGGGCTGGTTGGAAGAGGGGAATTTTTGAAATAGAATTTTTAAACATTTTTGGGAATTGTTTACTACTTGGTAGAGGTATAAAAACGGAACTAATTACGTAGTCGTATAGATTATTACATTGAAAAGAGTTAACCAGGTTCGAATCCTAATTCGGATTCTACAGGTACTTTGGCGGCGTTGTTAGTAAGATGCAGCCGAAAAGATGAACTCTCGAGCACTGTTGATACCCGGTCACTCTACATAAAGCCATAGATGACATGGAAACTAATTTTCTACAGGTTAATCTGGGGAAGAAGATTTAAAAAGAATAATTGTTTAGATCTGATTGACAGTTTAATGAAGAACGGGAATATTTTAATTTAATGTAAAGTAATTAAATAATTAAATTAAGCGACACTTTACCCTAACTGTTGGTAGATATTTTATTCAGCCTATTGCAATATAACAATAAATAAAACTACAAAAAATATCACAATATGATGTTATCAATATCTCAGGTACATTCTGCACGGAATAGGAAATTTTTATAGTGTATGTTGAGAACTATAGCCGCTACATTGTTGCTTATTGTTTCTTGTTTTAGATGTGTCTAGTATTCTTTATCCCTGTAAAGTTTTTTTATCTAATTTGATCGAAAAAATCATGTTCAAACTGGCACACTGCCAAAACAATTTCTATTGTACAAAGATTTTTATAAAAGTAAAAAATGAAACTTTTAACTGCCGCAATGACAACTTTTCAACGAGAAATTAGATAAAACCACCAATAAGCTTGAAATATTAAAAGTAATACCTACATATATTATTATGTATTATAAATATGAATATAGGCACATCAAATTTTTAAAATTTTAATTACTTATTACAATTTCCAATTTTGTTACATGTAAGAATCGTTTCGAGTTTCTACAACATTTGAGTTTTAAAAAATCACACATTTACTTACGCAAACTTCTCAAAGTCTAAAGCGTCATTTACATCCAAGTAACGTACGTAGCAGACATACAAGACATAACGTAAGGAAAGTTGAAATGCATGGTTTCAAACGCCACCGTTTACATTCGTACAAAACATGGGAGACATAACAAAAAGTTCGGTCAACTTCAACTTCTACGTTATGTTTTCTATGTTTGACCAATGAGATGCGTACATTTTACTTGGCAACACCCCCGTTGTTGTATAACCATGCGTGCGCATGCTTCATGTTTCTATGTTTTCTATGTTAATGTGAATGGCAAATTATTTCTTATGTTTTCTACGTTATGTCTTGTATGTCCGCTATGTACGTTACTTGGATGTAAATGACGCTTTACTAAAAGCTTATACATTAGATAAGAATTTTGGAGAAAATTGGATTATTATGTACATAAAGCTAAACTTAAAAATATTTACTTATAAAACTTAATATTATGTTAGGTTCTTTAAGTAATAAATGTGGAAACATCAATAAGCATACCCAAATAAGGTTACTCTTACATCGAAAAAGATAAATAATGCTAGCACTGCGTTGATAGTTACCGCCCAATTGCTCTACAATCGCAGTTTTCTACAGTAATCGAATTGCTTTTTTATAATAGACTGATTAATTATATTGAGTCCCGGAATCTGCTCAGCGACTGTCAGTTTGGATTCAGGAAGGGTAGGTCAACGAGCGACGCTATTCTACGTGCCGTTAATTTTTTTCAATCAAGCCTGGATAGAGGACAACGGGTCTTGGTCGTATTCTTTGATCTATCAAAGGCCTTCGACTCAATACATCACGATATCCTGCTCCAAAAAATCGAGAGATTAGGAATACGAGGTCTGGCTAAGAAATAGATCCGGAGCTATCTGGCCGAGCGTAGGCAGTATGTTAGGATCAACAAATCGACATCCACATATTTGAATGTCATATTGGGCGTCCCACAAGGTTCAACATTGGGTCCCTTGCTTTTTCTGTTGTTTGTGAATGATCTGATACAGTATTTGCTCGGGGGGAGGAACTGAGAATCCAATTTGCAAATGATTTCAATGCACTGTGTGTTTCGGGTGACGAAGATGCATTGTATCACAACTGCGTACAAGTTATCCGGAGCATGCTCGATTGGTGTACAAGAAACAGCCTGACACTAAACCTTTAAAAAACCCAAATTATGGGATTCCTTCCTAAGAATGCTTCCACCAATAGTCTAACTGCGATGGATTTTGATGGACAATCGATTGGTTGTTGTGTGTCTACTAAATTTCTTGGAATTCATATAGACCTCAAGTTGACATGGATTAACCACACTACAAAATTAAGAGAAGAATGTAGTAAGTACTGCTACCTGTTTCGTAATCTGTCAAGATGTGCAAGTGAGTCGATCAAACGTACTGCATATCTCGCCATAGTTGAGAGCCGTTTTGCATATGGTATTTCTATTTTTCTCTTGCTGCAGAAAAGAATACTTTACTTTATGGAGAGAGCCCATCCACAGAAACCGTATAGGCCGCTATTAATTGATTAAGACTCTGTATAATAAGCTAACAAGAGCAATTAAAAATCTAAGCAAAATAAGATTCAAAAAAGAGTTGCGACTGTACCTGGAACAACATCAATGAGTTTTCCACTTATAATGTATAAAATACACATATTCGTTTTTCTTCTTTTTGACGCATTCATAGCTTTTGTAAAGTATCGAGAATAAAGCCTATTATTATTATTATTATCTGACAGCCGGCTTCTAAGCGAAATCAATAATATTATTCATTTCTGAAAATAATGACTCGCAGGCATAGGTCGACAAAAATATTGATAATAATTATGGCAAAAACCATCTTCTTTAAACAGCTATATGTGTCTGGAATTGAATACCTAGTTTTCATAATTTTGGTATAATTCAAGGAAAAATTATTTCTTCGGAAAGTACGTAAAGCCGTCCGTCGGTTCCCGCAGTAATTGATAATAATATGCCATCATTAACAATCGAACAGAGCCGAGGTTACTGATGCTAAAACTATAAGCGCCACACTTTCTTTAATATTAATTACCAATTTTATTAAAAAAAGAAAATGTAAATTGGGGGCTCCAGCTCCCGTCAAATAATGCAGTGCACGACGTGTATTTTTCTGCGCGAGGCGCTCTACAGCCTTTTCAGTTTATCTAAGATAAAAATGTTTTAAAAATTATTAAACTAGACTAAATTTGGGGGGCCTTATCGTTTTTCGTTTTTGAAAAACCCCTGAATAACGAAATGGCAACCTTTTAAAAAAAAAATTCAATTGTTTTGCCCTGTTTTTTTTTTCAACGAACAAAAAACATATTTCTAAATCAGTTTTTGACAAAAATCGCTTCCTGATGGCCCCGCAAATTGAATTGCCTTTCAATTGCGCAGAGATTCATTAAAATCGCGTCATCCGTTGAAGCTGTAGAGCGCCCCGCGCACTGAAAAATGCTGTTTCCGGAAAAAGCTCAGCTATCTATCGTCCAACCGTTAGACGGTTCCACTCTATGGACTGTAAATTCTAAATTACTTTAGATATAGATAAATATTTTTATCCACGTGTTCTAAACACTTCAAGGTTTAACATTATGTAAAAGAAAAAAATGCTAAAAAATGCTGTCTCCAGAAAACCCTTAGCTAGGTACCTATTTTTCAGCCGGTGGTCGATTCCGCTTAACAGGCTGTAAATTCTAAAATACTTTTGATACGAAATTATTCTTTTACCCACATGTCCTAAACACTTTAAGGATGCATATTATGTCAGCAAAAAAAATCGAAATTTTCAACGGCATGAACGGTAACCTCCCCTTAAATAAGCGCATATAAATTAATATCATTTGCATTGTTTCTTCTCTCTAAATTCATTTAGAATTTTGTAGAAATTTCTTTATTTTAACTTATTCAATCGCTCTCCCTAATGTATCGCTTCCTGACAATGCATCGTGATCCATTCCTTTGCAGGCATATGATGTGCGTTTGAAGCGTTTTTATATATATTAAGAAGAATCCTCTTGCCAAATTACGTCGATGGTACGACGTAAATTGAAGGAATCGTTAAATTTAAAACCGCTTTTAAAGCCAAATTGATCATTTTGATTGGTTTGTTTTGTCTTAAAAGCGGTTTTAAATTTAAAGCTTTCTTTAAAATTTATTATGGAATTGGCCCTTACACAAATATTTATTTCGTATTTCGTAGTTAAATTCATTTATATGAATCAAAATTATTTTTATACGACGGGCGGAGTTGTGCGGGGCTGGGGTGGACATTTGTCATGACAAGAAAAAGATCGCTATAGAAACTGAGGATTACGCAATGGCGACCAAGGGTGAACAAAAGAAGTGCAGGAAGACTGCAAAGAAGATGGAAAGACAACATAAGGGAGAGAGCGGGTGTGGGTTGGCAACAGCTGGCGCGGGACATAAAAAAGTGTAAGAAAAAAGGAGAGGCCTACGTTCAGGAGTGGATAGAGAACGTCTGGAGAAGAAGAAGAGAGATTCGGCTTAGGTATAACTCAACCACTGTATTGGTCTCCACTCATATTTGTTGCACATTTCATTTTTGATGTACTTGGTGGTACACGTCTTTCCTTCTCCTACGAACATAATTTTCATCATTATTTTTATCAAAATTATGATAGTTCTGACGTCACTGTGAAAACATTGTAAAAATATTGTTGACAAGTCATAAAGTTTTATCAGAGTAACAAGGACTTTAAAATGATTGTATATTGACAGCCATTTGAATTTTTTGTTTTTATAATAAAGATTTAAACTTATTAATATCGGACACTCATTTGACTTACACTTTTCATCTTATTTCATACGCATATTGAAAATTGCACCAGCTTCTTTTTTCGTGATGACTACTCTATCTTATTAGTTTTAATTAATTGAATTTTTCATAAAAGCAAAAATGAGGTATCTACCTATATCTATACAGTGTTAATTTATTTAGAATCACCGTTTAAGCTTATAAGCATGAATGCATAACAAATTAAGAAATAAGTATTTTAACGTAATCTTCAAATGGAATTTTGAATCAAGCTTATCAAAGCGACGATAGAATGTCGTACTGAGCGCTAATAGAAAATCGATAAAATATCTTATACTTTTTCTAATACCCGCTCTTCAAATTCGTAAATAGTATTCTTACATTATAATTTTTAAAACCATTTTTATATTATTTTCTAAGCTTTATGTATTTAATTTTAGAATAATAATAAACGTTTTTGGTTGTATTTATTTATTTTTGAAAATCGACCAGTTTGCTATTATAGCATTGTCAGGTAGATAAAATAAATTTAAAAAAAAAAAAAATAAAATTTTTTGAATACCTATTAAATAGGTAAATTTATTTAAATTCATTTTATCTACCTGAAGATGCTAAATAGCGAAACCGGTCGATTTTCAAAAATAAATAAATGCAAGTAGAAACTTTTACTATATTATTACAACTTAAATACATTTTTATATTATTATTTTACACATTTTGATTCTACTCGTAATACCTTATGCAATGAAAAAAAAAATGTTGGATTGCTATGTCATAGTCGTGGGTCTAAAAAACAGAACATAAAAAAGTTAATTCATGTCACATAATTATTCATCCCCAAGCATGTTGCACATTACTTATCAGTAGAGACAGGATTTTAAGCATTTTTGCTTAGGTACTGTCAATTTTAAAAGCAGCTCTTTCAAATTTGAGATCTGGACGAAATTCATAAAAAGATGTATTTTAACGTATAGTTTTTCATGCTTTTTTGCAATTATTCGCTTATTTTCGACTTTTGTGCTTATTTTGAACTTATTTTCGAGTTAACTCGAATTATATTATATTTTATTAATTATATTATATTAATTAATTCTTGTTAACTATTTAGGGTACGTTTATGTTCTAGCTGTGGTAAGCGCTAAAAGCCGCGATACTAGCGAAGCAGAAAAATGCAAAACATTGAAGTATTATGTTTCTGTTGAAGCAGCGCGCAAGCCAAAGGCAATAGAACAGCGGTTAGAGCTAAGAAATTTCTTCGCTATTTTAATTGAATTAAATAGATTTTATTACGCTGAATTAGTTTTTGCTGATGATGAATTAGCAACTGGTTTAGACCCATAATAAAATAAAATCACTTGCATGATAATGTCGTATTTGATATTTTGCAAAATAACTCGCAAAGAAAATAAAACTTGTATTAATGAAAGAAAATCAATCCTTAAATTAGCTTGCCATCGAAAATTGTTGTAAGAAACTGCAGACATTTGTAACTGAAGCCATTTTATAGTGCAGTCTATAACAAATAAATAAAATAATTGCTATCTTATAAACTAAGCCGGACGAGAAAGAAACTGTATACTGACAAGCCAAAGCTTAAAATCCATATCGTTAAACAAATTACATAGAATTCTACAACAAGTGTGCCAAAATTGACTTCCAATCTTTTAAAAATTATCAGAAAACAAGTTTCTACCGGAAAGTCTTTTCAAAAGAAAGAGAAAGGTATAATGGTAATTTTGTCCGTATAGCAAAACATTTGTCTCGAATGTTAATAGAATGAAAAGATTCGAATTAGTGAAAAATACTTAAATAAACACTTCGAGTTTCAAAAAACAAATATTTTTAGTTTTGCGAAAGAAATTTTCGCATATTTGGTTTTGATGAAAAAAATTTCTGACCGGGTCAAGTCGGCGACGTCAACTCGGCAACCGGTCAAATTGGTTAAATAAAGAAAATATATTTCCAATTCTCAAACATTCTGTTAGTAATGTGGTGGTTTAGAGATTTGTGGCTGAAAATGGAATTGGAAAACTTTAATTTATTGACATTATCTTGGACAAATTTCAATATCCTAAAATCTGAAATGAAAATTGAAAACTTAATATCGATAAATAATGGAACTTCCAAGGATCCCTGTAAATAACAAAACTCTTCTAAACTGTTATAAACTAAATATTTTTGGTTCATTATAGAAGTGGTTCAGTAAACTAATATATTCAGTATCAACATTAAAAAAAAATCAACAGTTATCAGTTCGCTCTTTATAACGTCTGGTTTTTTCACTTATAGAAATATTTCCGAAAACTTGATCGTGGTATATACCGCCGACAAAACAAATTTTCTTATCTATCTAAAATGGAAGTTCTAAGATTGATAAGATGAACTGACATAAAATGACAACGTAATGCTTGTCACGCATGCTCAATTCAATGTTGCCAAATGTATTTTTAAGATATCCTTAGGATTTTTGTCGGCTATTTTTACTATAGTGAAGAAAACCAAAATTTGTGTTTTGTGGGTGGTATACTTATTATGAGTTATGAAACCGAGAATAAGTCCATGATTTGCAGCATATGACATATTATATTTTGGAGAAAACTTTCTAATTTTTATTATCAGCTGTAGACTCAGTAGTGTGCATCTTTTTTTCATTCAAAAAATGCTAACTATATTTTTTCACAGAATTTTGGTTGCGTCGATACAATGCTGTGATCTAAAGCCCAAAATCGATCTGTGAACTATGGGAAAAGAGAACAGCAAACTACTCCATTAAGAATTATATTTGCTAGTAAGTCTTGTTAGCTTCTGCCAAGTTGATCTCCTATCCACTGCATAATAGTGTATGGCACTCTAAAAAAGAAAAAATTGTTCTTTACTTGATCAATAAATTGTAATTAAGATTAATCAATTTATTCTATATCAGAAAGCATCAGTTATGATTCAAATTAGCAAACTGTGGTCTATTCGACGACGACTTTAATAAGAACTAATTGTAAGTTTATTGTAAATTACGATTTAGGCTTTCAGATTTCCAATAAACCCTTTCTGAATTATTTATACATAGTACAATCTACTAATTTAACCATTTCTGCAATACAATCGAATATTAACGCTTTTAAATCTGTAAGAAGTGTATAAGTACATTCAAGATATTGTCTGAACTTTTTATCTGGCTGCCTCTAAAGAGCATTGTAAATTGTGTGATGTTTTTCGCTCTATTTTTATCACATATTTATTATTTGATTAGTTTTAATGAATTCTTTTTTTTTATTGAAAAAAAATAAAAATAATAGAATTTTAACTGTAAAAATAAAAATACATATCTACGTAGAAAATTATTATTTAAAAAACAAAGAAAATACATTAATTTAACACTTTTGACAGGGTAAGACTAAGAATTTTTGAAAAAAGAAAAAAAATATTGCACTATGAAACCGGATCAAATAAAAAAATCAAAGACTAATGTAGTAATGTAATATAACGCCCTATTCACGATTATTACTGATCTTCAGTTGCATATTATTATAACATGAAAAAATACAAAAAAAACAATTTAATTGAAATTTATTTTCAAAATTTCTATCCCTTTTGTTCTATTATTATCTATGATCTTGTTACCTATTGTATCTATATGGTACCTATAAGTTGTTATGATAATAACAACAAAAATAACACTGATTTATTTTCATAACCTCTAATTAATTATTAAAATAATTAATTAATCTGAGCCTAACTATATGTAGTGGCATGTATTAAGTCCCAATAGAATACTTTTAAAATTCATTTTTTTACATTTAATTCTTATCTGATAAGAGTTTAAATTGTATTTTATATATAATAGTAATCTTTCGTCTTTACAATTTGAAACTATTAAAGTTTTGAAACATGGAACAGTTTTGTGTAAAACAAAATTAATTCTTAGTTGGACCTTGTTGCCGTCAAGTACCTTATTAGTTATTAGTCAAAAAAAATTTATATTATAAAAATAAATTTAACATAAATCAACACAGCTTTACAACGGAATTAATAGAAACATGATTGAAACAAGTACAGATTTAGTGCAAAAGAAAAATTTAGATCTAAAAACTAAAGGTATATTTCTGTGGCCTATTACTTATTCCGCGTTTACTACTTCTTTTTATTATGTCAGAAATAGGTACTATAAGGTATTATTACAATCTTCAATGTAGAGACATAAACATTTGATTCATCTGTATTTGGCACAATAGTGGTAATTGAATTTCAGCTTCCTTTATTTATTTATTTATATTAAATTTTTTGGTTTTTTGGATGCTATATTTTTCTAAAGCTTCAAATTAATATATCGATGAAATAAAATAACTAGATAATGGTCTGTTGGTAAATAATCGTTTTTTTTTCTTTTCCTGACAAATAGATTATTTCTACTACTACTATCTACTTGTACTACTAAAAGCTAATTTTAAAAATTAAACTTTATAATATACATTCAGATTATTTAAAAATAATGTTAGTATAACTAAATAATTGTGTTAGTCTGTTAGTGTTTTTTCTAACCACTTTACTGTCGCAACATTACCTTTATTATATAACATTAACTTCACCCATTACATTAGTCTAGTTCACTCTTATAATTATCATCAAAATATTGTATTATTTCTGACTAAACAACACTCTGTAAAATGCAAAAAATATTGTATTTATTGCATATTCCAAATATAAAAAATATATATTTTTCTAAAATTAGAAAAATAAGAAGTCAATTTCTTAAACTACAAAAGAAACTAAAATCCTAAACAAAAAATAAAAGTATAAACTATGAAAGTAATAAAGTATAAAAAATAATTTCGGGAAGCGGGAGTTCTAACCCCCAAAACCACCCCCTTAAATATGGTATTGCCAAAAACCAATTCGCTGAAACTTACTTTCTGAGACCTCCGTCGTGAGGTCCGTAATCGCAAAGATCACCTGTCTAGGCCAATAGCTATAAGGCGAATAGTACCAAAGGCCAATTGCTGCCAGGTCAATAGCCTCAAAGGTCAGTCGTCACGAAAGCCAATAGTCCCTAAAGTCAATTGTCGCCAGGGTCAGTTGTCGGTGGTCAACTGTCGCAGAGCAAACTGTCCTACAATCATAAAAGATATATCGAATGTTACAGAATAGAAGAGTTTGTACTTAAAAACTACTTATTTAATTAGATCACGTAATTGTTTAAATATTATTCCTGAGTACATAACCCATAATCAATTTATTTCCACTTTAAACCACGAATTTTTAAATTTATTAATAATTTTGGATGAGATAATTTTTTATAAATTTTTATATATTTGCAATTTTTTCTAACATGAAATCAATTTAAACTTATTAAAACAATTTTTTTTATTGCGGTTTTATTTCTCTAAGAAATTAATGTCGCGTATAGCAGAATGGACTATATTAAAACTAATCTGCACGAAGTGACAATATCTAAATCAAGTTTGCATAATCAGCATAATTTGGTTTTTAAATGTATAAATTTAAAATTCGGAATGCTTGAATTCAAAAGACGAAAAAATACATAAAAGAATAGCTCTTTTATATAAAATTAAACATTTAAACAACTAAAAATGACTAAAAAAGGATATAAGCTTCGACTGAACTTTTTTTTTTTAATTTTTCAGTTAGCGACGTTTGATGAGTTTTTCGTAAGGTTTGTACAGAAAAAGAAATTATGTTTTATAAGGAACTTCTACATAATCAGTTGTTACGGTCCGGAATTAACATCATTTGCAAAAGTGATTCCTATATTATGTGTATGGGAGAATGGCTGGTATAATGAATTTCTAAGCTAATATCGAATTGCCATCATGCCGAAGTCGTAGGTTCGATCCTCGACCAAGCCAGAGTGATGGCAGGATCTCCTATTTGTTCCAGCTAGGTTAGCATCTTTGATTTTCGGTATAATACTTAGATTTGATTTTCTTAGTATGGCACCACTTCTTTTATTGTCCATTATCAACTTTTATATATCACAATTTCTAATTGTATAATCACTAACTATAAATAACTGCTAATATAATTAATTGTTAGAAAGAATCGGTACAGATATTTTTATTAAAAATAAAATGCGTAAATAATACGCTCAATGGGAATGTAACACTCGGGTTCACTTTTTAAATTTTGCCTGTATTGATGTTTCAGCACAAGGTCATCATTTAGTTAGAAAATGAATCTGGTGATAGGGGAAATTTTTGTGAAAATGTACTTTGGACTAACCGAATCTTTACCACCGTTTAATCTCGAACCAATTTGACCGTGCGGTTGTAATAAATTAATATTGTTGCAGCCAACAAAATTTTGCGCTAAATTTATAATGGTTCTGGCAATCTTATCATTTTCAACATGATATGCCGAAAGTTCGATCACGGAACCAACCAACTGAGCTACATTGACTTCCTCTTTGTCATTACGTTTAAAACATGTAAACATGACTTTTCTTTGTCCGGATTTGAAACCCTCTACCAATTTGATGGGAGGCAATTTTCCATGTTTTTAATAAATATAGGGAATATATGGTGTGGTCCCCGATCTCAGGGGTTATTGGCAATACCCTTGACTAGCTCAGTAATGGGAAATATAAATTAACAACACCCAACAAATATAAAAGAGAAGCACAGATTAGCGAGTTCTCGATGCGATAACAAAAAAAATATTGAGAGAGCTATAAGTTCTCTAGGCGCCACGTGATTAAATTTTGCCCCTCAATAACCAGATTCGCTGCCCAATCACGAACGGCGGCGTAAAAGGAACTCGCACAATAAGGTATAACAATACACTCTGAATATATCCAACGATAAAAATTTGGACGACAGAAACACTTATCTTACAAAATGCCTCTGATGGTTCTTGATAGCAGATGGTGACCAAAGGGATAAGAATTGGATTTATATTGTAGTGATAATTTTTTTATAATGTCATTAAAATAATTATTAAAGTTGGATTTTGCGAATAACTTAGTATCACTTCTTAAAATATTTAATTTATTCTTTTCAAATTTTACAATAATCGTCGGCACATTAAATTTTTGATAAACATACCCATCTGCCTTGGTATCACAATTAATTTTTCTGTTCCAATTAAAACCAAACAATCAAAATCACATCCTTTTTGTAAATTTATTCTTTAATCGTCATAAATATCAATTTTCTAAAATTTTACGGACTCCCTCCCAATTCACGTCCGTAACCTCCGCCATTTCCCAAAAAGTCCCTTTACTCTTCTCCGCTAGTTGGCGTCAGGTCTGCCAACTCGCGGAAATTTCAAAATTTAAATTAAAAATTAAATAAAATTCAAATTATAAAAAACGTTCCACGACAACACCCCCCTAGATTTGATTGTCAAAATCCGGATTTTGCAATCAAATCTAACAATTTGTCGTGCAGCTGTTTAAAAAAAATATTTACAAACTAAGAAACAAAATCAAATTAGCTATGTACAAAATTTTACAAATTCAAATTAAATTATTTTCAATATCAATTATTTATAAATCACAAAAAAAAACTCTCCACATCTTCAATCAAGGTTTCAAAATAAACCTAACCCATAATTATTCTAAATCAATTAAATCAAAATCATTCATTAGCGAATTACAAAATTATCAAAAGTGAATGATTTCTAAAATTACAATATTCATACCAAGCAATTATACACCCGTTAACTTCCATCTTTTGGATTTCCATAAAATTATCCCCTCCTTAAAAGTTCTCATGTCCAAAATTATTCCAATCGTCTGCGATTTCCTTTTAATTTTTCTTATGTGCCCAAATTTTTTTTTCTTGATTCTACCAAATTTTCTTTTGTGTCCAAGTTTAATTGGCTTGCTTGGTTCAAATTTTCCTTTCATTTTTGGTTCATGTATTCGTCCATCCATAAATCTGTTGACCAGACGCGTGTCGACGACATCCTGTGTGCTCTCCTCCATTATAGGGTCCTTTTCAACTTCCTGAAAGCTTTTGTCCATTATCGGTCCATCATCGATCACCTGTGACTGTTCCCTTCCCATAGCTTGCTGCTCATTTCCTTCATCTTCTTTTTGGTTAATCTTTGATATCATTTTGTGTACTTCCTTCGTATTTAAATTTCCTAGTGTTTGATTATTTGTATCTTTTATTGTCGATATCACTTCACTGTTATCTTTATCTAGTTTTTCGCTTATGTCTTTAAACAACTTTTCCCGACCTTTTTTTAATTCTTCACTGTTTTTTAATATCTTCCCCAACATCCTTATCATCGCATCTACGGTTTCTTCCTTCATTTTAATTCAACTAATTAACGTAAATCTCATGGTCAAAAGTCGGTTCCTGTATCTCGCAGCCGCACGTTGGACGCCAGTTGTAGTGATAATTTTTTTATAATGTCATTAAAATAATTATTAAAGTTGGATTTTGCGAATAACTTAGTATCACTTCTTAAAATATTTAATTTATTCTTTTCAAATTTTACAATAATCGTCGGCACATTAAATTTTTGATAAACATACCCATCTGCCTTGGTATCACAATTAATTTTTCTGTTCCAATTAAAACCAAACAATCAAAATCACATCCTTTTTGTAAATTTATTCTTTAATCGTCATAAATATCAATTTTCTAAAATTTTACGGACTCCCTCCCAATTCACGTCCGTAACCTCCGCCATTTCCCAAAAAGTCCCTTTACTCTTCTCCGCTAGTTGGCGTCAGGTCTGCCAACTCGCGGAAATTTCAAAATTTAAATTAAAAATTAAATAAAATTCAAATTATAAAAAACGTTCCACGACAATATATTACTTACTTGCACTGCTAACGATCCAGGGGTAGGAGGAAGACTCTAAATTCTAAAACAATTGGTTTCAAATAAACGAAAATTACAACACTAGTAAACAAGAAGAAAAACTAAACCTATCGTTTTTGCGGGGACTTTTGTCGGCTCAATTCCGTCAGCGAGTGTGACGCATTTTCCTTGCGTGACATGGCCAGTATCCTTTAATCAATTAGATAACGCCGTATATTTATAGATGTTAGATATCAAGTCTGCATTATGGCAAATTCTTACCGCTTCGTCCTCAAGGAAGTATACCGCATTCATCATACCTAACCGTAGCCGTTTTTAATTTAAACGTACATATGGCATTTGGATTGCATAACGCTCCAGCCACTTGATACCGATTGATTCGTAAGGTCATAACCCCAGACTTGGAACCTTTTGCTTTCTATTATCTTGACGACATAATTGTTGCAACTCGCACATTCGAAAAAGATATAGAAGTTTTGGGAGAAATCTTCAAGAAACTTAAGGAAGCTAATTTATCGCCCAATCGTAAGAAATGTCATTTTTGTAAGCCAGAACTTCGCTATTTGGGATATTTCGTTAATGCAAGCGGATTATCTGTCGATCCGGAGAAAGTTGAAGCTATCTTACGGATTCCTGCGCCCTCTAACGTTAAGGAAGTTCGGCGTATCATTGGCATAAGCGGTTTGTTCCAAATTTTTCAAGTTTGATTGCACCTTTAACGAATTTACTCAGCAAGAATCAGAAGTTCCTGTGGACAGAATCTTGCACCCAGTCTTTAAAGGTCTTAAAGGAAAATTTGATTTCTAGCCCGATTTTGTCTTGTCCCGATTGGAATCTACCTTTTTTTGTTGTTTTACAAAATTTCTACTGACTTAAGATGAGAAGCGACGTCGCCGCTTATATACGTTGTTGTACAGAACAGAAAGCTCCTATTGGTACTATTGGGGGTCATACGACAAAAAATATAACAACTAAGCTGCGGGTATGATATATTCAAATTAAACTAATTCTTTCAAACCTGTAATTTCAAAAAAATTTTAATTTTCAATGAGAGTAAAATTCATTTGTATGCATAGAAATAAAATATTAATATATAATATTAAATATATGACGCGGCGCGTGGAATGGAGCGTCGTGCATTTAGACACACAGGTTTGAACTGCGGCTAAAAATGTGGTCAGAACTGTGGGTAAACCTTTCTGTGTAAAAGCACCTTATAGGTAGTATTTGGCAAAATAATGACGTTTGCATTCTCATGAGCTATTTGCGACTTGATAATTTAAAATAAATAAAGTTCTGATAGCAGTTATCAAACGATATTCTTATAAAAAAAATTGTAACACATTTATTTTAAGTTCTGCAACGTGCTTTAGTTTAATGGTGCAATTAAATAAAATCACGAACAAAATATAACTAACAAAATATATTGCAACTTGTTGGTAATTTTCTGATCCAAAAAAATATTCTATATTATATTATGGTAATATAATCTGTTAATGGTAAATAAGATGTTCTGAAATTCCGACATGATAGACGTTATATAGTTGCATTCTTTTCGGCACTTGAGCTTTTAAAAGCTGTTGCGTAACCGTTTTTGCTCTAATATATTTTTAAGTGATTTGTTACTTTGGGAAAAAAAGACGGACAGAAACGTGTGTGGAAAATTCATCATGTCAATGATATTAGTAAGAGTGTTAGAAAGATCAAAAGTTATAAATCTTTTACTAAACCTCAGTTTTCTATAAATATTGAGAAGCCTGAATATTGAATTCCTCGCTTATACGTGGATAGTAAACAACTCGGTTATCGCCTCGTGGCATTCTACTCACTTTGCGATTAATAAGCTATTTTACACCTTAGTTATATTATCTACTATTACATCTTTTTCATAATTTTGAATATTTGTACCTGTACCTTGGTGGAAAGGATAACAATTTATGTGTAGCTCATGAATTGGAGTATACATAGAATATAAATTAAATATTTCCCTAGATAACGGTAAAGGTTAAATGTCACTAGAGTAAAATAAATGACTTAAGGTGCGTTTACATTAGTAAAGTGAGTTGTTCAACTCACATGAATTCAATTGAATTGAAAGTAAGTAGCTGTTTACACATTCATTTTATATGAATGCATGTCAGTTCATTCAAAATACTGAAAGTGACAATACGCAAAGCTAGTCTTAAAACAGCAAAAATTTTAACCCGTGAATTTCAACAAAATATTCAAAAAAGAAGTCAACAGAAAACGTGAAAATGGGTGAGATACTGAATTCATCGCAGAGGAACTCGTGCCGCATCTAAATTCTAATAATCTGGTTACTGAATTGAGATAAAAAAATCCTACAAACACGTATAAAAAATTTTAACACCCAGGCTTAAGAAACAAGATACGTTTTCATAGACATCAACTTTAATTAATTTGTCTTCCGACCACCTAGTTCCCTCTATTTAAAAGCATATGTTTTTATTTCATTTGAACGAAAAAGTTAAACATGTTCAACTCAAATTGTTTTTATTCTGATGAACAACCACGAATTGGGAGGGTTTAAACGTTCAAGTCGCATTCGATTCAATCGAATTCATGTGAGTTGGACAACTCGCTTGAATAAGTAAACGCCGATTTAGATAAATCCGAGCAATTTATATGTTAAAAATTAATAGAACTTATTATAAATTAAATTTTTAATATAATTTTAACTAATGAAATATCTTAATGAATAATCTTAATGAATTAATCTTAATTAAACTGCAAAAATTGAATTTTTGCAGTTTAATTAACATGTACATCATTAAGATATTTCATTATATAATTTCACATGTTACGAATTAATCCTATCAATTTATAATTTTAACTGTAAAGTATAGTGGATAGTATATTACATAAATGTATAGATTCCCAAAAAATTATTATTATTTAGAAACCAATTATTATTAATGTCGGAATTTACCACATTTGACGGGACAAGATTAAGAATTTTTTTAAAGTGTAGATAAATTAATGTTATAAAATAGAAAAGTGTTTTTTTATGAAAATTCAAAATTATTTTTTAAATGCTAGTTTTTATATATTTAGTATATTGCACTAATCTATAAAATGATAATGTTTTCAATATATCAAATAAAAAATTAAACAGTGATATAACGGTAGATACTAGTAAATGCAAAATCCATAAACGAACTATACACCTTTTAAATTAACACCTTTCGTTATGATTATTATGAGTTGTTAAAAGTCGTTGTAAATTATTCTATATCGAAAATATATCCTCGACGAGCTACAAAACCAAACCTTTAATTCTTGACTAAAGATCGAGTAAAAAAATATCTACTTTCATACTTTTAAAACAAATTATTACCTTCACAAAAAGGTTTAAATTTAAATTTGTTAAAAGAAAAACGCTTTTTTTCTACAAACGTCAAACAAACTTACATTCATGTCGTCAATAAAAGTCACTTACATTTTCTTATAGGTTTTTATTACTTCGGTCCGCACGATCGGTTAGAATCATTTAAAAAATCCAAATTAAGTTAAAAGTTGAAACTCAGTTTTACTGCAGAAGAACAAACACAAAAATAAATTATGTTAAATTGGGGGGGGGGGGGGTGATTGCATGTGTGTATTAAAATATGACAGTAATGTTGAAGAGAAACTGAACGGTGTACTAAAAAGTGTGTGACGTAATTTAATTTTTTTAAGTTGCGTTTAGCTATATGTTTTTAATAAATGAAAGGTAGACAATAATACTTAGGTAGTATGAAAATCGAAAATCGTGTATATGCAACATACTATTAGACGTATTGAAAAGGTATTTTTAAAGAAATAAACCAAAACTTAAATTAATTTAAATAATAAATTTATAAAGACTCGAACGGTAAACCAGACAGGGCTCAAGCCCACCTGTTGTGACGCCGCTGAAACTATTCCAGTGGTTGGTAGGTTAGAAAACTATACGTATATAAAAATAAAATAAATAATTAATATTATTACTTTCATAGGTGTCAGTGATGAATTAATTTGCAATAATTTATTTATTAAATAAAATACCTGATGTCTTTATTCCTATGCAGACCCGAAGTTTTCAGTTGGCGCCGTGGCTTAGTTGGTTAAAGCGCCTGTCTAGTAAACAGGAGATCGGGGGTTCGAATCCCCCCGGGGCCTTACATTGTAACAAATAATGTATTTTTTATTTAATTATTTTTTAATTGTATTCTGCTTTAAAAAAAAATCCGGTGTTTCTGTTTTTTTATTCGATTTTTCATTAATTTCCATATTAATATAATTAAATTAAAATAAAACGAGTTAAACAAACGATAAAAGATTAAATTATTATATCTTTAATATTTCGACACTGATTGTGTCTTCATCAGAAATTATAATTATATTATACAAAAAAAAATGTAACTCTTGTTACATGTATTGAAAATAAGGGTGATCCAGCGGCGGCGCCAGCATTTTTGAAATGGGTGGTCACAAATTGGGCCCAATATATTTAGGGTGGGCACACAAAATTTATAAATAAAACAAAAAATTTTAAAATAGTTTCGGTTTACTACATATTATCAACATTTAAAAAAAATTTCTTATAAATTTTGGGTGGGCGCTTAGTGGGGCACTCCAAGCAACAGGATGGGCACGTACCCACCCTGGCGCCGTCGCTGGGGTGATCATTTTGAACATTTTCTTAAATAATGTAATAGTTGAACCTCAATTAATAAAATAATTTCTCAATAAATATTTTAATTTTCTGAATTTAATTTTTTGTTTTGTAGCTGTCGTATTTATTATTTTCTAATTTTCAGTCGAATGGATTGGTTTTTCAAAAAAATTTACTAAACCAAAGTAGTAGATCTTTAAATTTCCTATTCGGAATGGGCATCAGATTTTTTATAAAATGTTTCGTTGAAAAGATACAGGGTATTGAAAATATCCAAATTAAAAAAATCTCGATTTTTTCTACATTTTTTTACTTATACCTTAATTTATAACTCGAAAACCGTTGATTTTAAACAATAAAGGTTTGAATCTATAGTTCGTAGATTATTTCATGCTCTTTAAAAGGGCTATGGCCACGTGAATGTGGAAATTTAAAAAATTGTTTAAAAGAGGCCTAAATCTCGACGAATTTAATCTAGAAAAAAAATTAGTTGAAAATATTTCTTAGAAAAGTGTCCTATATCACTGCTATCACACCTAAGTTATGTAAAGTGTATCCGTGGACACCCTGTATAAAATAATATGTTGTTTGACAAATTAATTTAAAATATTCAACAAAAATTAAAGAATTACAATGTTACGTAAATATTAATAAATGATACGTATAATAGGGAATTTTTCGTGATTTGGAAAAAATCAGTCAAACCCCAGCCCTAATTCCCAGAGTTGAATTGTTGCAGCGCTTCCAAACAAATCCAAGTCAATAGCTAACTAATTTAATTGTCTCCTATTCATTTCTTTCCGTAAAATAAATGTATTTCCGATTGAAATATAATTAGGTAATCAACATTATCGTTCATGATATGAATAATATGATGTGTATTACACTTTTATTATGGATTATATTTTATTAGATATCGTATCTACATATTACTCTGAAAATTATTTTTTAATTTCACATATTTACGACATGCGTGCAAAACGCATATAACGACACTTCAAAAACTAAAGGTTCCTGATTCGATCTCTGATCGGCCATTATCATATCTTTCTATATCTTAAATTTGTCGTGTCGTCAACATTATTGCAGTCAAGTCCCGAAACATTTATTAAATCAGCAATCTCCTGGTTATCTAACAATTTCTTTTGAGTTGATTATTATTTTACCGCGCAACGGAAAAACTCAACCAATAACTCCTAAGTCAGCAACTGCCAGAGTGATGGCAGGATCTCCCATTGTCAAAATTAGTGTGCATTATTTTGTTTTTTTCTTCCGGCTAGGTTAGGTGTTGAACTTTTATTGGATTTTCTTGGTATGGCACCACTTTTTTTATTGTCCATTATCTACTTTTATATATCACAATTTCTAATTGTATAATCTCTAACAATTAAAAATAATATGCACATAATATATATATTAAAACGACACTTCAAAAGAACGTAACACCTAGAATCGAATTGAGATATAATTTAGCAACATTAAATAATTTGCAATTTTGTCAAGTTCTCAACATGTCGTCGAAATTAGTTTGCCGCTTAGTTACTACAATAAAAACACAAAGTTCGTATCGGCCGAAATAGCTCAGTTGGGAGAGCGTTAGACTGAAGATCTAAAGGTCCCTGGTTCGATCCCTGGTTTCGGCAGTTTTTTTTTCTATTTTGAATTATTTTCTTTACTTTTAATAATATGTCGTATTGTAATTATCTACTAATTATATTATATAACAATGATAATTATAATGTATTTAATACTTTTAGTAATCAGCGAATTCCTAACCGAAATAAAATTTATGAAATGCCAATGTAATGTATCTTTTCAATTTCACTGAATTTGGTTAGGAAAAACGCAATTATTTAACCTTTTTTGTCGTGAATACGCCTATAAAATATATAAAATTAAAAATGAAAAAAGGTTAATTTTTCATAATATAATCTCACAAATATAATGAAATCCCAAAATTTAAAATACCTACATGCAATTTTATATTTTTCAAACTCGTCCATCACCAGGACTTAAAGTAAGGGAGCCGACGACGCTATAATTTTATGAGAAAAAGATCAATATTATTATTTACTATAGTGGTCTAATGCAAACTTCGCTGTAAATGTAGCAAAAAAAAAGTATGAACAGTGTTCCGACCAAAAAGGTGGACAGTAATCGCACATGTAAATTCCGCAGGTGTTGGTATATGAGTCTGTGTTAGTGGAGTTTACAAACGAGAGATTAGAGAATTTATATAGAGAGGGATTAATTAATAAATTTTTATTTCATTATCATAAGTATCATGTTTGTTTAATAAATCCTATCGTTTTATTTTTTATAACAGATCTCAGTTATATAAAATAATAAAAAAAAAATTATGGCACCCGCTGATCTCTAATACCCCAATGCTAAGCCTATTGCTTTCTACACGTAGGCGAGCAGAACAACGAACCGAACGAAAGTGATTTAAGCGTGTGTACAACACCTTCGGAGAATTTACAATAGCAGTAAATATTAGTGGCGGCTTGTGACATTTTCGAGTGGGAGGGCACAAAATAAAAAAATTGTTTTTAAAATATCTATTTATTATGATAATCTATCCTTCTATTGTTTTTGGTTTTGGGATGGGAGGGAGGGCATGTTCCTCGGTGCCCTTTATGACAAGCCGTCACTGCCAACCGTACAAACAAAACCATATCATCAGAAATATAATAAATTAAGTATTTTTATTACTTCAAATAAAATATTCAATTTTACTTCTTCAAACCTTGAAATTTTGCCAAAATTAGGAAATCTGTTGATTTGATAAATATTAATCTTTCGACCACTGCAGAAAAAATAAGCAAAGGCACAAAAAACTTAAATATTATTTATTTAATGCCATATAAAATTAACTTTTGCTGACAGTTGAAGAAAAGATAAAATAGTTTTTAAAACTCCTTAAAAGTGAAAATTGTACTAATAATTCATTTGAAAGTACCTACCTTTCTAATGATCGAAAAAGGAAATAATGTTATTATTTAATGAAAGACGAGTAAGGCTCACTCACCTGTACTATATGTATTTTATATAAACAACAGCAGTTTTTGTATACAACATTTATTTAAATGAAATTTTTTATTTTTACCTTTTTATCAACATTATAAAATTACGAATTTTGCACAAACTAATATTTTTCATTCCTAATAATATATTACTTTACTAATATAAAAACTGTTATTTAGTATTATCCATACGGAAACTTATAAGGGGGTGTAGCTCAGATGGTAGAGCGCTCGCTTAGCATGCGAGAGGTACCGGGATCGATGCCCGGCACCTCCAATTTTTTTCTTTATTCAATTTATTTCAATAATTTTAGTTTACTATAAAATGTAATTATTCTATAAATAAAATTAGAAAGTTTAATTACGAAATGTAGTTAATTAACCTGTTACGACAATATTGACTATATACAATTATTGTTATTATGAAAATTAATATTAAAGCAAACTGGCATATTTCATTTTTTTTTTCAGAATGCTCGGCGGTAGAAGGTTGCGAATTTAAAAATATTCCTATATCTCCCATGGGTGGAAAACATCTTAGCAAATCAGCCTCGGAACTTAGCAGCCCAAGGGAAATGCCCGAAATTCGTCCACGTTCTGCAGCGCCTCCTGGAACTTCACATTTATCAGTTTATCAGAAGACTCACAGTTTTTTCACACAACTTAAGGTTAGCATAGTTAAAAAATATACACTAATTTAAAATTATGCCGTTAAGATAAGAACCTGCAGGTAGGAAAGTTATGTCTAAGTTTATGTTTAACCTAAATTTTCTAATGAAAATCATACAACTCAAAATTTTAACTATTGTACACAAAAATATACTTGGACAGGTTCTAGAAATAATAGCGTAGAAATTCTTAGAACATCAAGCCTCCGTGGCGCAATTGGCTAGCGCGTTCGGCTGTTAACCGAAAGGTTGGTGGTTCGAGCCCACCCGGGGGCGCAATTTTTTATTAAAATAAATTAACTGAAAATAAATAACCAGTTAGAAACAATTTAGAAATAAATATAATAATAATTCAACTGAAAACATTTTCCGAATTTTTGGATTAGTAACTACTCGAAAGAATTATAATCTACGATTCGGAATGCCTCCTGCTTTTGAACTAATAAAGATAAGGATGTAATATATTTTAATATTGGTTTTCATAAATAATTCTCGTATTTTTTTCAAATTAGCATAAGCGTTACTCTATCGTTCACGGACGGACGGATAGACGGACTACTTTTCTACTCTTTTACTCATTTTAAATTAGTAGAAAATTAAGTACCCATTTCATTTCATCAAATTTAAGTTGAAATTACACTAAAGTAATCAATAAGGCCAGGGTCACGCTTGCAACCCAAACGCCGCGCCGCGCCGTGACATAAAACGCTGCGTCTAGGTCGATTTTCATTGTTATTTTTCTTGCTGCGTTTTTGTCACGGCGTTCGGCCTTTTTTTATTATTATCTATTTAACATTATTTTAGAAATTGTATATTGAAATTAAAAATTTATATATTTATTATAAATAAATTCAATAATGCAATTACTCTGCGTTTAGTATGATAAAAGAAATGACGTCAATTACTCTAGGGGGTGTTCAGAATTCAGATATTTATAAAACTTGAACGTCCTTTGCCATTATAGGTCCACAGATTTTTTGTACGAAAACCATACCACTCTTTATTAAATTTATTACTGGGCCAAGCTAGACAAACCCACGTGCACGTTCCATGGTCTAAGTACATCGTGAACCAAAAAATTGTTAAATTTTATTGTATGCAATATTTATTTGCTGTTATTGAGGCTGCGACTTCATATATCTTAATTTAAAAAGTAATTATTTATTTTAAATTAAAAACTTTAGCAAGGTTTCCATATGAAATCTGCACTGGCGTCTTGGTTGACATTGGTGCCTCTATTATTATGTTGCTAGTTGTTGTTGGAAATAATTTTGGGCTGATTATTATCAAACTCCTAGATTTATACATTTTAGGAAAATAGGGATTGAAACTCTTAACTTCAAAATCGTTTTTCTACGAAACCATGATAGATATTTGAATGAAACCACAGCGACATGGGAGCTACTAGTTAGAATTACATTACATATTTTTTTCATAATTTTGCAGCCTACAATGTGACAGCAAAATAAAATTGAAAAATTAGAGGAAAATTAATCCCCATTTTTTTATACTATCCCTTTTCATCTTTTCTCATTTAGCTTTAAGCTTGAGTGTTTTTTATTCCACTTCATCACATCTCACTCTAGGGCTTCCCCTTAAATAAAAAAAATTATTAGTCAAGTTTAGAATGGGCGGTGAGTGTGGAATATATCATGGTTCATGCGCAGTGGAATGAAATATTTAGACATTTCTATCAAATACAAATTTTTGAAAAACGGTAATGGTGCTAGCTTTAATATTTGGGTGCTAGCCGGTGTTAGCACCCTAGGTGCGAAACTAGGTTTTTGGTCAAAAATATTAAGTGGGGGGGGGGGAAGTAACGGACCCATCTTCCCCTAGGTCTTTCCACGTCCGGTTTCCATTCCATCACTCTTCTTGTCGCTTCCGCTTCATGGGTTCTCATGACATGTTCGACGCCGACCAAATAATGCATGCATAATCAATAAGTATTTAACTATAATGTGTAGCAATTATATATATCAATGTACGATGGAGCGATGGGTGGAATATACTTGAAATAATAAAAATTCTATGTATAGCTAGGAGCATATTATATTCTGGCGAATCACGTAAAAGTCATTTAAATTAAAATAAAAACAGCATAAATTTAAATTAATTGAATAGAAATATTTTGTATTGAAATTTACATTTAAAAAAAATTATATTCAAAGATTTTAAAGTTTTAATTTAGTGAGAAGTATTTATAAATTAATTTAAAAATCAGAAAAACAAATCTTAAAAATAGAAAAGAGCGAATTAATCAAGGGGAGAGAAAGAGATAAATTTAAGAGTTTCTTTATTGATATTATTCAGACGAATAATTTTAAAGGCAAGTCATTTTAACTTAAAATTCGAATTTCTTAAAATAATATAAATCAAATATGAGATATTGTGGGTTAGTATGTTTTATACATTATGGTAATAAAACTTTAAATTAACTCATCTAACTATTTTTATGATTAATATTTTGTTGTAAAATGCTATGAAGTCGTTAAATGCCCCTCCCTTATTTTGACATAAAAAAAAAAATAAATATATATTTGTTGTTTTTAATCCTACGAGCTGTGCCTTATTATATTTGATAATGAAATAAATTTTTCTTTTCAGAGTAGATGGACTCGTAGCAAAAGTCGTGAACGTAGACATAAATCACCAAGCCGTCAAGATTCAATAGGTACCGATTACGCAGCAGATTTAAGTAGCGAACATAGTACTCCTAGCACACAAAGTCCACGACACAGACTACATACTTATACAGGTGAATTTACACACTTCTTACCTGGTCTATATTTCATATTATTTCCAACAACCTTCGATAGCTCAGTTGGTAGAGCGGTGGACTGTAGTACGTATAGCAAATCTGATATCCATAGGTCGCTGGTTCAAATCCGGCTCGAAGGAGTTTTTTTTTATTTTTTTAAAATTCAAATTTTGAGTATAATATGAATTACATTTAACCACATACTAAACGTGCCATTTTCTTATTTTTGAATTTTTTCAATTTATTTTTGAAAATAAAAAATTATGTATATTTGTGAATTAATAATAAATTATGGAAAATTGGTGGATTCTATTCTACAAATAAAATGATATATTTTTATAATAAAATTTCTAAAAGTTCCTATAGAATTCACCTATAGATAGATATCATAGTGGGATATCTCGATATGATGTGTCAATTGCAAAATAATATTTATATAATACTATTCAAACTCACAATCAGATTAATTTGTTTTAGGTGGTTAACCTCGCATTTAACAATAATATTAACAAACTTGAAAATTATTAACTAGTGAGAAAATTATAAAATATTTAAAATATTAATATATTTTCTGACGAAGCAGATGAAAAATCTGCGAAATATTAAAAACATTATTGTTTTATTACGTTAATTTAACTAGTATTATTTTAAATATTTTACAATAATATTAACAATATTAATTAGCGCTAGCTGACGTCGTTGGCTTCGCGGGAATCTAAGCCAACTTGGCACCCGCTAACTTGACATATTGCGCGTTTTTTTATCGTTTCTTTACTTTGTTATAATATTATCATCAATAACTAAAGAAAAAATTATGTTGTTATAAATTTGCACCGGAGTTAGCCGGTCATAATGGGATTCATTGTTAGTCGAGAATGGTGCACCAGTTTATGGTTCAAAATATTTTCGAGCCAATCCTGTCATGTGAGTTAGCCATTAAGTTGCTAATTTATATTTTTTAAGTTTTTGTGCTATTGAAATAAAATTTAAAATTAAATTTCAAATAAATTGTGTGGTAATTTAGTATGTACGTAAAATATTATATAATAATATTAAACAAAATCAAAACAAAACATTCAAATAATAGAATTTTAACCCTCTAATGCATAAGACCGCCTTTAGGCGGACTTTAAACCCTAAACTAAAATGAAAAAAGTCAAAATGAAAGTATGCATTAGACCACTAGAGCAGTGTTTCCCAAATGTCTCGAAATTACGGGCCAACAAAATTAGACACCAGTATCATGGAAACTCCAGAAACATTTTCGCTACAAATATAAAAAAAAATAAAGCAAATATTACGTTTTTAAATGAAATTATTGCAATTAATAATTATATAAAAGACTTATGGCGGGCATAAGTGAGACAGAAAATGTATAGTACTCTTTCTCTCATGCACATGGGAGCGCATAGGAAACAAAAATCAACATAACGTCGTAAGAATTTTCAAAACGAAACATAATTTCTTGATTGTTTTTCAATTTTTAGAATCTTAAAGCTTCAACAACTGTTCTAAAGAAAATTTCTAGCCGATCGGATAATTACTTTTAAAAATACGAAAGTTTTCAAAACAGCCGAAAAATAGTTGATACAATTTTACACAAAAATTCCTTTAGAACAACCGCAAATATATTATCCTTCGATTAAAACTAAAACATTTAAAAAATTCGGTTTATTTTCGAAGCAACCTTCGACGTTTCGTCAAATAATTTTCTGATTTATTTCAATATTTTTATTTGCGCAAATTTGATTAAAATTTACAGATTGCGAAAATTTTAGTGGAGCTTTAGAAAAGCAGAGAGCGCTGTATTTTTAAATGACTTTTGTATAATGAATATTGTATAAGAAATAATTAATCTCCAAGATTTTTTATTATAAATAACTAAGCAATAATATTTTTGTATAATTAGGCTAATAAAAATGTTACAATTTACAATTATTATTCTAGTTTAGCAAAGACGAACAATTTTTTTCTTGAAAACAAATCAAGAGACCTGCAAAAAGGTTGTTGGGATTCACGTTCAATTTTTAAAACGCAACTATCGGTGAGTAAATAAAAGGGGAGGAGCTTATGTCTCCTACTAATAAAATCACAACCTTATGATTCTAAAAACTTTATTGTTAACGTAGTTTTGCCTATTCACCTATCTTTTTTTTATGTTGTGGGTTAGCGGATCCCCAAAAAACATGACACGGACCCTGGGGGTCCGAGGACCACTATTTGGGAAACTCGGCATTAGAGGGTTAACTATAAAGATAAAAATACTTTACGTTGAAAATAATTGATAATAAATGAAAATAAACGTAAAAGTTCTATTACTTTAATATTTTGTTTAGTTTTTGTTTAATATTAATATTTTGTATTATTGCTTATACATAATTATTATTTGTTTTGCTTTTGTACTACTTACTACTTCTCAAAAAATACTTTCATTTGTATTTCTATTTGTCTTCAATTTTTATTGAAGTGTTTTATTATTACTAAAGAAAATATACCCATCACAAAACTTAAGCAATTAGCAAGTTTTGAAGTAAAACTTCTTTGCTGAGGGGTCTACAATTTTCTACCGTTACGAGAATTAAGATCTCATGATATAACGCGAATAGGTAGATACTTGGAAAAGCAACCGATAACGGAGAAGCAGCACGGTACACTACCTGAACTAGGTACTAATGTGATACATTTTTTTCGAAATAAAATCAACACTATGAATTAAAATTAGACAAAATAGAAATAATGCAATAGTTGACGATATTTTAATTCGATATTATTTTGAATAAAATTTTTAAGACGAAATTTAATATTAGTGTGATCTAACTTTTTCCATCACATAGATATTAATAAAAATATCTGCAAAAAATAATACTCATAATTATTTATCTCTAATAAGCAAGAAGTTTTATGATGATGGAAAATACTTTCCTATATCTGACAGATATTCCAAATGCACAGATCGCTGTTTTTAAGTAAAATTCGGCTATAAATCATGAAATTCAATTTAAAATAAAATTATTGTAGGTTGTGTGCAGTCTTTAATCGTCTCATATCTTGTTCGTCGGATGTTGGCAACTTGCTCTGGGGTTAGGGAAGTGATGACCTGTTGGGGTAGCTCGAGGCTAGGTCGTACTGGATTGATTAAGCCGTAAAAGGAAAATAAGGAAAGCAAAATTTGAGATTGTCAAATAATAAGGCGTCTTATTCAAAATCCGCTGATATTCCCTATGTCAAATATGCCAAGTTCCTACGGCTGCGGCGTGTAACTCCTGTACGATGCGCGCTAACGACTTTTGTCTGTTGTGGGATTCTGAAAAAGAAGGAATTATGCGAGATCGTATAGAGTAGTATTTAGGTAACTGTGTTGTAACTATTTACGTAGATTACACGCTCCGTTAATAGACTGGAGCTAATCCCACCCACTTCGAATAACTGTAGGTGATTTTTCATGAAAAATTGAAAACTATGGAGTATTTCCTAAGTTTAATTCAAGTTTAATCGTTTCATTTTAGTGTCATGTACCATATTCCGTCGCAGTTTTGTAAATATTTACAATATCTTCGGGCAAGAGTTTTTAAAGCCAAAATTTAAAAATTAAAAAAAAAGAAGCTTAATTGGCGCCAAGTTGAACAGTGCCGAGTTGACATAGTACCAAAGTAGCCTAGCGCCGAGTTGTCCTTGTCGGGTTCAGAGTTGTATCTGACTATCTACTTCTTCTTAAATCTCTATTTCGATATAGGCATAGGCGCCGGATAGAGGGGGGGCAAAGCAGGGCACTTGCCCCCATTAGAAAATTAAATTTTTTGTTTCTACCTAGCTAGCGCTCGTAAAATAATAAGAATTTTCCTTTAAAATCATAAAGCCTAACAAAACTGAATTTTGTGCCCCCCTCTATATTTAACTCTTCCGGCGTAACTGAATGTAGGTTCTATAAGAACTGAATGTAAATAGTGCGATTAATAAATTTAAGTAACTTACATATTATACTAACTATAATGACATTATTTTACGTAAAATAATAAAAAGAGCTTATTATTTTCAAAATTTTAATGCAATTATTTTGTTTGGTAGATGTTTGTATACATATGCATGAGTGTTTTCTCACAATCAGATTCTAAAGATACGTGAGCCAACAATAGCCTAGAGGTGTGTAGTGAAAATGTCTCAATTGCAGGATTACAGCAATATAATAAAAACGGCTGAAATGCAACTTTCTGTTAACCACACAGGAAAATCTGAGTTTTGATTTGAGATTATTAACTAAATATTTATATTAAACAAAGTTATCTATTCGGAGTTATAATTAACTCATAAAATAAATGAGAGCTACAAATTATGGTAATCTTTGAAGATATAATTATATGCCTAATTAACAAAATGCCCCATATATTACAAATTATTACATGTTATGAACGTTTAAAATTTTTAATTTACTGTTTAACTTGTTTAAGTAGAAAGGCTACGAAATTAAAAACACGAGTTGGCCAAATATTTTATAAAAGCACATCAGTTTTATTTAAAATATATTTCTGATTTTACTACATATTAAATTTTAGTTTTAGTGCGCTTAAAACCTTTTATATAAAAGAAATAGTAAGTACTATAAGTAATAAACCTTTCCAAATTAATTTTTAAACGGAACCTTTATGCATTTCTAACCGACTTTTTATATTTATTTATTTCTTATTCTTTCCAATGAACACGAAAATAAATATTAACTTGAAATATACTGCCTAGTATTTTTTATGTAATATTTCATACAGAGAAATATATATCGTAGATATATAGTATGGTATCATAATTTTAAATTATTTTAGTGAAATAATTATGTATTTGGAATATAATGAACAATTCAGTGGAAGATCAATTTTATGCTTGTTACGAATAATTTATATACAAACTATTTCTCTGCCCTGTATCATCTCAAGTAGAATATCGATCTAGCTTTTTAGAATATGTAGGTATTAGTAAAAAAAACAATAAAGTTATCAACAAAAGCATTTTATTTTTTTATACATACACTTAAATAAGTATTACAAAAACATTGTAAATCGATTGTTCGGCATATCATATAAAACATGCTTATCAATAAATTGGTTTTTAAGTTACAAATAATTATGTCAAGGATTTCCTTGTCTATGCATTATAATGAAGAGTAAAAAGGAATTTTATATTAATACTAATAATCTAAAAAAAATATGAAATTGCGTGCTGAATTGGGGTGTGTTATTATCTTTTACAGACTCGCCCCTGAGCAGGGTTTGTGGTGGAGACACATCACATAGCTCTGCTAGTGGTTCGCCGAAACCTAGAGCACCAACACCAGGAGCTGTGGCAGGACTCGATCTGTTGCCTGTAAGAATTTTTTTGTTTTGTTTCGTGTAGAAGATCGTGTCTGGGTTTTGAGACATAATTAATTAAAGCTTATTACAAGTACTTTATATCTTAGAAAATGGAATTCTGTAATGAATAACAAACGTTAATCTAATTATCCATGAAAAACAATAGTAAACAATCAATTTAATGGCTTCTGGGATGGATTATAAGGCAAGCAAATCGTTTTCTTTATAATATTCAAATTTCTATAATAATTTGTGCTTTTATCACTCAATCTATTTCTTTTCCTCTGCGTAGTACTAAAAAAAAGCGCATAAAAACTCTTAATAATTCAGTTCAAGTGGAATATTATGTATATACTTCCGGGTGTTAGTTACTGCAGTATAAACAATATAATAACTTTTTTCAACTATAAAAGAAAATATTTTTTTTAATTTTCTTGCCAAATATGTACAATTGCAAATTTACTGTTCTGAGCATTATTTTACTACTCACCAGCATGCTGTAGAATCTTTATTACATGCAATACATTTCTTAATAAACCAAATATTGTGTTAAGTTAAACTATTTATCATTTTCAAGTTCAAGTTTACAAACACTAATTATAGTAACTAATAATAATATTTTTAACGTTTTCTTCCATATTTGTCATAATTATGTTAATGATCTTGCTCTTTTTTCTTCCGTTAGTAGAACAGGAAACTCAGAAAAACATCTAATCAATAGAAAAACTTTTTTCACTTCAATTTACCTACATTATTTCTAGACTTTCTATCAGAATTTTGATAAATATTTTTAGTGACTGATTGTTTTTATTTTAAAAATAAATTATACAGCTTAGTTTGTTATTGATTCCATCACTTGTTAGTTTACCCTTAGTTGATAGCATAAAGGTGAATAATTCATTAACTTTGATGCCCCATGCAATCAAATGTTTACTTTCTTTAAATCTCTTTTAATTGAACCGTAGATTGAGTAACAAATTATTTAGAAAACAAACAAGCAGTAAGTTATGTTATTCTAGCTAACATCGAACGATGATGCTACAAGACGTCGAGAAACATCTTTACGTCAACATTCGTTTTTCCAGCTGCGGATTTATTTACGCCGAGGACACGGGTTGGTCGCCATGGATAAAAATGGTAACTTTTCTTTTAGTTTCATTACTACAAAAATTGTTTTATATAGGACGCCAAATGTACTTCTTATAATAGTTAGTTTATGGCCAATACATAATTATAAAATTACAATATTATTGCACTGTTATTGGACTTTTATGATGAAGATAAATTTTATTAGTACTTAACTTATTACTTTTTAAATTTTAATTCAACATTCAAAATATTTATGGTAGAAACTGTCAAGTTAACTTGTTATTAAAATAAATTATAATTGAGCAATCATTAAAATAATAAAAATAGAATTTTAGTCATTAAATCAAATCTCATAATGTCAATATTATGTATTTAATGAACTTATTTTTTTCGTATTTTCATTTTCCTTTTTGGTAATATTTTGTATAAAGTTAATATTTTACAATTTTATTTTAGGAACTAGCGATCCTTACGTAAAATTTAAGGTTGGAGGAAAATTAATTCACAAATCCAAAACTGTATATAGAGATTTAAATCCAAATTGGGACGAAAGTTTCACAGTTCCTATCGAAGATCCTTTTGTTCCAATTCAAATCAAAGTTTTCGATTATGATTGGGGTTTGCAGGTATGCACGCTTTAATTTATAATTTTTATAAACTCATTTTGAATAAGATGTCTTACAGGATGACTTTATGGGATCAGCTACATTAGATTTAACGACGCTTGATTTAGGAAAAACAAGTGATATTACTTTATGTTTGCAAGACACATCTAGATCCCTTGCCAAATTAGGAGAGATTATGTTAACTGCTACCCTGTATCCAAAAAGTCAAGAAGATAAAGAACAGGTATTTAATTTTTACTTAATATTTGATATTATAAGAACTTTTATATCTTCAAATTAATTGCTGTTTATGCTTTAACATTTGCCTTATAAGCAATTAATACTCGATAATTTCACGTATGTAACATTAAATATCGTTTTTCTTATTATTGAATAATGTCATGTTACTTCAAGAGCGGAAAGTCATTTAGACCAATGATAGCACAAAAACTATAAGTCTTAACAAAAACAGTGAAATAAATTATTTATTTCAAAAGTTGTTAAATTTCTATAAAGTTTCTATAAACCACTGGAGTGTTTCAGGATCATCAGTTCTTCTAAAGTATGTAGTAAATTAATTAACATTCTAAGAGCTTGGCCTATGCTGGATATTGAACCTATATATTTTAATTAAGGTTAATGAAATTTAAGAAGCATACTTTTAGCCATTTTGCCTTATTAATCAGTATAATATCAAGATTGGGTCATGCGAATACAATCCAATTTAAACCTAACAGCTAATTTTTATTCTGCATAGAAAGTCAGTAATTAGGACAGAGCTAATTTTCATGCTGTAGAAATTCCTCTAAAAAGGAATTTCAAGTGAAGGTGTGTCGAAATTATGATTTGTAGTACTTATAATTTTACATCACAATGTAAAAGTGAATTTAAATAAATTACATAGTAATGTAAGTTTTTGTTAAACTTCCAAAACTTAAATTTTAGTCCATTTATATATTAAAATGTCTCAAAAATGAAATGTAAATTAAATTGCTTAGTAAAATAATTTTTGAGATAGAACGTAAGTTATTCTGAAATATTAAAAAAAGTTTTATTCAATTTCGTTAATTAAATACTTCACGAACACGGATTATAAATATTTTTGCAAACAAGATATTAAATTTAATGTAATCTGAGGATTACAACTTAATTAATCGGAAGATTTTAATGTAACTAATTAATTTTTTAAATATCTATTTAGAATGTATCTTACGAATTTAGATCAAATTTCTAGTAAAGTAAATATCAATAGAGTAAGTAATGTAATCAGATCTTTTAATAAATTCAATATCGATGTTGTTTCTGAACTCTCCTGGGAGGGATCAAATTTCAGAAGTCAATATTATTCATTTTTGCTGAACTATCTGCAACAAAAATATTCTTATCATATCAGTTAATTAATTTACTTAATATTATTAATATGCTAACTAGGGATGGACTGGCGATAAAGATCATAATTGGAGCCTCTTATTTATTTTTAAAATGATTTAACAGTAATGGGGCCGGTTCCCTGAGTGCCCTGAAAAAGAAATTCCCAGTCCGTCTCTGTTAATATCAGTAATACTAACAATAAGTAAAGTAATAAACTGACAAACAACGGTTTTGCTTTTGTTGGAAGGGAATACATACTTTATGGTACTATTAAATATTTGCGTCTGATATACCACATTGCTTATAATAATTTATAACTGTAGATGCTATAAAGGTTACCTTGCAATATTTAAATTCATTATTATGGATTATGGCAAACCTGACCGACTGCTTTGCCATTCTAGCAAAAGCAATAAATTATAACTTTTTTTAAATAAAGTTTACGCACATTTCATATTATAAGACTAGGCTTACAAAGTATCTACATATGTATGTATATCTGTATAAAGTCATAATTAGTTCTGAAAGTATAATTATAAAGTTTATTGCGTAGCTCTTTTATATTTTTTATAATGAAACCCTTATAAAATTCTATCGACAACGTTCACTTTGCAAATTGAAATAGGTATAATATTTTATTGCAACGAATATTTTTATACCAACTGTCATAAATAGTAATTTCCATTCGAATAATAATATAATATTTTATTATCAGGTAATTTTCAATAGTAGGTATCTGTTATAAATTAATCGTTCATTAGTTCTAAAATTAAATAGTTTTTTAATATTTTTTATTTTTAGACTAGTAAATTGATGGGCCGAATACAATTAAAATTATTTATTTGAACTGTAGTCTGAAAAGATCAGTTTTTCAACCAACTATTCAAAATATAGTTGCTGAATTTTTTTTTCAAAATAATATTTTGATTTTTACGATAGTTCTCTATTTTAACAACTAATAGGCCATATTTAACATGGCCAATTTTTACTATAGGGAAGTAAAAATCCATAATCATACAAAATTAAATTATCTTTTAATTTGCTCTTTACCATTTTATTCTAGAGTCCTTATTTTTCGAGTAAATTGCATAGAAACAAAGAGGTGAAAATTAACTTTTTTTTAATGAAATTGGCCAATTTTATTATTTATCAAGCCTTATGTACTTGAACTAATTTTTAATTAGGGTTTTGGTAAAATATTGTTACTCTCAAACAACAATAACGCCGAGGGTTGCGGTCCTGGCTCCTGGGAATTTTAGAATGTTGTTTAGTAATCCTTAAGAATCGTTTAATGCGATTTTCATAATTACAATTTTTTTTCTAAGTTAAATGCTAAAAGTATTAAATATATTGACCAAGTCGGTCTTTACGGTTTTAAATAATACGCATAAAAGATAAATTCACTGGGGACTTTCTATGTGTGATAGATGTAACAATTGCACACCTGTCTATAAAATACCTGGATGCAAATACAGAACAAATTCAACTGTTCCGACCATCCACGTTTCAAAATAAATTGTTTAAGCCCTTCCTTAATCTTCTCAAGTTACTAGTTCTCTTGTGATTTTTAATAACTTAGTTTTGTTTTACACCTGTTTGCAGTGGCGGTCGTGACATTTTTGAGTGGGAGGGCACAAAATAAAATATTTATTTTTAATGAAAATATATCCTTCTATTGTTTTTGGTTTCGGGATGAGAGGGCACGTACCCCTGTGCCCTTTATGACAAGCTGCCACTGCCTGTTTGTAGTAGTTTTATAAAAATATTTTATTTTTTACGAATGTCTAGGATAATATTGGATAATAAGATAAATTCTATCAAAAAATGTATGTGCTATTGCCCGCAGCTCAACATGCAAATGCCAATCGTTCTTGTTAGGATTTTTTACACACCTGTCTTTGGGAGTGAAAGTCGCCAGTATATAGATTTTTATATCATATAAAACTGCTGAAACTATATATTTCAAAGTTTTTCTTTTCAAGTTAGCGATGGAACTCATCTCCACCTTAAATTTGCTTTTAATTATTAATTTTGAAAAATTTTATATTTAAAATTGTTTTTTTTTATTTTCTGTTTTATTTAATTTATACTGTTTAAAACATTTTTATAATAATTGATTATTATTTGCAAACATTCGTTTTTTTATAATGCCGATGTTCAGCGTAATGGTATTTTTTTGATTGTTTTATCTTATCTTTCTTTCTCTTTTATACGTAAAAACATAAATCCAATTTTCTATCAATTTTTTATATTTTGCCTTAAATATTAAAGTATTGAATATATTTTTTTTATTTTATTTGTAGATTTGGTATTAAATTGTGTTTCACTTTTGTTTACAAAAATTTATAATTTTACCAATGGCAATACAATGTAATGAATATTATACACTACATTTGTTCTACTTTTAATAATAATTTATTAATCTTTATTACACCATTTAAAATAAAAAAATAATTTTTTAATTAGTACATTTTTGTAACTTAATGTACCTAAGATGTTACTTCATTTGAGTAAAGTATAGCAAATAATGCCAACTTCTCTCCCAAGAACAACATCGCATCCTTTATATTGACAAAAATAAATCCTCCAATTTCAAAATTTTACAAAATAGGACATTGTATTGGTAATAAATTTTAATATTAATAGTTACTAAGTTTTCACAAACCAACATTAATATAAAAATAAAAACTCTTTTTTTTTATAATTTTACGAAAATGTGAAGTAATTATTCTAACATTGATAGGAAATTATAGTTCACGAATTTTAAAATTTATTGAGCACTGTATATAATATTGTATAGGCAAAAATTTCAATTATAATTTAACAATAGGTTCACAAATTTTAAAAAGCCAACGAAATGATCGAACCAGCTTGTTAAAGCTTGTAATTACCCATATATTATTTATTGTGTATAAGATTAATTACATTATGTATTTACGAAAAATATAAATACTATGTAGATTATGAATACGATTTGTATGTTGCAAACAATTTTTAATTATGGAATGTTACAGCTCCATAAATAGATTAATCTAGTAATACCTAATTACGGAAAAAGCTTTCAGGTTTTGTATTAATGAATCTTAAAATTTTAAAGTAAATGGCGTAATAATACAAAATCAAGTATATCTTTGTAAATATTTAATTAAAATTCTATAATTTTGACTTCTCTGTGAAAACCGGATATACACTTTCTGCGGTTAGGAACTGGTGTTAGATTTCCTGGTCCTATGGATATGTACTACATTTAGATTAGTTCGCTATAAGTAAAAGTTCATTATAACCGGGTTCGTTCTAGTCGGACACAACTACTATTAATATATTAAATAGATAACTGGTCATTCTGATCTTAGGCTAGTAGTTAAAGAGTTGGATTGCTATTTCTTATGAAATATCTTTGTAGTACTACATGATTATTATATACCATATCTCTGTAATTAAATTGACTGAATAACACACTCACTATAATTTAAGACGATGACATATTTGGGACATTTAGTTACATACAGCTAAACAAATCTGCTATACGTCGGCTAACAGCAGGTTGACTTTGTGTAATGGAAAGTTACGGCCAATTTCTACTTGATATTGATATAACCTCTCTTGATCAGAAAAGTAAAATGTATTAAAGGAATTCGTAAATAAATTAGGTAAAACCAAATTTTCTGTAGTTATTCTGTGAATGAAAATGCTTAGATGATTATTATTTTACCCCACCAGTTTATAGCCACCATAGTTTAATACGAATACGATTGATTATGAATATAATTTGTATATTATAAACATTTTTTAATTGATATGGCTTGTTGTTATCCCATAAAGAGGTTAATCAAGTCGAAAATGTTTGGGTAAAGACGAATACGTAATTTGAATACCTACGTAGCGTAGGCGTGTTAGTCCTTTTATAAAAATAACATCAAAGTAGTAAATTAAAGAAAGAGTTCACCCTCGCTTTTCTTATCTATACATATTATCATTAATGTTAAAGGTATATTGTGCGATAATATAAATTTCTACATTACGGATATAAACCATTTTAGTCGATATTATATAAAACTAATTGACTAACTCATTCATGCCCTATAAAATAGAACCGATAAGTTATAGACTATAATAATTTCAAAAGATAATTTGAAAATCTCAAAGTAGAGCACTTCGGATTTTCTTAGTTCAGTAGAGGCTTTCCATGTGTGGTATGAGTGGTAAATACACACTTGTAGAAATGAGAAGCTGGATTTAAATATGCATTGCTTGCCATTTTTAATCATTACTATGATGTAGCAAGTGGATACTAGGTTAAACTGCAGGTTACTGCTAGCTTAAAACTAAGTCGATAGTCGCGACTTTACATCTTCAGTAAAGTCAAATCACCATAGTTTCTATCCGTGAAAAAGATCACCACTCTGTGTGTCAGTTACCTACTAGGTCAGCTCCTGACTTACAAGTTGAATCTATCTAACGAATTTAAGTTGCAATTTTAATAATTTTCAATGTAATGTAAGTTATCTATTCTCAGGCGTTAAAAATGTATTATAATTTCGAAATTTTAAATTAATTTCAAATTTCTTATTTTGTTTCGGATGTTTCGGATAGAAAAAATCGAGGGTTCTTCAGAAAACGCTGAAATATCGAAATTTCGTTATTAAACAACGCAGCAGATCAACTATAATATTACAGCGTCATTTTTCATCTTTGTAAGAAAATATTTTTGGGCGGGTTCTATCACAAAATGTGAATATACCTCAGAAGGCATCTTTCGAATAAAGCTTTCACCGCATACATATTATAAACAAATATATATGTAGTTAAAATTCAAATATTTTAGGCGTAGTGGCAAATCTACTATAAAATAAAATAAATCAGATTTATAAACCTACTCCATTTCTCTTCACAGGTCAGCGTCACTAAAAGTACGATAATGGGAAAACTCAATAATTTTATATATTCTTTTCAGTGGTGCAATCTTAAATTGTAACACATTCGATCACAGCTTCTCTGAATTATACCTTCTATAAATGCTACTTCTCAAGGTTATTTGTCTTTTTAAGCAGTAATAATTATTGGCAAGGTCGATTTTTTGCTGCCAAAACTTCCTTAAACAATCTTTAATAATTTGCACTAGAACAATTATTTGCAAATAGTTTATAAAACTTGTGTAATAAAAGTGGCATTATTATAATCGTTCTATTAGCAAGACTATACTGAAATGTATTTTTAAAGTGCGCATAAAAACTAAAAAAGTTCTCAAATTATACATATTATAGTGATATTCTCTTAAAAATTGGGAGGTAATCAAAATTTACCTTTAGTTTATAATTTTCGATAAATTTTTAGTTCAAGTATTTTGTAAATTAGTCAATTACTCACGGTTTTAATAAAAAAAAATTGGTTTCATATTTCGTTTTCTTCTAATTATTATGCTTTTCGTTTTTGAAATTTTGTTTTTCGAATTTCACTACTGCTAATCTTCTTTTTAGGACACCCTGTATATATGTATGTTATATTATTTTAATAGGTAATTAATTATTATTTAATTTTAATTAACTGTTTAATTATATTATGTTTTAATTATTTTCGTACTACATACACTACTATGTTAACCGAAATGTGACGTCATAGCTCACATTCCCGTTTTGCTAAGCTACACCTGTGGAATTAAATTCAAATATAACAGTAAAATTATTGTCATTGTATTCGGCAAGTGGAAATTTTTTTTTCTAACAATTTATTTTTATAACTATCTTCTTTCTAATAATAAAATTTTGTGTGTGCTAATTTAACACCCCAAATTTAGCTATAAATAAATAATTCGGTAGATTGGGTAAATCCTATACTTAGTCAATAATATCAGTCTGACTTTAAACATAATTAAATATTTAGAATGTCTATACACGAATTGACAAATTTAATAGTATGTTTTCTAATATAGATTAGTTATTAATCGATTGGAATAACATATGTACATATTATATGGACATAATATGTTGTACGTAAATGATTAAGACTTCGTATGTACCTTCACCGTTTAGAAAACGAGAAAATCCGACAATGCGTTTCAGTACGTGTTTTACCCAAGACTTGAAACATTGGGAAAGTCTTTCAAAGCACTCCGCTTTTTGCGCAAGCATTTTCCTGTAATCGTCGACGGCATGGATTTACCTAATGTTATTTAAGTGATCGTAGTCTATTCGGTTTATAATTAGATCATCGTACCAAAGAAATCTATTTAAAATTAAATCAGTTTAGTATTATATTCTTTTTATACTTAAGTAACAAAATGTGATTATCATCGATAGTTTGTATAAACAACAACATGTTAATTTCAAATTCCTGATAGTGACTTCTTACGTGTATCGCGTATTAAAAATATAGCTACAACTAAATAAATTTTGTGTAACGTCTTATCAGTTGTTAAAAAGTGTGCCGGAACATATTTGATAAGTAAAGTCGTCTTCATCATACTTGTAAGATAATTAAAATAATTTGCGTATATTATGTAAATTTAAAAATAGTTGTTATTTATATATTCGTTATACTAATTGGCTTGATAAACCAACTTTCTGGTGAGCTTATGTTTTTAAATTGCAATACTTACTGACACTGTAATAATTTATTAGCAAATTCTATGGATTTTTGTTCAACTTGACTTGAAAGTTTATAATGCAAATAAATATTGATACGCGATCGTCATCCCTTCGTTTTGTGAATTATTTATTTTTCGGACATAATCTGTACAGTACAGACAAATTACAAATGGGACAGTTTGTATGTGACGTTTATTCAAATGCTCCTGATGGTCGCAAAACTTTAATCATTTTTGTCCTTCTTGTTCCGAGTAAGTAAAGTTGACAAGAATACTCTAGAGTCTAGGAATAACGTGAATTTATTTGGAACACAAAGTTTTTGTAAATACCACATTTATAATAATCATTCGTATATTGCAATGTATATTCAAATTTCCTAAATTTCAACTTGAAAATATTTCTGAAATTTTGCACAAACTTTTAGATGGAGATCTTTCCTACTTTATTTAAACAAATTCATTTCACAAAACAAGAACTTACGCCAATTATTTTATATTAAAGCTGTACGGCGAGGTTTCTTTTGAATTTAGGATTTCAGCCTTTAACAGTAGAAGAAAATATTTAAAGGTTACCAAGCTCTGAACTGCAGAACAAATTTAAAGATGTTGGCCGCCGAAATGCGCTAATTCTAACCATCTTAGGCAAAAAAATTTCTCAACGTGGTTTCTCTTATTGAAGCCCCAACTGGGAAATAACTATTTTCATGAATATAGTTTTAGGTTTTAGTAAGAAAGTTTCTATGCTTTTACGTACTGCGGGTTTGATCATCGACTCAGTGCCACAGGGAAATCTATTTGAGCTGTTGGACGCTAACTTGTCAGCTTCTTCAATATTCTCATTACCTTATTATTATTTGCCCCCAAAAAATAAAAGAGCATTTTGCGTCGATATCTCATGTGGTATCATATTATCTCATTCAGTAACTTTTTTGGTTGTTAGTTATTGTATTCGGATTTATACACTACTTTCTATATAACTAATAGGTATTTAAAATTTGAAAACCCAACCATCCTTGGGGAACACTCGATTCATTTAATAGCACTTCAAAAACTGTTTTCATTTTAAAAATACAGGAATCAACTGAGAAACCTAATTTAACATTGACCAGTAGATATATCTTTTTAGGGTGTAAAAATAAAAAAATTGACAGGTTTATCGATATTCTTTTACTTTGATATAAAAAGTGTACTTACAAACAGGTTAACAAATACCGAACTGATTAATCACAAATTATTACAGAATACTTCAAAGTTTTATTTTTTATTTCCAATCGGCCTACCCAATATTGTTGTTCCTAAATTACCTATCGTTAATAATATTAAATTACTTCATTGTCATTTTTGCTATTATTAAAAAAAATTATTCTGAATTTAAAATGTTGACAAATCTCAAATTTTCACTTTGTGAGTAGTATTATAAATATACTATGCATCTATTCTACTGTATTATATAATATTATATTTGGTGACGGAAAATGTAAGCGAAAGGATGTCGATTCTATAGTCAACTTCTTAAATTTACAGCATTAAATGGAGCTGAAGGCATCAAAATTTGTCAATAAGTTTTCAATATTTTATTCGGGAAATGTATTTGCAATTTTTTATTAAATTCATAAATTATTTAAAATCACATTATTACAGTATTGGTTTGTTAAAAACTTACAAATAATTAATTGTATATTGTTAATTAAATTTCCCTTCAGAAAGTAAATTCTCTTCATTTAGCCTCACCTTTTATTTCTTGATAGTTGTTGCTCATGACAAAGAAGGTGTGTGATAAAAGCTCGACGCTCGTGCTCCACACGACATTTACATTTTAGTAAGCACGTAGTTTTGTTTAACTAAAGCAAAAGTTTACAATACAATACCGACAGCTTTATTATTATTATTGATTATATAAAAATAATATTAACACGACTTCGTTATCTTAATAAACTTTCTTTATGCAGGATAGTGATGTTCTATACCAGTGTTTTGTGCTACTAAAAGTGTAATATTTGTGAAATGTTAGACGGGAAAACGCATAAAAAGTGCGGAAAAGTTCAGTCATGTTTAAACCGTTTAGGTGGAAAGCTTCAAAGAGAACTATCCTTATCGGTTCACGATATTGTTTGTGCGGAGAAACAGTTTTCAAACACAATACATAAATTCGTTCATCATTCATCAACGCCCGATTTGGATAAGTTTACAGGTGATTTGCACCTTAAAAGTATTACGTCCATCGAAAGGTGAAATTTTTTATTTAAAATTTCTTGTTTCTCTAAAATTGTTCATTTAGGAAATGCCAATCGCCAAATTTTATTTTCACTGTTGAAGATCACAGTTCATTAATCGAGGATAAACTTATACTTCCAAATAAATTACCTGACCTTATTACTGCGAATGCTATATCAACAAACGAAAATGATGAAACTCATAACGAGCAGCATTCAGATAGTTCTTCTCATCATGATTCTCATCATATTTTAAAATTATTTAAGGATACCAGCGATAAACTCCACAGGGTAAAAAGCATTATTATTTATTTTCACTTAAGTTTCAGACAATATAAATATTTAATCAGTGTAAATAGCTTAAAATTAGATTTCTACGTTATCCGAAAAAAACTATTTATCTACATCACTCAACTTTGAAATTGATATTTATCTATTAATTTTTAAACTTCGACATTGAATCAGCTTAAAAATAAAATTTGCACAATATTTTTCGTGCCAAATTTGCAATGCATACTTGCAAAATTAAAACTAGTGCCCAAAATTTAAAATAAGCATCATATTATTTTACATACATAGTAGTCACATCCTTTAAATAATATTTCATTGCTAATTTTGTATGTATATCCTATAAAGTAGTATAACGTCTAGAAAACATCGTGTTTCATATTTACAATAAATTTAAAACAACATTTTATATTTTATTAAAATTAGAATCTGAAATTTTCAACAGTTTGGTAACAAATATGAATAATATTAGATCCATAAAAAATGTAAATACAATTTAAATTTAAATACCTGTGCAGTAAATAAGTTTGTTTCAATTTAACAAGATTTTAATACAATTTCACACCAAAGCATCTCTCAAACATTAACATAATTTTGTATAAGTAATAATCTTTTTCTCCAAACGTTACTTATAAAAGCTTGAATTTATTTCGTTCAATATAAAAAAACAAAATTAATTAAAAATAACAATTATTTTTTACGTTTGTAAAAAATATTTTCTAATATTTTCTAATAGTTTTGTATATTACCAAGTTCCTATATAATAATTTTTATTTTACATTTTTAATCTTTAGATTGCTATACTTTTCACAATCAAAAATAAATTTATATAACAGTATGCATTAAATTTGATGACAAACAAGTTTAACTATTTTGCTGCAAACCAAGTTCATATACCAATTCGTGAATCATTGATATAGGTCATGTTTATAATTGAATTGTTATTGAAAACAAAACTAATTTTCCTTCTCGTTAAAATAAACATGGATACAATATGTAAACACAATTCTGATATTTATTTAATATTAATGAAGGGGACCGATCATATAAAGTATTTTACAATCACGAAAATTGGACATGTCGAGAACATTGCTTTTATTTTCAGAGAAGCTTTAGTTGATTATATTGGCTATTTTATATTTTAGTTTTTAAATTTCAATTGCTTTACAAAATTCAAAATTTTATTTTGAAGCAATTATAATTTATGCCAAGTTAAATTTTTTTATTTTAATAAAAAACTCCATTAATAAATTTTGTTGATTAACCTTTGAGTTTATGATATAAATACTATACACAGTCTGATATTTTCTGAACCGGCTTTTCTTTTTAGGTTACCTAACTCTACCATTTGATTAATTATTTCCTTTTTAAATTAAGTCAAATTGAAAAGGTTAATTAGTTCAGTAATTAAATATTTTGTATTTGAGCAGAAATTGAAAACAAATCATCTAAGTAACAAAATAAAAAAAATGCTATTAACAATTGAAACTCTCGCAAGAACCTCATCTGCAATGTATAGAAAACACCTTCAATTTCTTTAGGTTTTGTTTAAATTTGATATATGGCAGATGTTGTAAATTCCGACGGACGCCCTTATGCTAAATTATCCATTTGAGGCCCGTGCTCGGTTTTGATTAAACTGAGAGAAACTGTAAAGTTTAATAAAATAGCATCGAGTTGTACTATACAAAAACTTATAAACTAAAATAAAGTGATAAAATAAACTGAATTTAAAATGAAATGATAAATTCAAATAACTCGAGGTTAGCTGATGTTGATTTTGCTTGTGAATTTTTTAAATGTAGCATTTGCTCAATAATTGAGCTTATAATAAGTGAAGGAAAAAAAATGTGAGAATGGAAAACCTCATATTATTAATAAAATCGGGATTCCGTACTAAATACTAATCAAATTGAACAAAAAATGTAATACATTCCAGATTTGCACAATTTCGCTTGTATATTATCATTAAAAAGAGATTTACATCGTCCAGCATTTATGGATATCCTTAAATTGCGTCATTTTTTTTACCAACAAAGATCTACTTTGTTGTTCGCACTACCATTAGGAGTTCGAACTTCTTCACTATAGAATATTGATGTTGGACCTATTCAGATCACCTATATTATGTAGGTTCTACGTTAAGTAAAACTTATTTAATTTTATTTACAAAATTTTATTCGTTTGGAAAAAGTATTTAACAACAAATATTCTTTTATCTAGTACCTATACAGCATTTTAATGGTGATAAATAATTTTACTGCTGATTGTACGCATACAAATAGTGTATAATAAATTAAACAAAGTTAACGTTTATTCAGAAAAATAAAAAGTGTATATTATTTCAAAATAATTTATTATTTTACTTACGCTAAAAATATTTGCTTGAAGCGAGTTGAACAACTTGTTCTATACATAAATATAGTAATAAAAATTATTCTTAGAGTACAAAACATTATGCATTGCGTGGGCTATCAATTTGGCTGGAATAACAATGACTTAACTAGGGAATATAATAATTAACGAGGTAATTCCCCATAGATCTATTTTGGATTCTGGATCACAGTAGTGTATTCGAAGTGTAGACTTTATGCCACACTGCTGGTAACAAATAAAAAAATTTAAAATTCTCTGCATTCAGTGTTAAACTAAATAAATTTAAAATTCATACGATACAAGGATTCGTTTTGCTCTGCAGTTTGTGTGTAACATGATGGTTACTATCCATGGTTGAGGTTCAAATCATACGTGTGTCAAGTTAAAATTTAAGTTTATGATTTCTTGTCAGTATGAATTTTTGAACTTCAGACATGGTCTGCATAAATAAATCGAAATATAGTCGCGGTTACCAAATAACAAACATGGATATAGATAAATGTACTACTTAGTACGCTAAATGTTAATTCTCTTTCTACTAATCTCTAACATAATTTTTTTCTTTCTCTACACATTTTTCTTTTGATCTATAGAACAATAAACTTTGATTTTATGATTTTAAATATTTATTATTCGTTTCAGTTAAACTTTGCTGGGGTAAACTTAGCAGATTGCACGATGAATTCAATATTCATACTCGCGAGAAACCATTTGACCCAAGTAGGATACACAACGACCCCATTATATAATATAACCAAGAGCTACCGTAAAACTTTTATTATCTGTTGTTTTCTTTTTTACGTATTCGCATATTTTTTCTTGAGGAATATGTCCACCTCCATTAAATGATAAAACAAATAGTTTAACCAAAAGTTTAAACAAATAGTTTATTTTAATTAAAGTTAGAAGTTAGCCAGTCGCTTAAAATAAACGTAAAATATGCTAGTGAACGTGTTACCTATAACAATATTATCAAATAAATCGCTATTTGCGATAATATAATTAGAATTGAAAAAATCAGCACCAAGATCTATTCTAGAGTTCAAACTAGAGATGTGCACTATCAAACCATTTGATAGTGGTCACCAAAAACATTCAATACTTAATAGAAAAACTTAGATATTATTAAAAAAAATTTAGTAATAAAATAGTAACAATTGATAGTTTTAATATAAAGCTCAATTATCAAATTATTCATTATTTATTATGCCCATCTTTAGTTCCATAAACAATATTGATTTCCAAAAATAGTTAATTACGTATTCTGAAATCTATCGTATTCACATAATATCATGTGACAAAAAAACTATAGTGACGTAGGTAGTACTGATTTTCCACAATACAGCAAATAAGCACTGAACGAAGAGAATTCCCACTCAGAATAATTAGTATTAGATTATGAATGACATTTATTTATTATTAATATGACATTAATTTAATGTGAAATAAAACTTATTTTTAATGTTTTTTTTAGAACAAAATATACTGAAATATAAATTTTTATTAAACTTCTTATTAAAATATTATATACAAACTGTCCAAATTTTATAAATGAAAATTTCTTGTTGAATACCACAATATCACTCATGTTTCGAAAATTTCAAGAAATTTATTGTTCTACGTCATTCATGTTTTGTTGCTATAATATGTATAACAAAGCATTCGTGCCGCCGAATAAATGTCGACCAATTTTTGATTCACTCGTGGTAGATACTATTATATAGTACGAAAATTTTAAAACATGAAATCAGAAAAAAAATTTTTAAATACTATGTACCTAGTTCCATAAATATTTATAAATTTCAATAGAAATAATATATTGAAATAAAATTTTTTAAAATATCCAATTTTAACTGTAACCTAGTAAAAGTTTGTATTGTGCTATCATTTTACCTTGACGATAACTGGCAATACATTATTGCTTGGTTTTTGCTTTCTTACTTGAAAAAGTGTTACAAATAGCATTGTAATATAACTGAATATAACATTAAAGACTACAAATTTGTTGTCTATATTGAAAAATATTTGTAGCTGAAATGAACAATTATTATTAAATAAATTATAATAATTAATCAAACTAATGAATTTATTATATCCATTGATTAGTCAAAATTACTAATAGCACATTATTCAAAATTATAATTTATTAATCTACACCTAATATAATGTAGAGAGATAAGAATAATGTACTTATAATCGCTTCGCTAAAAGCGAAATTGATGTTTAAAATACTCTACTTTATTTTATAAAAATAGAAGAAGTATTTCAATAAAAATGAATTTATTTTTTCAGTATTTTCAAAAAAATTCAAAAATCTCAGATATAAATAGGCGACTTAAATCTCAAATTTGGAGTTCAGTAGTAACTATAGTTTTAGTTGAAGGTAGAAACCTTTTAGTCTGTGATCCAGAAATTGGAACTTCCGATCCATATGTTAAGTTTAGGTAAGTAAATTGTGTTTACTGCTAACCCTAACTAATTATTTACCTCTTCGTTCAGATTAGGTAACGAAAAGTACAAAAGCAAAGTTGTTTGGAGATCTTTAAACCCACGATGGGTTGAACAATTTGATTTACATTTATATGACGATGGAGATCAATTGCTCGAAGTAACCGTATGGGATAGAGACAGAGCTAGAGACGATTTTATTGGAAGGTAAATTCAAATTAAATATTTTTATTCAATTAAAAAGTAATTTGGTCAATTTAAAGTTACTCTCTGTGTCTAACGAACATAAAAGTTATTAAAAGCTTCAACTGCGCTACCAACATAATCATTATAAAATTCGTTACTTTCAAGTGGATATTTTACTCGGTTTCAAAATTATTTCAAAGAAACAATTTTCCAATTTCCAAAAGAAATTAGTATACCTTTGATATTATTATTTATGATGCCATCGTATTTGATGTGATAATCGTACAATAGAATCGAAGCTTTCTGACGTATTTTGTACTAAATAAATAATCAATACGTTTATTGCATCTATGTATTCAATTTAAAAAGTTGCATTTTATTTTTAAAAGCATTGAACTTTTAAGTGTTAAAAATTTAATTCTGGTCTAATAAAAATTTTAATATTTAATATGACTTGAAATTGTGGATTGATGCCAAGAATGTTTGAAATATTTATTTTCCAGAAATAAAATTGAAAATTCTTCAGCACAGTTTAAATAATCATTATTTATTGTTTCAATAACCATCAGTATTAAACTAATTTGTTTTCTTTTTTCAACAACATTTCTTGTTAATCGTAATTCATTACGTATAGGATTCATAGAAAAAATAACTTATTTTTGGAAATTTAATTTTTTTATTGTTTTGGGTACTTATACCTATTAATTTTTACTTTCACTGAGAGATTTTTAGATTTACTATATAACTTAAATTTTCAGATGTGTGATAAATCTCGTAGGTTTCGAAAGAGAAAAAACTCATGGTTTTTGGCAAGAACTCGAGGACGGTGCCGGTTCGCTAAATCTTCTTCTTACAATTAGTGGCACAACAGCTTCAGAAACAATTTCTGATCTTACTTCACACGAAGATAATCCTCGTGAACGTACAAATCTATTAGCCCGTTACGTAAGTAAAAATATCTCTAACAATATAATATAAATCATTTTTGAACTAATTTTATGCAGGCATGGCAACGCACTTTTCAAAATTTGAAAGATGTTGGGCACTTAACAGTTAAAGTACATAGAGCGAGTGGGTTGGCAGCTGCCGATCTCGGAGGAAAAAGTGATCCATTTTGTGTAGTGGAATTAGGAAACGCACGATTGCAAACGCAGACAGAATATAAAACATTAACACCATCGTGGCAGAAAATCTTTACTTTTAATATTAGAGATATAAATAATGATTTAGAAATCACAGTATTTGACGAAGATCGTGATCATAAAGTTGAATTCTTAGGAAAAGTCTCAATACCATTATTGCGTATAAAAAGTGGAGAAAAAAGGTGGTATGTTCTGAAGGATAAGAAATTAAGATGTAGAGCGAAAGGAAATTCACCTCAAATTTTATTAGAACTTAATGTGGTTTGGAATCCAATTAGAGGGTGCATTCGTACATTAAATCCAAAAGAAATCAAATATATGCAACCCGAAGTGAAGTTTAAAAGACAGGTGTTCGTAAAAAATGTATTAAGATTCAAAGTCATAATAATGCATTTTTATGAATTTGGAAAACTGGTTCAGTAAGAAAAATGTATTAAAAATCGTTAGAAATACTAAAATTCATCATTTTCAGGAGTTGTTTTGAATGGGAATCGACGCTTTTAAATTTTATAGCTTTACTATTTTGGTTAATGATTTGTTATTATTTCCAACCTTGGATGGTTCCTGGAGTAGGTTTGTTAGTTTTTATTAAACAGTACTTTGTTAGAACGTTAGCGACTCCTTCCACTATAAGCTGGGATGAAGGTGGAGAATCCGATCTAGACGACGACGAGGAGGACGATAAAGATAAAGTAGATTGCAATTATTTTAATTTTAAAACATTAAATAATTTCTTGTTTAGGAAGAAAAGAAGAGTTTAAAGGAACGACTGCAAGCCATTCAAGAAGTAACCCAGAGCGTTCAAAATACCATTGGAAAATTAGCTACTTTAGGAGAGAGTGTTAAAAAGTATGTGTTTTTAAGATTATTAAGATGTCTAAACACTTTGTATATGGGTAAAATTTTGCAATTAAGCTTAATTAATCATTTCGCATTATTAACACCGTTAAAAAACATTTTTGTAGTACTTTTAACTTCACCGTTCCGTATCTTTCGTGGATAGCTGTTGCACTGTTATTAGGAGGATGTTTGGTACTCTATTTCGTACCAATACGATACCTACTCATGCTATGGGGAGCAAACAAATTTTTAAGGAGACTTCTTAGACCCCATTCTGTGCCCAACAACGAGGTTCTGGATCTACTATCTCGAGTTCCCGACGATGAGATGTTGGTGAGTGATTTTCAAATGAACAATAAAATGAAGCGCAATCTGTTGTGAAGAAATATCTTATGCAAAATATTTTAGCTAGACTACAGAGATTTCAAACCATCGGTCAGCACAGAACCGTCGGACAGAAGACGCGAACAGAGAAAGAAGACAAAAGCTTCCTAGTGGACGCCCAAAGCGGTTTCGAAAGCACGCACCAAGTTTCGAGTGGCTTGGAATAAAAATGCCGATTAAAAGTCTGATTTCTTTAGTGTGTTTTTATAATAATTGCTGTTTGTGTACTTTGAAGCAAATTTCCTTAAAATTATTAGTGAGAAGAGTGCCCAATAGTTAAAATACCTTAAAATTAATAAATAAGGAATAAATAATACAGTAGAAGTTTGATAAATGTTCGAAATACAATTCAAGTTTGTTGTTATACTTACTTGTTACTTTTTAGAATCTTCTAAAATTTTAAAATTTATTAGGTTTGAAATTTTCTTATTTGTGTACAATTTTAATCAACTTAAACAATCAAATATTAATTACGCCGCGTAATCCCGGTGTAGGTTTGAATTTTATAACGATTTGTGCTGGGCAATAATTTTCCTTTAGATTGAATTAGTCACAAATCAATGCATTTCCTAATAACTAGAAAATTGAAAATAAATTAAAATTGTTAATTAATTACAACAATTTTAGATTTAACATGATCTTCTCTAAAATTAGAATTTGTTCCATTTGGTTATTTTTTATTATAGGTTCCTAATATTGCTACAAATTTTATCACAAATAATCTTCCAAAAGAGAATTTTTAGTACTTAGCACTGTGAAATTCTATTAAAGCCGATGCCGAACGAGCAGCAATTAGTGCTGATATCCAAATAAATTTAAAAATAGTGGTGGTTCCCTATCCTTTAAAATAAAGGGAGCAGTAAATGTTTTTGTTTTCTTCTATTGTGTGAGACGACTTTGAACAAACGTTTTTATAATTTTATATTAAACGGGCTTAGCTTTATCAAAAGCAAGCACTAAGTTGGATCGTATTGAGTTTAGAGTTAAAGTAAACGATTTTTATAAATTTTGTACTTAAATTTAAAACTGAAACACAGAATTTCAATTTAAAATAGCAAAATCGGAAAATACAGTTAAAAATATTTAGATTTAAAGTTTTACCAATCGACATTAAACTTTCTTAAAGAATAAATTATTTAATGATAAATTGTAAAGCTTTGTGTATGCTTTACTATATTCAACCAATGGCAAGGCAATATGTAATATAGGATGAGCTTCAAGTAGCACTCACATATTCTCCATTAAGTCTAGTATATTAATTGCATGAGCTTGCAAGAACCTATAAAAGTTAAGAATCGGAATTCCCTAATAGTTATTTTATTTGGTTTCTGCAAACTCTTACGATACAATATAAGACTACTAATCTATATATGTGAATGTTACTTTATTGTGTGAATGCACATAAACAAAAAAATATTAAAACTACTGAGCAGTAAGAAAATATTTTTTTGTTACAAACAGTTTAGATAATTCTAATGTCACCTGATAGTATTGTTTGAGTTTTCATCAAGGTTTAGAATTTTTAGAGATAAGATTTTCGATGTTACTGCCGAAAACACCAAAGCAAATAATTTATTAAATTGTGAAAAATATGAATAGGTATAATTATATTAGTAATAATCCATATGCATTAGTAAGATCCGGCTTGTTGGTGGTAGATTTATTAAATTAATCACGAATAATGACTTGGAAAACTAAAAGATTGATAAATTATAAAATTCTACAAAATCAGCTTTCAGTAGTTTCAGTCAAACCAACTCTGAACAAACAGTTTAGCTCTGAAAACTTTGTCGTCTGGTTTGCTTTATTTGGTGAGTTATTGATTAATCACTGGCAATGTAAAGAAATAATTTGTATGAAGGTGTATTACATAAATTTGATAATATTTTAGTAAATAAACCCTTATTGTATATACGAATTAATAAGTAGCAGGCCATTTCGCAATCATTTAATAGAAACTTATAATTACAAAATCCTATTTTAAGTCTAACTTTCGTGACAACTCGGAAACTAACGGTAGATAGTTGGAAATAATTCTATATGATTAGTAAATTCAATAGGCAATATAATTTTGATGTAGACGTGTTAAAAATTGAACAATTTAAACCCAGTAGTAACATCCAACTCTAATATCAACAAATTCTTAAGACTAAAATTGAATCAAGAAACCTACAGAGTGAATTATTGTAAAAAGTTAGAGAAAAACTTCTTATTTTGTATCTAAAATGTTATGTCGTTTGAAGGCCAATATCATAATCATTTTGATATAATCGTATCTTAATATGAAACAGGCATTTTTATTATATAGTTAAACGGAAAAATTTTACTTGCAGTTGAAATATGTAAAATCGGAGGTTCAATCCAATTTTGGTTCTGTAGTTCAAACGCAGAATAATATTTCCAATCGTCATTATTGCAAGTAGAATTTGTACCTAGCGATATTTAGACCCAGATATTTGAAAAATAATATATTTTTGTAAAACCTTGTATACTTCTTCTTGTAGCTTATTTAGAAAATCAGTTACCAAAAATACATAAAGAAAAGGAAATTTCAAAATCATATCTACAATATATTATAATTATGGATTTATTACTAATCCCTATAAAATTTGTTTATACCATAAATAAGAGCGATAATAAATTAATACGGTGCCATTAACTAATTAATTTTAAATCATAAAGTTTTTATTATGAAATTGGCCATAATTTGCATTTTTGAAAAAAAATTTATTTTATTGCAAATTTTAAATATAAAAAGATGCACAAGATTAAATTTTTTATACTTAATTTAAATTTCATTTATTAATTTTCAACGCTGTTAACGCCCAATTATGTATAAATATAATATGTATCTTCCATGTTTTGTAAACTTCTTACTATTTCCTTTTCTATTTAAAAGTTAAACTTGAATGAAAATTTTTTATTTTAGTTTTACTAAAAATAATAATTTACGTGTCGAGAAAAGTTACGAGCCGCTTCTGATTTTATGTAACATCATGTTTGTATAAGAATAAATGTGGGATTTTCTCTGAGATCTAATAAGGAGTGTCAAGATTTTTCTGAAAACCGGTGCTATTATAATCGACACAGCTTGTCATGTTTACAAATTTTAATGGAGAGTTTAATACAGGAAGAAACTGCAATCAACCATAACATTGCAATTGAATTGCATTAATCTGAATTTCTTTTAAAGAATCTATTTCATAATTGCATGAAAACTTCCGTTAACGTGTTTTTAAAAATTAATTTTTTAATTAAAAAAAACCCATCCTTTAAGGACTCATTTGTTTTATACAACATAATAATCAGCCAATTAAAATATTTTTATTCAAAATTTACTTTTTTATACCTATTTTAAATTTTCATAATATCTCTCTTTTTGTTATAGTATTTAAATTAAAGAAATAAAAAACGAGCTAAGAATAAACTCCAAATTGTATTACACTGACTTCGCCCGTTTTTTATAGCAATTCCGCACTTGTTTAATTTTGTTGAATCGAAGAATTCAAAGATTTATTTAAAATGTACAATTAAAATAAATATATTGTAAAATCCTTTAAAATTATATTATGTGATCTATGTAACAACTATTATATTATATATCTCTTATAGTTTATAATATAGTGAAAATAATTTACAAATCTATTTTTATATTTACATTCATTTACTATTTGATATGTTATTATATAAAATTATGTTAATCTAATTAGAAACATTTAGTAAAGAACACCTAATTATTCAAATTACCAATTTAATTAATTAATTTGGTTAAATCTAACAATCAAAGTATTTTACTTTTCTTTGGAAAATTTGTTATATTTTTCCTATCGAATATTAAAAAATTAATCCTAAAACCAAAAATATTAATTTGTTATATTTTTTAAATTGTTTTAATTAAATAATTTGTATGATACTATTTTTTAACATAGAGGTAACATTTATTATAGCATTTTTCTTAAGTGGACCCGATGACCTTTTCGAATGCTTGATGAATCATAGAGATTACTTACTTAAAATAATACACTATTATTTCGTAAGTTCTTTATAATTCCATAATAAACAATAAAATAGAAAAAATCAATGAAAATGATTGACGGTCACCTACATCATGTAAGTTCTAGCCCACAGGTCAGAAGTTATCCGCTTCCGATGTATATTTATTTCAAATTGGTACATCTATTAATCTGACTAATGACTAATAATAATTTACTATGCACAATGTTACATTAGTGTCAAATTTTCTCTCTAAATGTACGCACTTATGTCTTACCGCACGTAGCCTTTATAATATATTTTATTAATTTTTGTCAATAATAAAAGTGATATTTGCATAAAAAAAGTAATTTGTAAATTACAATAAATTTTTTATTCATCAAATGTGTATTAATACCATGTTGTTTCTTGTGCGTGAAGTAGTTTTCCTACAGCTATGGGTTACCTTGATAATATCCATGAACTTCAATAAGATGCAACTTCTCACAATATATTGACAAATTGATTAAAACATCTCTCGAGTAAGCTGCATATTTAAATCGTTTTTAAAATTAATTAAAAATTGTTTTAAATTTAAATATAATAAATTATTTAAATTATGTTTTTAAACTTAAATTAATGTTTAATTATTTATATTGAGATTTTAACAAAATATTTGGTTTAGTTATAATAACGTTTAGTTATGATGTTATATAACAAAAACAAATTCTAAATATCTGTTTTTTATTAGAAGCACTATAATTTCTGGATTTGGTGACTATATATTATATAGTATTATAGAGGGTAATAGGACACCAAATATATTCCAAATATTTCTTTTTTCTTACAATAGAAGTCAGAGGTGGAGCAAGTCATGACTGGGTTCTGGTGCAAGCCCCCACGGCGGTCCCCTGCATCATTTCACAAAAAAAATTCAATTAACAATTGCATTGCACAAAAAATGTGCAAACGTATGTAAAAACAAAATATTCAAAACCAATTCTAATTTATTTATTCAGAAAATTTACTTTTCTTACCTTTTGATTGGCGAACAATGAAATTATTTTATTACGATTTAAAGTTACGGCTGCTCGTTTTCTATTGATAAAATTGAAAATCTAGAAAGTCTGCTGCTGAATGACAAAATTCCTTGTACAATCGAATCTAGTAAACCTTTCTGATAAATCTTAAAGCTAATTTTTGTTGAAACTTGAATCAATTCGTGACAAACGGTTGCTTCATTTACAATTTTCTCGATACCCCTACCGCTTGCAATATCTCTCTTACCAGTTTCCAAAAGTTTTGCCGCTCTTTGAATATCTTGGTTTTTACTCTGTAGTGCATTAGATACAACTTTTGTGACGCTCAAGATTTTATGTTTCATCACTACCATTACAAATATTTTAAAATTTATGCATTTTTTCTTCAATCCAAGCTTCATTTCGATCAGTTGCTTTCGAGCTTGTCAAGGTTAGTTTTGTTGAAACTTTCTCGATCGTGAAACCTTAAGCTCTGAAGAGAATCATAACGAGACAATTTCGCGTAATTGTTTTAATGTGTGTTTCTTAGATTCGAACATTTACGTCAGTAATACCCATCGTTTTAGGCTATGCATGTGCAAAAAATAGTAAAAAATAGAAATTAGAAAATAGAAAGAGATCACCTTTGCCACGGCATCAGTCGCCCGACCTGTTGCTACGTCCTTGGTAGAAATTATCTTGATATACTTACATACAAGCGATACAAATAATTTCACTGTCGTTTTATCAATATTGACATGTTGACATGATATATGTTTCTGGAATTTCAATATAAAAAAACTATAAATAATACATTATGTATATAATATATTGAATATGTTTGTATTTCTTCAAAATATGCAATTCCTTTTCATAAAATTTAATAATCTTAAATACTTAGTACATTGCTTGGTAATTTCTAGTCAAGAATTATATGTTTTATTCAATATTGATATATGGTGCTCTTATGAAAAGAAGAAATAAATAACAAATCTTGTATATGGATTGTTTCTAGTTTCGATTATTTTCTAGTAGAAAACACATTTTACAATTAATATTACAGCTTGAGAATTGCCAATCAAACATGTCTTCATCCAGTTGCAATTTGAGTTTATTTCATAGCCCTATATCTAGTAGTAATTCTGTAACAAGCGTTAGAATAAAATCCATTGTATAACAAGTGTCAGAAAGTTGATATTTTTTAACTAAAAATTGAACCATAATGCTTATATTTTATAATAGTCGCATAGAAACCACGTTCTGATGTGCAACAAACTTTGTTGTGATTTAATTAATTTTAGATGCTTGATTAGCTTTTCGGGACAGTAATTTATGAAGTAGTTAATTTATTTAAAGACTACTTAACAAGTCAAGATTTTGTCGATGCGAAATAATGTTTAGCCTTAACGGATGGTGGGTTATTTGATTTAAATAAAAATACAATGAGGAAAAGCGTTAAGGATATTACTATGAAATTTATTTTGTTTAACGTCACATTAATTATAATTGTAATCAAATTTTGGAATGTTGTTTAATCTCTTAAAGGTTATTTAATTTTAACTTACTCTACGAGATTTGACTCGTTAAGTAAATAATCAATTAAACTTTTGACCAATTATTATTTTAACTGTTTAGCTTCCAAATAAAATATTGAAATGTTTTCCAATAATGGAAAATTCTAAATTAAATTCTAAAAATTATTATTTTTAAATCTTAGAGAAATCAACTTGTTTCATATTATTATTATGTGCATTTTATAATAAAAATTACAGCAATACCATGTATACCACAATATTGATCTGACAATAAATAATTAATATTATAAAAAAGTAATTTTTAAATAAATAAAATATTGTTTTAAATTCATATTTCCTTAAATTTCAATTGTTTTGACGTCAAAAATATACTATTTTTGTAATATAAATTACAATTTGTACTTTATATTATTTTGTAAAGCCTACAAAAAAATTAAGAAAGAAACTTGCGTTTCTTTTTACGATTGGGGCAACATTTATTTTATCACCCATGTAAAGACAATGTTGGTGCAATATTTGATAACCAATATATTGGTGCAATATTGATGACCAATATTTGGGGTGCTCAGAACAGTAGTGAATCAAGTCCATTTAAAAAAAATTCTGTTATGTTCCCTAATGTCCTTCGGAATTAGGTTTGAAATTCATATAAAATTTTTATGGAAAAGATTAACTGCTGCTCTAGCCCTTCTATTTCAGTTTCTAGTCCATAAAAATTGTAAATGACTTTAAAACCTCATTCTGTAGGACTTGAGGGAACATAACAAAATTTTTTTTTCAAATGGACTTGATTCATTACTGTTCTGACCACCCCATTTATTACTTGCTGTTCCTCATCCAATATAGATTCAATATTATTTTCTAATATTGTGCTAATATATTCATCTTATACTGGATCAATATTGTTTTAGAATATTCCGGCAATATAGGAAATCAATATCGCACCAAATTTGGTTGAACTTTGGTACAATATTGCCCAATGATAACGATTAATATTGCTTGTTGATTTTCACCCAATCGTGCTGCTAGGTGAAATATTATAATTATAGTAATTTCCTGAAGTCAGTAAATTAGATGGTATCATGTCGTGTAATACAATATTGAGATGTACTGAAAAAAAATAAAATATAATCATTTTTGCTCAGATGAAAAAGATTAATCATATTGATTAACAAATTTATAAATTTTATTATATTGATCTTCAATATTTCAACACAGGAAAAATACAGTAAATGAGGAATAACGAGAAAGAAACTTTTTACAATGAAATAGATTCTCTTTGCGACAAAATTTCCAGACAAGAAGTGATGATTATTCTAGGTAATTTTATGCAAAATTGGCATAGAAAAAACAAATAAAAACGGTGACAAATTATGCAATCCAGCGGAAACAACAAACACTGCGATCGCCAGCACAAAATTTAATCATAAAAAAATACTTAAAATTACATGTAGTAGGTAGCCAGGAGGAAACGCAGAAAAAGTTAATCAAATTGATCATATCTAAATTTCAAAAAAGAAAGAAAACCTGATATCAGACGTAAGAACATACAGACAGGAGCGAACGCAGACTCAGACCACTTCTTAGTTGCAGCAAGAATAAATCAAAAAATCACAAAATCACAAGAAATCGATAAGAAGATCGAGTCAAAACTGAACTGCTACATAGAGAAAGGAATAAAAATGTAGATTACAAATTAGACAACATTGTATCAAGCATATATGCAGGTGCAAGAGAAGTGATTGGATATAGACAGAAGAAAAAATTCAAAGAATGGTATGACAATGAATATGCATTGCAAAAACAAACAAAAACCAGATAATAGACTGAAGTGGCTGGAAATGGAAGAGTAGGTGGACCGCGACATTTAAAAGGAAAGCATAAGAGAAACTAATAACTTATTCAAGCATAAAAAAAATGCATGGTTTACTGTAAGAATGAAAGAAATTGAAACGAATAATAAATACAAAAACTCCAAAATGTTCTACCAACTATTGAGAAGACAGAAATTAAACCTGAACGTAAAACCAAGAGGTGTGAAAACGTAGAAGGAACAATAGAACACGATCAAGAGAGAGAGTGAAAGACATTTGGAAGAAACACTATGAACGGTTGCTAAACATCCAACAAGAACAAGAAGAGAAAGAACAAAGACATATCTATATAACTAATGGCAACCAAGAACTAGTAGCACCTGCAGCCGAAGAAATAATGGCAATAATACAAAAAATGAAAAACGGCAAAGCACCCGGAAGGAACGATATAAATATGAAGCTAATTAAGTATCGAGGAGAAGAACTGTGTGTAAGACTGAGTCTTCTGGCATAATAAGTGTGGGAAGAGAAGAGGATGCAAAAGAAATGGAGTGAAGACGTAATAGTACCTTCAAAAAAGAAAGATGCCTGTGATTGCAGAAATTGCAGAGGTACAATGCTACTCAGCAAAGGTGAGAGGTGAGCTGCAAAGGAGATGGAACTGTAGGTAAATGAGAGAAAAACGAAATACATGAGATGCAACAAAAATATGACATACCCACTTAGAGTTGTGATCATAGAAGATCTTTCCTTTGAAGAATATAGATAACTTCAACTTCTTGGGAGTGCACTTAAATAAGAATTGTGAAAGAGACGAAAAAATGAGAAAGATAATGCAAACGGGGAATAGAGTATACTTCCTTAACAAAACACTCCTTAGAGACAGAAAACTTAGTAGAGAAACTAAAATAGAGATATACAAGACACTTATTAGACCACTGATTATATATGCAGCGAAAACGCTCTGTCTCTCGCAACAAGAAACCGAAACACTGAGAGTGTTCGAAAGAAAGATACTAGGGACTATCATGGGTCCAAAAAAAGCAAGCGAGAACGATGAACCATGAAATAATAAGAGAAACATATAAAATCATAGAGAATCTGGTGGTTCGGACACATTATGAGAAAGGTGACGATGTGGAGGCCAGCTGAACAAAGAACAAGAGGGAGTCCAAAAATCAGGTGGTGGACCAGGTGATGGATGACCTGATGGTAATGTAAATAAAGGAATGGAAGAAAGAGGTACAAATCAGACACATTGAATTTAACTAATATTATGTTATATGAAGACCGATCCCCCTCTCTAAGCAGATCTGTAAATCCTTGAAACAGGATAGCAATATTCTTATGAATGTAAAGCTCGAAATAAAATAATAATATTTCACTGACATGTGCCTACACTTGACATTAAATTTTATTTGAGAGTCTCTCTATGAAATTATATTTTATTTTTACTGTTTTCCACTTTATTTTGTTATACTAATAATCTACGCAATGAACAATTTTTATAACTTGAAGTAATTGCAAGTTATTGAGAAAGGGCTTTCTTGGTAAAGTACCTCGGTGGTTTGCCACCGCCTGGGACTAAATTTTTCCGCATATCGTACTATTTATATTACATATTTTTAATGTGTCTTTTGATACATTTGATAATATTTTTTGTTTTAAAATATATCGCGGACATCCTTCTCGTCTGTAATCCAATTAACATACCCGTTAGCATTTGGCGTAAATTTTAATACAAATAATCTTTTATATTTGAAATTTGTCTACCTATAATGTGAAACTTGAACATTTTGAGAATCATTGTACCTACCTGCTAAGGGTAGTTGGAAGGTGATATGAAGCATTGATAGAACACGAAATAACTAAAAATCAAGCTTTAGTAGCAACATTTGAAGAGGAATGTGATCATGCTACGTCATATAATTATTCTTTTATCGGTGATTCTCCATAATCATAAATAAAGGTAAGCGAAATAACTTTTACATTTTACTGTGCAAATTTTCTATATGAATAAATTTGATTTATTTGTTTTAATTACTAGATAGATAATAAAAGCAACTTCTAAGAATGTTTTTTAAACTTTAAAATTTCACATGACATTTTAAATCAATAACACAAAAAAATGATACAAATTAAAAGCAACTTTTTTTTGTTAATAACACAAAGTTTTAAAACTACATTCATTTTTGATTACCTTGAATAATTAGCAATACTTTAAATATTTTCAAAACCTTTAAATAATATGTAGGTTATAAATTATAATATACACGGTTATAAAAACATTTTAAAAGATAAAAGTTTGAAATGAGAACTTAACCTATTTAGAAAATAATTTATAAAATTAATAAATAAAGTTATTAAAAATGTTTCACTTGGGTACCTAATACAAATATACATTGTTTTAGATGGTCAACCGTCAACCTCCAACAGAGATCGAATGTAAAAACTTTAAATTTCTTATTACGGATATACCTAATGATAGCAATAGTTCTCAATTTATTAAAGTAAGTGTTACTATCTGTTATTTCAATATATTGATTAAATATCCATTCGATCAAATTAGAAAGGGGTCATTGGGGGCGGAAGCAGTTACCACCTTTTGGTTTCGAGTATTTTGCAAAAATTAAATAGGAATATTTTATTATTATTAAATTATTTTTTACGAGTTCAAAAGAATGAATTATATCTATTGATAGAATTTAGCCTGGGCCAACCCAGCAAGTTCTAAATTTTAATAAATTCCGTTTTAACATGTAATAACCAAATTATAAATTTATTATGTAATAAAATAAGTATTAAATTTTTAGATTCTTGCGGAACACAATGTAACAGCTCTGGTACGATTGTGTTCACGTAGCTCATCAACCATCAATAATTTTGAAAACAACGATATTTATGTATATGATCTAATGTATGAAGATGGTGGTTGCCCAACTAAAAATTTAGTTAAAGAATGGTTTGAATTGTTAAAGGAACACGTCAAGAGGAGAAAAGATTCCTGTGTCGCAGTTCAGTGTAGTGCTGGATTTGGCAGAGCACCAGTGATGGTAGCTTTGGCTTTGATGGAATTAGGTCTTCAATTCGAAGATGTCGTTGAATTAATTCGAGGGTACGTCTGAATTATTCTACTTTTAAAATTAATATTGATGTATTTTTGTTTATTTACAGTAAACGAAAAGGATCTTTCAATACCTGCCAATTGAGGTTTCTAGAAAAGTATAAACAAAAATCGCGCTTAAAATTATATAAAAATGAAAAAAAATGTATAATAATTTAAAATGGCCACTGTAATAATAATAATAATAAATTATTATATTGTTATAAAAACCAGTTTTTAATTACATTTTATTTTCGATAAAATATTTCAATAAGAAAATTATTCTTGAGTATTTTAAATATTTGGACAGTACAGAAAAGGTAACTTTATGACAACTTTCGATAACAAAAGTTGTTTTTAAATGCAATCCAAATTCGTCTTAAGTAAATAATCTATGCTCGCTTAAAAGTGAAATTAATTAAAAATTTAAATTATAGCTGTTTTAATTAAATTATGTATTAAAAAACCATAAATTAGTATATAATGTGTTTATACAATTTTGGTTTGTCAAAGTTTCACTATTGGGTAATAATTACTCCACCCAGTTCAATGACATTAATTACATTTTTGAATAGTTAATTATACCCCAACTTTTAATTTTACATATATTTGTGTGATTTTGTAACTGATAGCCTTGTTATAGTTATTTAAAATTAATACTAGTCTATATGAAAAGAGATAAATAAGAAAAGCGGACATTACACATAGAAGGATATAGGCGACCTTTCAAAGCATATTCAGATTAGAGGCATTCTGCAGTAGAAATATAAAAATGGTTGCTGCAATAACTTGCAGCTTGAATTTGGGATAGTGAAAAACATTATGTCCATAAAAGTTTACGCAATCTTTATATCACATTAATAAAATTATTCAAAATTTCACTCTCTTATGTGTTTCGGATGACATTGGTAATGAAATTACTTTCACTACAACATTTTTTCTTTATGGCCTTGAATATACATTTTATTTACGGGTTTTATAAATTATAGACAATTTATTTAAATTCAGTCCGTCAATTTTCTAATGAAATCGATTAAATGGAAATTATTACAAAAGAGTCTTAAATAATTAATTTATTTTGATTTTTCTTTCTATTTTCTAATATTTATTTTACGACATTGCAAAAATCCTTAGTTAAACAACAGAAGCGATGATAGAAATAGGTAATAGTTAAATTTCTATTTTATTTCTACGCATTAGCAACATAAACGGTAGTAATAGTAAGTAAGTAATTTCTCGTGTTGTTAATGTTAAAATATTTGTAATAAATAATTGATAGTATTTGTTAGTTTCAATTTCCATTTTGCTCCGATTCATCTTGGGAATGTAATTCACTACACGCTCTGATTGTACTTTTTCTAACATTTACCATGTTTCACATAAGATGGACTTGGCATGCCATTTTAATTGATCCTTAATGTCGTTAAAATGTTTTGCTTTTTAAAACTACCCGTATAAAGATGTGTTTTAAAAGTAATTTGTATTGTTCGTTGATCTAATTTTTAAATCACGCAATTTAATTTAATATACCCAATCAATTTTTAGACAACCTTTATTTGATTAACTTTATTATAAGAAATACGAAAGTTAATAATAATTTTGTTCCTGTATCTCCTTATTGCTATGACGTTATACTAGATGTGATTTTAGTTTTTATCTTAAATACAGAAATACTTGGTAGAAAGTAGGCATAAAAATTTGTCAATAAATTACATCGTAAATCTATAAGTATATCATACGTTAGTTATATACTACGTATTTACTGAAAGAAAAAGTAAATAGCAAATCTGCACATGTATAATTAAATGTAGAATCTAGGATATTCAAACAACATAATATTATATTTAATAAGGAAATATTTTTATCATCTCTATAATATATGCGTATTGTATGTCTATGTAGATATAGAAAAAAGTATAAAACGGTCTATAAATATATAATATTCTATTTAAAAACATTGATTTACGGCTTTTCGAAGTTTCTAATAATTTTCATCTTATAATTGGCCATCCTGTATTTTTAAACTAACATACACCAGATTCGGTTAAGTACTACAATACGAAATTTTTATTTAACATACCTTTTGTCTGAAACTTAAAATACTTTTACAATTTAAAAAATACAGGGTGTTTTAATGTAAGTATAGATAACTCTGTCAAGAAATAGTTTTGGCTTATCCATGTAAACATAAATTAAACTAAACACATATATTTATTACATTACTTATTACCTATAGGTATATTTATTTAATAAATACGATTTATAATAATAAGTATTATAATAATTCTGCAGATCGAGTACTAAATATTAATAAAACATTATAGGTACTAGATTTTAATACAATTGAGGTGACAAGTTCTAATTATTTTGGAAAATGTTGGAATATATTGTTTTAGATTTAAATCTCATTGGCAAAACTGTTAAGCTTCAATTATTTTAAAATTCTTGGATGCTTATCTGAAACTTTTTAATTGTTTTCATTTAAGATACAACCCAAAAAGTTTAATTACATTAATTTTTATTTGATTTACTTTTTATTCATATACGCATTTATTTAGAGCATAATAAACTGACATTAATTTAACATATCGCACGTGCAGCTTGTTTTCTGAAATATCAGTAAATCATATTAATTTTAAATTACGAGCAATTATTGCAAAATGTAGAAATAAATTTCGATGAAGTTAAGCCAGAAATTTAAGAAGATTTCGAATGTCACAATTTTTAGACACACCTTTCGATCCTTTCATTGTGAATCTCTAAAAGAAGGTTTTATAAAAGAAAAAGTAACTTTAGCGAGTACCAGGATCAAGTTTCATATCGTCACGATGAGCACCTGATGAAATTTATGACCAAATTTTGCCTGAAAACAAGTGTACACGGTGGCGAGTATCCGCACATAATTTAATGCATCTTAACAACCTGCAAATTAGAGTAAGCGGATGTATGCCACAAACTGTAATACTTTTCATGGTCAGTACTATCGTAAGGATGTAAAACCACACCTTCACTTTTTACAACAATAATTTATAATACTTAAACATTTTAATGTAATTAACCAAAGTTTATTTTAAACAATAAATTTACATGTTAAGTAATGTAAATTATTGAGTTATAATTAAAATTCATTAATTGGCTTAGGACAACTTTCATTTGTATTAACGTAAAAAGTTTTCAGTTCATTAGAAAGTGAAAACAAATCTAATCCATATTAAAATTAACGAAATCTTTGAAATTTTAACTTTAAGAAGAAGAAACTATTTGAAACAGAAAGTAAAAGATACTTTGAAAGAAAGTAAAATTCGAATCCAGATTGCGATTTTTTATTCACTGTTAAATATCAAACTGAATGTGCTATCATTTAAGAGCTACAAGTGAAAAAACTAAAATTAAATAGTTGTTTCTAATGCAAACGTTAGCTGAAAGAAATGAAAGATGAAATAAAAAATTATAAAAAGAAAATTAGTTACTTGTGCTCGATTGTAATTTATTAATAATTGTTGATGAAAAAGTTTGTGTTGCATGAGCAACGACCAATTCCTCTGTTTTTCTTTACTTAAATTATATTATGTTTTCATGCACTAAAGACTAAAATCTTGCACCAACAAAGTATAACTAATTTTTAAGAGCCATAAAAAGTAAAAATTAATAGTGAAATATAAAAATTACAAAAATATAAAAACATTGATAAGTAATAATAAATAAATTGCTCAATAGTGCGGTACCTTCTACTTGACTTAAGATTTAAATAAAAACACAATTTTCTGGGAAACGCAGAGAATTCACTAATTGATTACCAAATAAACCGCATTAGTTATTTATGAGTAAATATAGGATTTTTCAATATCATCAAATAGGAAATAAATCAGTTCGAACCCCGATTTTTTCGTTGTGGCCAATTACTCGGCCAGAAAAAGTATTTTTATTGAAAGATATCGATTCCACTTTATATTTTATAACCTTTAATAAGTTTTAAATTTCAGATTTTTTAACAAATTAATCAAATTTAATTTTTTTTGTTTATCACTTATTAACCTTTAATGTCTTACACTATATTATATTGCATGACATACGTATAGTTACCTAAACCAAAATCGCAAAAGACATAACATTTATATAAACAGGTAAAATTCCAAGAATTTACTTTCAATTCTTTCTTTTTTAATTAGTAAAATTATTGGATTCATACTAGATTCTACGGTGAAAAGTGTAATAAACTTTTAATTAAAAAAATAAAACGTAAATGTGCTAGATTTCCTACTAATAACCTTTTCTTTTATTCTTTTTCATTTTTCAACAGGTAGTTGTTACACTTGCTGACCTTCAATGTTGGACACCTAGTATATAGTTAATTCTGATACAGTGAAAGTAAACCATTTATTCGAACCTTGTTGGCAACTAGACAAAGAACAATTTAAGAGCAAATACCAACCTGACCAAATTCAGTAACATTAACATTGAAGTATAAATCAAATATTAATTAATGATAAACGAATTCGATGTTATTTCACGATTTCGTCAACCAAAAAGAAAATAAACTTACAAGAATGATGAAAACTAAATTTCACTAAACAAGTTCCAGAAATGGTTATTAAATCTGAAGTTACGCTGCTATTATATTGCTTATCGTTTCAATTAAGCTAAATTTCATTTATTTAAATTTCTGCTTGCATTTACTTTACATGTTTTAATTACTAAAAAGAAATTTCTCTCTGGTGCGGTAGTTATAATATTTAATTAACCTCGCCAAAAACTGTTCTACTGTTTACATACAATTAACTTATAATAATTAACTAGATACCACTCAATTTTTTACTAGAAATCGTTCAACTTCTATTATTCAAATTGAACTGCTGCATATGGATTTTTCCTATATAGGAAGTTAATAGGATATGATGGTATGATTAGTATTGTAAGTTGGAAATGCTATAGAACACTCCTATATCCTACAAATGCAAAACATTATTGAGACACCAACAAGATATGATTCATAATAGTGCAGACACTAATGGATTACAATCATTAGCGTTTATACATAAATCATATTTATTAAGAACCAACAAGAATAAATCAAATTAAGTCCGGTCCACCCTGAATTTAGTTTAGGTCAACAATATTTTTACCAAAGATCTTGATGAACCCCATCCCGATGAACCAGTGACGATAGCAAGCAGAACATCAATATGCATTACAATATTTCTGTTTTAAGTTTGGAAAGACGTATTTGTTCAGTTCTCTGTTTGTTTTAGCTTAAGCAGAGTTAAACAGATGTGTCTTTCTCTAAGGTTTCAGTCTGTCAACTTGTTAAATGCAGCTTTACACCGTTTCCGGTCCTGAATTTTCTTTTTACTCCTATCCTTTCCTTGTAGCATCCGTTTTATAAAACTTTCTCTTCCTAGTAGGTGACTAATATTTAGTCACAATATATTGAACATATTATGTATTTGCAAACAATTCAACTTTTTCAAAATTCTTACAAGATATTTTCTGGGTAACAGATTCATTCAAAGTGAACTGAGAAAACCAAGCTGACTTGCAAGAGATGTATCTTACTTTCTCTGTGTTATAGAAGTCTTGTAAAACCTACGAAGATAAAAAGAGAAATAATGCATAAATGATCAAATCTGTTTGATGATTTTAAACCAATCGTTTACTTTTAAAGATTTTTCCTGGTCAATAGGATGCGATTTTTTAAAAGTAGGAAAGAATAATGAACAGGTAAAAATTTTGATTCTTAATTTCTTGACGATAATGATCTAAATGAGGGACTTATTGCAAAAACTAATTTTTACTATATAATTATTATTGTTGTTAATTAATGTATGTATATACAATAATTTTAAAACTATGAATAAGTGAAGGGAACCACTGTCGCTATATGCAGTTTTATAATTCATAACGCTAGCTAATACCTACCACTTGTTCTCATTTTAAATTACATAATGTAAAAATCTGAGTAAAAAATAGTTTCTATAGGTACCTTACGATTAAATTTGAAACACTTAGCAACACGTAATCAATACCAGCATAAAATTAAATAATCAGCTTTTAGACCGTATCACAGAGCAAATAAATTAATTTTGAACAATTGTGTATAATATGTAACTTAAGCTTTCTAAAATGCATTAAATAAAAAATTTGTTTATTTTAAGATTTTACATAATAAATCAAGTATCCGCCTATTATATTATAATATTCTAACAATAGTAGGTTGAATTCTTAGCATAGAACAAGTCAAATATTTTGACCTCAAGATTTTGACTTGATCGGCTCCACAAAAAAGATTCAATAAATATTGATAAAATTTAAAAATAAAATTGATAAAATATTAGTATTTTAATTAATCTTTTTTGAATCTATAAAAAGCGATGAAAAATTTAGATACGAGATGCTCCAAGATATTATCATATAAAATGGTAATGAAATCACTGTTAATTACCTAATTAATTTCTTATTTAATCGACTGAAAATTAAAGTACGTACGCTTCTTAAAAAAGTGAATGTTGACCTAGTAGGGTAAGTAAATGCAAGTTTATTATTGTACAAATGACATATTTAAAAAAAAAGCGCAACATTCACTTTGCTTTCAAAAAAATCAATTTATATGCATCCATAATGTTGTCTATAAAAATATAATATATTTCGTAAGTTATTTGAATGTTGAATAAAATTCGATATATTGTTTTATAGTAGTCAGTACTTGCTATAAAGACAAAATTTCTCTTCAAGTTTTCTTGAATATTAGAAAATAAATTATCGTACTAGATATAGCTTTAAAAATCTCGTTATGACACACCTAACATATTCAATTTTAAATGTAAATAAGTCATTAATTTATAATGCTGCATGTAAAATTTGTCATGTCTGTTATCTGGTCAATTCAAATAATTTATTTAATCAATTTGTGTTCAGCTAAACGCCGATCATTGAAGCAATTCAATCAAAATTACATTCTAGGAAATATTTCCACAAGTGAAGAGTAAGGGCAATAAATTCAGAAAGTCAAAATAAGCTTTAAATATTACTTAATATGTTTATAAGGGTAAAAGGTTACTATGATCTAATAGCATATTATGCATTAAGGCAGAGAAAGGCAGTATTATATACCAAAGGTGTAAGGTTGAAGCTCGGGGGCTACAAATAGAGGAAATAATATTATTGTTCTCTTGAAAGTTGAAGTCTAAGAATTAAATAAATAATTATCAAATTTTCAGTCGCTGTCCTCTTATCTTGTTAAATTTAAAGCTAACAACCAATACCCCTTTTTATAATATGTTAATATCGCCCTTATATTTAATTGAATATAATTGAACATACGAAGCTGTTGTTCAAATTATAGTTCGTATTTCTTAAGAAATAACAAGTTATTCCTATAACTAATTTTTTGATGTAGTAGAAATATATTCAAAGGATTTCCAAAAAAATACATAACTTTATTAACAGCAACACGTTATAAATCAAAGATATCATTTTTCGACAGCATTCAGAAATACCCTCAAGCGTATTTGATTCAAAAATGCAATTATTGGAAAGACTGCTAAGAAACCAATGTACTGATTAGAAAAAACTTAATTTTTTTTTCAATTAAATAAGATTACATTAATAAATTAGATAAAATTTAACTGATTACCAAGTTTGGAATAAATAATAAATTTTTTTCATAATTAAATTAAATCAAATGCGAGAATAATAATTACTATTTACTTAATAGACAAATCATAATATTGACCTCAAACCTCCATCGAAAATAGAAAATATTGTAGCGTTAATCTCGCTTGTTTGTCGACATAGAGTAAAACTGGAGTCACTGTAATTCAAAGAGAAGTTTTCTAAGTTATTGCCAATGCAATAAAAATGTACTAGTCTTTCTCTTTCACATCTGAAAATATATTTATATCTCACTCGTGTTCATCGCACACTTAAATTATATCTCAGGTTCTATTTATCCTACAGACTCATCATTTTGAAGCTATTGAATAAAGCTTGCGTTGCATATTTATTAAATTTAATGATATAATTTCATTACTCCGGTATTACTTTCCGAGTGATGTAACTCTTGTAAAATTTCGAAAAAAATATAAATTTATTTCTTAAATAAATCTTTGAAAATTGACAATTCGAAACTATTTGCACAATTTGACTCAAAAAAAATAATAAAATACATTACCTAACTTTAAATTTAAAACTTACATACCTAGGTATATTTTTTTTATCTTTTATTTAAACATTGTAGTGTTTAAGTTTATGGTACTACTTTAGTCAGTTACAGTATTATTACTCAAATTTTTGTTAAACGCAAAAAAATAGCTTAAGTATTTAAGTGTTATAATTTGCTAATTTTTATTGACACAAGCCAATATGTTGTTAAAGGTCTTTGCTATTATTATTAATTGTTACACAATCATTTTGATCTTATCATATGATGTTAAAAATAACCAGCTTATATTACCACACCTTGTATTAGAACTTGAAAAAATGCAAATAAAACTAAAATTTTTATTTTTTTAGTTTGAAGAAATCTACAAATGCCAAATTGAAACCTATTAAAGAGGTTCACATCGATAAATATAAGTAATTTTTTTTAATATTTTGGAAATTTTCGTAATGCCTATATCTGTTGAAGATTTGCGAAACTCCGTTAAAAAATAAAAAATCTATTTCTGAATAATTTTTCATTTATTATAATAGAAGTATCATTGAGTTTTTTATTAATTTAGGGATTGTTAGGAAAATTATTGTTATTCATATAATATTTAATAGTCTTTATAATATAGTATAATTATATCAACGAATTACAATAAGTTAGAACGATTTAGAAAAATACAAGTTTCTTTTACTTCGGTATATCCAACCAACGTCATATATTTCATTATTTGCAGTTATTAATGCCAAATTATTTAATCCAACGGTTGTTAAAAATTAAAAATTTTTACTTAAAAGATTTGTTCTAAATATTTAATAAATTAATAAATAAAACATTTTCCTCAGAATTATATTGATTAATGTGAACTAGTTTCGAGTCACGTCCTCATCAGCATGTAGTACCTACAAAAACATATTATTTGTATATTAAAACAATTAAAATTATTAAAGAAAAAAGAAATTATTTAAATATGTATTTTTTCTCGATTTTTTAAAATTGCGTATTTCTTATTTGTGCGATAAAATATACGTACAAAAATTTTCATAAGTTTGTTTTTGTAAATTTTAATTCCATTCAAAATAAAATTTTAAGGAGTTGGTAATTTGTAAAAAACATGTTGACAATTTGTGAAAGCCAAAAATGGCCGACGAGAAAAATAAATTACAATTTTGGATACAATAATAAATAAAATTAAAATTGGAAAACGGTGAGATTCTTTGTTAAATTATCCGGACAGCTGCGTGCCGGCATGGAATATTTCAAATTTTAAATTAAATTTTAAAACTAGGCGGGCAATTTAAAAGATTTGTAATGTTTTCTGGAAATCATACCTATAGGTTGGGTCCATTTCCCCAGCCTTTAGTGGTCCCAGTCTTCTTCGGCATATTCTTCAAAAAAATTTTTAATTTTTGCCACCAAATTATAATATTTATAAGTGATATAAAAAAATTGGCAGACAAAAATTCGATCACTCATGTAATATAATAATTATTGAAAATTGCGAGAATATCTGTTGATTCGGTGAAGACGGTAAATACCGCTGCCTTTTCACTTTATAAAGAATATTGTAATCGCCCATTCAAATTTTGAAATTAACAAATTAATTTAACAATGAGCTTTTCGCAATGGATTGTTATTATAATCAGATGCTAAAAAAATTTAAACAGTCAAATAAGTGGGGGTTCGTAGCATTAGATAATGGTGGTGTCAAGGTCAAGACCCAAGGTGAGTCGAGAATTGTTAACTCTTTATTAAGTTAAGTTAAAAAAATGAATTTAACTTTTTAAAAATTATTGATTATAGAAAAATGTTTAAAAAAACTCTTAGCTTTTCTGTTCGTCATCAAAATATTTATCACACATTTCTAACTACTCGCACCTTCAATCTGAAAGTTATACAAAAATTATCAAAATTCTTTTATTTCTTACTTTAAAAATCAAATTTATATTAATAATTATGTTATTATGTTAATTATAATAACTATGTTTGAACAATATCTGCATTAGACTTTTTTTAAATAGAAATAATTTTTTTCTAAACAATGTAGACAAAATTTTGACTTGGGGTTATGCCTACGAGAAAGGTGAGGTGTCCTTTAAAACTACCACACACTGTGAAATTAAAAGAGAACAAAATAACACCGCATACTTCAAAGGAAAATTGATTGAACACATTTAGAACTTCAATTACAAAGAAACTGTCTAGCTTGAAAGAAAACCTTTTAAACTCGAATGTCTAGAAGTGATTGTAGACATAAATTTCTAAACATAATAAAATAAACTTGAATTATATCTTAAATAATAATAAACTATAAAATATTACAATAGACATTTCTTAACCTCTTTATTCGTAAATCTTAAGAAGAAATTAATTTATTTTCAACAATCCTTAAAAGGCTACTTATCATCATCCAAATGTACCAAATCAAGTTTAAATGCTGCAGGTGCTTAAAAAGTGAAACTTAAAATTCTAGTACGCTTGAGTTAATTCATACCTGAAGAATGTTAAGGGCTATAATGGCCCTTTTAACTTTTATATGGACATATTATTTTATACATATTATAGTGGAAATAAAAGGTGGGTATCAGTTTATGGTGAACTTTCTTTTTGAGATAGGAGTGTTGTTCAAGTGCTATGGCATGCCAGTGATGTGATGGTAGTGAACTGAATGTCTTCGTGTTAAGTGCTGTTGATAGTAATAACTATTTGGATTATCTTTATCTAAAATGGTTAGTAGTTTACCAATTTTTATAGTTCTATACAAGACGGTGACTGCTATATTCACAAACAAATTTTAACCCTGCTATTGCATTAACAAAATTTAATTTTTTAATTTTTTGTTTAATACTTTTAATACCAAAACTTTTACAAAATTGCATCAAAAAGTAACTTGATTTTAGAAATTATTGTCCTCGATTTAATTAATTATATTGATCAAATGCTTTTACTGAACTTTCTAGATTAAGCAGTTCTTTTATAATATTAAACGCTAATATAATTTATTATTTAGTATAGGTAGCGATATTATATGTATATCAACTGAAATTGAAAATGAAATATTTAATCATCCAATAGCATAATTGATTTTTTGAAAATGACCAGACGTGGTAATCGTTTCAATTCAATCGACAACACTGAGCAAATTTAAATTTTGTTCTAAATTCCAATATAAAAATTAAATTCTAGTTCTGAAATCAAAAAACTTTCTTTGTAAAGCTGTAGTATTTCTTTTTGTAGCTTTTATCTAACATTTTTCATAGGTGATTTTTTAATATACGCTGTATAATAATACACAATATTTTATCGTAAAATATTATATTATGTATTACATAAATTAAATTTCATTCTCTAGTTAGTGTTGAAGTAGATATTTTTAAATTGGGAAACGTGCCTATGTTTGTTTTACGTATTTCCTCAAAGATTTGCACGTAATTTAATTGAAATGTTATCTTCATGATTATTACGTAATTGTCATTAATCTTGTTAAAGAATTAACCTTAATGATAATTTTAATACCATTTTAAGTAGGTGTAAAGTAAATGTTTCATTCAAAAACGTTCAAAAATTTGCTCACGATTAATGTTGCATATTTAATTATATAATTTATCCTCTTAACTAATAGAACTTTTAAGCATTTTATTTGCTAAATTTGTTCATTGTGTTAAACCTAAGCATGCACTTGAGGTTACCTACACCTGGTAGTACAAATTAATAAATTCGTGTAAGGAAATTAATAAATTATGAACATTTCTCTTTTACTCTAGAAATATCACAAAAGGGAATTACATCATAATCTAAATAATTATTTTTGGCTGATCAAGTAATAATGTATAACAATAATATATTTGTTGATAAACCATTTTGGAATGATTTTAAATAATAATAACCAAAATATAACAGAAGAAAATAATATGCATACAAATAACACAGAAGAAGATTGTGACCTTGAAAGAGAACACTAAGGTATTCGGAATATAATATTATATTAAAATATATTACAGTAGCTGATACAATTTATTTTTTACGCATGAATTTTTATTTTATTTAATTTCAAATCTTTTATAAATACATTAATTTCACAAAAGAGGTAACTCATATAATTCTTTACATCCGTTCTACTACTTATACTGTTTTCAGATTGTGTTTTTCACAAAATTATTAGTTTAACTACGTTTATAAATATTAATAAGAAATCTAATTTAGCTTTACCTTAAAAGCGAAAATCTAATTATTGTGACTCACAATGTCCATAATTAATTATTTTTCGACAACTCATTTGTAGGAGTGTGCAAATATTTAATTTTATAATGACGGTATTTGATGGGCACAAAACAAAACCTATTTCAAGTACAAAATTAATTTAAACAACGCCCACCATCGACTAGACTTCCGACATTGAAGAGCTTTGTTGAAATATGTATTCACTACATGTAAAATAGTAATTAAAAATAAAAATAAACTGATTTCCAGATTGCCAAATTCACTAAAGCTTATTATGCTCAAAATTGTTTTGATTTTGTGGAAAATTTATTTTTATTTGAACTTTTTCATTCCAATATGGGCGTAGTCCCCCGCTTTCTTTTTCGTTCAATTTTTTCAGCTAGATCTCTAATGTTCTATGTTCATCTTATTGGTCATTTGGCACACCTTTTAGCATATATCTTTAGTCTCCAATTCTAGTAATCTATTTTCTATTACAAAATTGCAATATATGTATAATGTAAATATTAAAAAAAAAGTAATTAATCATCAATTTATAGTATTAAATTACTTCGTGAAATTCTTATATTATATTAGTTTTCACGGTTAAATAAAATTCAGATTATTATTTTTTATAGCGTACCTAATGGTTTTGTTAAGAGGTGTAAGTGAACTAAAGAAATTTTTACAATTGTTTCATTATTTAATAGTTTGAAACATTTTCACGTTAACTAAAATTACTATGTACCTATATCTTCTAAATATATTTCACAGTTCATTGCCGTTTTAAAATTATTGTTTATTATATGCTGTTTGGTTGATTGTAATATTTAGAAACTTCTGTGCTAGAAGTGGATTGACTTCCTCTTTATTATTATGTCTTGCACCTGATTATTATTCATCAGTATTTATTATTAATCACTCATAATTAATTAAAGAAAAACATACAATAACCACATAATTATTAGAATAGCAAATAATATGGTAACCATTATTTTCACCTGTTTCGAGAAACCAATTTGTATTCCAAATTATTATCTTCATATTTCGTAAACAATAAAAATTGTTAATGTATCATTTTCATATTTACATTTCGCATCTAACGACATCCATAGCTTTTTCATGAATTTTTATAATTTAAAAATTATTAATTTATAATTTTTATATTTTGAAAATGAATTGGCATGACTTTCAAAAAAATTGACAGTGGAGTACAATTAATTTGATATTTTGTTGACATTGCAAGCAAGTTATTTGTTGACAATCGGGTTGGAAGTCATTTCTAAGCAAGTAAAATGAAAAATTAATCAAACGAAGAGAAAGTTGTTATGGTTAAACATATTACAGTGGCGTTAATTTACGTAGAATGAGTAATATTTTTTTGTGTGAATTTTGAGAAAAACGTTTTTGGGAATGATAAATATCTATCCAACGTACAATATAAAACAAATTCCTCAAGAAGGAACTCTTGCGCCAAAATACGTAATATTTCAAATATTAAAAATGTTCGAATATCGTTTAATTATTTATAAATCTCGGTGTTATTGGGAAATACTTTAAGCAGACGACGAAAGTAGACGTACGTTTAGTGAAGAAATCAAGGACGTGCGAAGCAAGGCGGTCACTTTATATCATCAATTTGTTTTAACGGATGAATACACTTTTATGCTAAATAGTGAACCCAATGTTCATTGCTGAAATGCACATTTAGATAGCCAAATTTCATTATTTAGGGCATAACGAATTAGAAATATATCATAACTGCGGATCAATAATTCTTTGCATTTATTGCATTTCCGAGTTCTTAATATCATCCTAGCACAGTGTGAAATTGTATCTAAAATTCTGTAACAACAAAACAAATTAGTAGTATAGTTTTTTAATTTATTGTTAGTTTTGTTGTGTAGGTAAATTTTCATATGGACCGTTACCCATAGATATTAAATCAGTTATTATTTGAAAATGATTTATTCTAATAACTAATTTGCTTACCTGAAGCTTAGAATTAGTGAAGTTCTTAGACCGAGGATAATCCGAATACGACAGGACACATTTATTGAAATGCAATTATTTTTGCAAAAAATCAACCCCCTCCAATAAACACATATCTTTATGGGTTTATACTGATTAGCATTCACTCCTTCTGCAACAAAGAATAAATCGTGGGTCGATGCGCTGGGTGATGCATTTTTCTCGAAAAGTCTAGCCATATAAAAAAATTCAAGAAAATTTTTTTATCTTACAGAATGTGGTTTGCTAAGAAAAAGAAAGTTGCCATTTAAAAAACAAAACTGACCTTGAAATGACCTTGAAAATTAACAGTAAGTAAAAAATTAATTACTCCATATTCTTTCTTTCTCGATGTTATAAAAATTCGAATTACTTTCGTATATAAATCGTTATTAAAACCATAGTTTCATTTTTTTTATAATAACAACCGCCTGAAAATAATTCGATTTTAATGAATAATTTTTTTTTCTTGGATAATAATAGCTAGATCCATATAATAATATCATGAAATATTATAAATAGATACCCACAAAATTAGAACATTACCTAATCATAAAAACTGTACTAACTATTGTCTTGCTTATTAATATATTTTATTTGTTTCTCATTTGTAAACGTCAGTTTCCAAAAACACAATAATAATCAAGAAAGTTTATTTTATCAAGTCACTAACTTGTAAAACTGACAGTTAACTTGCAAAATTTTTACAAGTTAGTAGTATTATTTACATTAGAAAATTTTGTTTTATCGTCATATATGTTGAAAACCATGGTACAATTGTTATTTCCAGTAACACAGATTTTTGATGATGAAAGAGTTGATACTGATGATGATGAACCATCTGTTGACTCAGAAACTGCTGAACTCGAGGACTGCAGAACATTTGTCCTCTCCTTACTACCAAATAATTTGCTAGACATTTCGATTTTTTTGTTGACCGAATCATCGACATATAACTCATCGCAATTTCGGTGCTCTTCCACCCTCCTGCACGCTTTAGTGCTAAAATATCTCCACCCGAATCCGCAACCATAGTGGCTCCAGTTCTGCGAAAAGAGTGGCCGGTGTATAACTCTGGGTCTTTTAAACCTAGATATTTCGCTATTTGCTTTGGGACACCACCAATAGTGTGCTGGCCAGCATTAAGGGAAATGCACTTTCCATGTCGGTATGTCAAAAAAAATCTTAGGCTTTCTGTTTTAGGAGGCCGAAGATTTACATATTTTCTGTATAACATGCAGGGCTTGAAGCTGCAGCCATCATCGGTTATGGTGAATCTTCTTGTTGTTAAATTTTTTGTTTGCCGCAATGTCACAATAACGTATTTTCCCATATCTTCTACATCATTCATGTTTAAGGAGAGAATTTCGTCACATCGACAACATCCAAAAATCCCAAATATTGTTACAATTTTCGCCAGCAACCACTGGTCATCAGGAGCATGTAAAAGAAATTGTTCAGCCTCTTCTTTACTTAATACCTTGGCCTTTTTTGGCGTATAACGCTCATTTTTTCGTTTCAGAAACGCTATTACCTTCTGAAATCTGCAAATGACAACCAAACGTCATATTTTTCAATAAATTTTTTAAGGAAAACAAACCTGCGAACAGGGGCATTTTCTTTCATTTCCAAGCAGCTTTTCAGCATAGACCATTTTGCCCATAAAGTATTAGGGCTGAATCTAGCTGATAGTTGATTCAAGTAGACCAACAAAACATCTTCAGTTACCCCAATCACACTATTTTTGTTTTGCCACTTTTTGAAGTCGTCGTATTCTCGCTCGTACCTTGAACCTGATTTTGCAGGTAATAAACTTGAAGCTATACTGCTGGCTGCCTCAATAATTTCTTTTGGTACATTCATTTTCGCTTTCGCCAAAACAAATGTAAAGAAAAATAAACAGACATGGTCATGGCAACGCTTCCATAGCTTACGACATTTGCGACAAATTATTGAGATTTTTTTGGAATTTATCTAACCTTTTTACAAATGAGAAACAAATAAAATATAAAACAATACACGCAAGGTAACGGGTTTTACTGGCTCAAGGAGGTAACTGACTCGCCTGCGGCTCGTCAGTTATATCCTCCATTCGCCAGTAAAAACCCTCTTACCTTGCTAGTAATGTTATATACTATTATAATACTATTGCATAAAAGTTATCTGTCAAGGTAGTAATTATATGCTACTTCCGTATTTCGCTTATATTTAAATTTATCAAAAGCCCACTTACTATGTTGGTACCTACATATTATGAATTAGCAAGTTTCTTAAGGACATCTACTTTCTGAACAATTAGACTAAATTATATTTGAACTGCAATAGTTGAATCCATTGCATAATTACATAAACTATGACTAAGTAATTGCAATGCAAGCAACGAATAGATTTAATGGATTTAACAATAACCGATGTTTTGTTTAAATCGTGCATAAAATAATAATCATAATTTTTTAAATAAATTAACATGACAGCTTTGCAATAATACTGTATTATTTCTTTATTTGCCAATAATTATTTATAGTAGGTACTTGAATATCTAAAAACATTTTTTCGATAACAACAGAATTATTAATGGCGTACCTTATTTTAGTAATATAGAAATTGATTTTTATATTTATTCTATTACTTTTCTTCTATAAACGTTTACTTAATAAGTAGTTATAACTTTCTATACTTCCACGTTCAATCTGAAAAGTATATTAATTGAAAATGCCTAATTTTAGGCACAAAATCTGTACAAAAGAATCATGAACCAGAACACAGAAATGTTAAGGTACTTTTCATTGTTTTTTGATAAACGAATTCAAAGTATTGTATTGAACAGAACTAAAAAATAAAAAGAAACAGGTAAGTGAATGGTAAAATTCCTTGTTACACTTTTTTGAATTTAATTTCTAACTTCATAATATGCAAAAAAAATATTCAGTAGATGTTTCAGATTGCTCAAATTGCAGTTTATATGTGATTTAAAAATACTATCATCAGATACCCTATAATCTTATAGTGTAAATAGGGGAATGATAAAATATTTATATGGTTACAAGAAATCCAATTTTTTTATATTATACAAATTATTTATTTATAAAGCACCCAATCAAATTATTGTAATTCAATGGTGGTTTGTTTGCATTTAGAAAAAGATAATCGTATGAAATTATTTTCTTATATTGAAATTGATAATGATAATAATTATAAACAAGAAAAAAACAAATAATTTGCAAATTCCTCTACTTATACCATCTTATGTGCATATCTTAATTGCTTGTTATATACCGAAATAAAGCTAAAATTTCTACGTTTTTTGTATTTATTGTACCTACTTACTTACCCACTGTACTTTTAAATAGTAAATACTGTGAATGCAAAGCATTATTAACAATAAAAACTTTTCTTTTTTTCTTCTCATAAAGACTCACTTTATACCACCTGCTAAAACTTAAAATTTTGGCATACAACCGTAAAATATAATGGAATTTGTTTTTTTTAATATAATTTTTAATTTAAAAAAATTGTATTAATAATATTAATAATTTATATTATTAATATAATTTTTTCCAACACATACAAATTATTTGCGTACTACTTAAGACCTAACCCAGTGTCAAATACACATACCATTATGTAGGTTGGATAATGGGAGTAATGAAGAATTGCAAAAATGAAATATTTTACAAAACACATTTTAAACATTTATTTTCTAAAACATCCCAAATAAGCAGAGACAATGCAATTTAAAACAGTAAACACACTTCATTTAGTTCTGTTTTTTTGCATTGTTTCATATTTAATAAAATAAAAAAACATTGTGCTTTATGTGATATGTTAAATGGTTTAATATGAGAAAATAAAGTTAAGTAATAATAGTACAATAGACATGGAAAGTAAAAATATTTTTAAAGAATATGTTTAAAACAATACGTAAAGATTTATTATACAAATTAATTATTGTTTATCTTAACAACAATTCAAATAACACATACATAATATTAAATAACAAAGCCAATGATATAACAGAACCTTTTTAATTTTAATTTTACTGTTTGATTACTATTAGATAATAAATTATACAATAATTGATTATTATGTAATATTTTCATAAAGCCCTTTGAGGAAACTGGTGATTTACCTTATTTATTTAATATATATTTTAAATTAATAGCCAAAATATATGTTTTGTAATTTGTACAAAGATTGCTTTTGCCATCTCATTGACATACAAAGATCTATTAGGATTAAGAATTAATAATTAAGAATAAACATTCAATTCATTGTGGAAATTGGTAATATCGTTTTGTACTCAACTTGAAATGTTTTGTCCACGATTGGTTCGATATTTTAACAATGGTTTCAAGAAACAGACGTTTAAAATTTTAAATTTAAATTAAAAAAAAATAAAAGAAATTAAAATTGTTGTAGTGCGATTTACATTTTTCACATTGTCCCAGAAAAGAATTAAAATTTTATAAAACAAAAATAATTTATACCGCATCTGAAGATAGCCAAACAGTATCTACTGGCCATTTTGCTTGTAAATTATTGTTAAATTGTCAAAATAAAACAAAAGCACTTCAAGAAGAAAAAATTAGCCTTGTAAAAAATACAATTGTAACCAAAAGTTACTTTGCGCAAACCATTATAAAACAATTCTACTATGAAAACACAGAATAACTTTTTTTTTCAACACAATAATATTGTTTATATTCATTGTTCACAAATTTATTTCGATCTGTCAAAATAATTTATTGGCAATTGTTTTTGGCAACGCAACTTGATTTTTTAGTGTTTGATTTATTTTAAAATAAACATGAAGGGTTTCTACAGAAGATAATCCTTGGATACTCGAACCTCATTTCTTAATATGATACTTTTTCCTGACGTTGTTATTTTTCGGATTTCCTTAACAAAATGTATATTATTGATAGATCTCTTGTTTAAATATTTCGGAAATGAAGTGAAGTAATCAAAATAAATTACCTATGGTAGATACATTACAAATCTTAGGTTTTGACCAGATATTTTTGTCATACAAATCGAACTAAAAGGAAATGCGCGTTTTACTTAATTCTTACAATTATGGTGTGCCTACTATAACAAGAGAAAGTCTAAGCTATTCCAACTAGTTATTGCCCTAGATAATTGTTCTGAATTATGATTATCCAACCAAAAACTCATGTTTTAATTTATTACAAGTACATTTCAGCCTATTATCAAGTTAGTGATGCGTTCATTGTAAAAGCTATTATAATAAAAACAAACTTTTAAGAATTCATTGTGTCAAATTTTATATAGTTAACAAACCTAATTATTTACACTTCGATACCTTTAGCGAATAATTATTAGTTATTATAATTAAACATTAATTAATGTCTTTTTTGGCAATTACCTACCTAAAAATTCAATTTAAAATAATACTTTTTTTTTGTTATAGATACCACGGGAGTATATTAAGAAATATGCATTTGTTATAGTAACAATAATTCATGTGGTTCAATCAGAAAATGCTCGGGTGTACGATACAAATGAATGGGTCCCTGTAGATAAAAACTGTCCTACTTGCGAGAGAAGTTTACGGCAACATCAAGACACCGATAAACAACCAAATGATAGAGTACTTAATGTATTTGAAAAAGACAAACTGGGTCAGCAGCCAATTGAGAAGATTTCAAATTATTTGCCATCAAGACATTTACCTAAACGGCAGCAATTATTTAATCCAAATGCACCGAGGAATATCAGACAACAACTTAATGAAGGCGAAATCGTAAATCGTCAATTTTATAAACCGCAATTAAATCAAAATGTTCCTCCCGTTACTAGAGAATATCAAGCACAAGTGCCTCAAATTATACAAAATGGAAATCAACAACCGCAACAACTATTTCCTCCGCAACTACTTCCTCCACCGGAACAACCATATTTTTTACAAAACCAACAATTTCTACCGCCCCCATTAATACCAAACCCGGGAAATATTAATTACTTTCAAAGAAATTATAACCACTTTGCAGTTCCCAATCAACCACAATACAATCTAAAAAATCAATCTCACCCGTACGGATTGTTAAACCCGGGAATTGATATCATAAATCAAGAATTGGCACCAGCTCCATTGACAAATCATAACAATTACAATAATCTTGTACAATTGACAAAGCCACTTCCTCCTAAACCACAATCCGGAAACGAAAATGTGCAACTGGTGTACGTACCAATCGAATCTTTGAATCAAAAACAACAACCTTCTCATCAGAACACATATGTGGCATCCGAAGAGTTGCCCAAACAGCAACATCGTTTTCAACAAAATACCCAATTCAATGCTCAAAATCAACTCAATGCACAAAATAATAATCAATTTAGTTTTCCACAGGGGCAAACCATTCAACAAAATTTACGAACACAAAATCAACAACCAACTCAAGAACGTTTGCAACCTTTAGAAACTGCTCAAAATAATATACCACATCGACACCAACAGCCTTCTTCTACAAATCAAAATGAATCACCTTCCGAACACAAACAACACCAATTAGAAAATATCCAAAACGACTTTGCGCGTCAAGCTTTGGATGCATTAAAATTGCAGTTGGCTTTTGATCAACGTGAAATTCAACCTCAAATTCAAATTTCTTCGACGACGATACAAACGCCCACAAGTCAATCTAAAAAGCGTAAACCTCATCAACCACCACTCGCCGTATACATGGGAGGTGAAGGCGATGTGAGTGTTTCGGATGTATTAAATTTATTGAAAAATGCAAAATCAATTTCGGTACAAGACGAAGTAGGACCTAACTCACCTCAAGTTTTTGTAGGACCAAATAATTTGGATGCTCCCGAAGGCTTTACTAAATTCGATTTACCTTACTTGAATACAGTAGAAAATAACCGAATCGAACGTAAAGTCGAGCAATTACCATTCTTCGTAGCTCCTGCAAATTACAACGCCCCAAGTGGATATTCCAAAATTCCATTACCAGCTCCTCACGTAGGTTCGGTTGTAATTTCCGATAGTGAAAAGCTATCTCAGCAGCAAGTAAAACAACAACCACAATTTAGTTTTGGAAATTCATTTAATAATAATTATCAAACACCAATTTCATATCAAAATAGGCAACCAAATCCGATAAGAAGCGAGAATGTTAACGAAGCACCGCGTAGAATACCAGATCAATCAATTTCAAATTCATATAGAAATCCGTTAGCTAATAGTCCAAGCCCAATTCAATATTCTTCAACGATACGTCCAGATCCTCTAAGTCAAACCATAAATCAGTACGAACTTGAACAAATTAATAATCAATTTGTTCCACAATTTTTGGAACACAATCAATCCGAATTTCAGTTAACCGATGAAGAAATTGATAAATATGTACAAAACAATGTTAATAATAATAGAAACACTAACAGAAGTTATCCAAGCTTGTTATCAAATCAACAATATGTTACTGAAATTGTCCCGACAACTACGGAGCTACCAAAAATTAACCCGCATCGTGGAAGACCAGCTCAGCGCTTACAAGCATCCACCCAAAGCATTGTGGATAAAGATAAATATACCGTATTGGAAGAGTTTTCTATTAGCAACGACAAAGTGCAAACAACGACTCAACAAAATTATGTTAAATCTTTAGTTCAACCTTCGCAAGCGCCAATTAGAGAATTTAGACCTACAGTTATACCAGAAAGCAATCACTTTGATATACAATTTCGACCGATTCCCGAAAAAATAGAGTATCAACCGCAACAGCAAGTACGTCAACCAACCGCTGCGGAACTGATACAATCTAATCCCATTCCAAACCAATACCAAAATCAAAATACCTACTATCAATTAACTGACAATGGACAGTATGTACCAATAGAAAATGTAAATCAAAATCTTTACAAGCCGGTGCAACAAGAATATCAACAAGAAATTAAGACTGAAAAATCTCCCGACGTCTTTACTACTCCTCCAACATTTAATTTAGTTAATATTAATATACCTACAACAGAAAGCGCTAAACAAAGCACAGAGAGAACCACATCTGCAACGAGTAAATTAAGAAGCAGGGGAAAAGTGCATCACGTAACGAACACATACAATGATCCTTTTGAAGATATCAGTGATAACAGCGAAAATTATAAATTACCCGAAGAGTTTCCATCTATAAACCCAAATCTACATAACCTTATCAACAATTTGCAAGACCAATCGCTTCGTCCATTATTGGTTCCCGCATCTATAGCGCCTACAACCGAACACATATCTTATAGTTCTCCAATACAACAACCAAACCAATATGAAGAATTAACTCCAATACAACAACCAAAACAACCAAGCCAATATGAAGAATTAACTCCAATACAGCAACCAAAACAACCAAGCCAATATGAAGAATTAGCTCCAATTCAACATCAACCTTCTTACACAATTGTTTCAACACCTGAAGTGCAATCAACATCAATTTTGCCGATTACTCGTTTTTTGAGTACTACAACGGAAAGTATACCTATCGAAACGACAACACCTTATAAGAGGCAAAGAGGAAGAAGAACAAGAGTTACAACTACAACTTACGCCCCGTCAGCAAGAAACTCGCAAAGAACGCGAAAACCGTCAAGTCGTACAAGACAACCCCAAATAAGGCATCAGTCGGAAGAAGTAGATTATTCTTCATCGAGATTAAGTAATAATCAGCAACGAGACTACGATAACGATTACACTCCGAAAGTAACCAGAAGACCATCTACACAACAAAGATTTAGAAGTAGGGGACGTCCAGTTCAAGAAGTTGAAGTAACTCAAAGAACTACTACTTTAAGCCCAACAGAAAATGAGTATGTTACTCAATCTTCCCCTCTTCAATCGAGAGTTCAATTATCGTCTGCTTCTTATCAGCAACCACAATCGTACATGCAGTTTGAGCAACCAATAGAAAGCGCTCCACAAAGCAAAGTAACGTATTCGGATGATAGTAGTAATAATCCCATTCAAAGTACAGAAAAACAATACTATACGTCCGAGTCTCTGTCGTCATCAAGTCCAGCAGTTAACAATCATCAGCAATTAAGTGTCGACGTCTTAATAAATCATCCAGTAGTGGAATCCAATATCAAAGAGTTACCTCATACTGATAATATCCAATACGAACAGATAAACATTCCAAATGAACCAAGTAGTTCAACAGATTTTATTGTCGAAAAGAAAAGTACAACTCGATCACACTTCCGCAGAGGTGGACGAGTAAGAGTTAAACCAAGAACTACAACGCCTATTCCTTCGACTTCCACAAGTTTTGTAATGCCACAAGTAAAAGATAAAGATGAAGAATTTTATGGCTTCATCAGAACACCGAACTTTATTAAACCAAAGCACATTCACGCACAATCGAAATCTTCCACTAACGAACCAAAACTATATTCGTCAACGTACGTTAGCACAACAAGACGACCTTTGATCGTTCCAGTCGATAATGATGAATCAATTCAATACGAAAATCAGCAGAAATATTCAAATGATGTTCAAATTCATCCCAACAGTTTTGCTTCTTCAACTCCTAATGTAGAATTTGTTGGTAAAATAAAACCAAAATATTTATTGACCACACCTTTAATCAACGACGATTCCGTTCCATCGACTACAGAATATGTTCCAGATAAACGCTATACAGTTCACACCACGCAATCGACTTCCACTCTGAAACCAAAATCACGTGTTAGGATGCGAATTCCAAACAAAAAATTATACTCTCAAAGAGGAACGTCTCACTTTAAACCGCCGACAAGTATTAAAAATAATTCTGAAGATGAAGACGTCGAAGGAGGTAACTATCCCGCAACATTTTTAAAGGGGCAAGATGTAAAAACTGAAAAACCCAAGTTTCAAATAACCGTTGATCCTGATGATCAAATTCCTTACTCGTCCATTTATCATCCTCAATTTATTAAATCGTTCGATAAACAAAATCAGGCAGTTATGGAAAGAAAAATTATTGAATCTCAAGAATCTCAGTCTAACGAATACGATGACAATTTAAAAAGAGAAAAAAATTTGAGCACTAATACAAATAAATTAGAAGAAAATCCAATAAGTGAGCTTTCAAATGTTACAAACTCTACCGAAGAAAGTAATTCTGTAACTGTAACTACTTTATCTCCTGAAACAACAACATTCAGTGAATCTGAAGCAAATGTTGAATTAACAACTACGACAACCGAAAAACAGCAGCGACGTGGAATGTGGCGCCTCGTTAAACGTCCATTAGATCCATTAGAAGGATCTGAATCGCAAAATATTGGAAGCGTAATTGCTACTAATTTTGTTCTTAGTCCAGAAAAAAGCACAAAAAATAAAGATAAACACGATTTTGTGACTCATCTCAAAGATGAATCGTTGTTACAAGAAAATAAAAAAAGTGTTATTACCAAAAGTGAAGATCAAACAGAAAACACAACTAATCCAAGTGGTGATGCCAAAAATTCGATTACAAAAAATGACAACATAACCAGCCCACTAAAACATGAAAATATTTTGCATTCCATATTGAACATGTTTGGACTAGAAAATGATGAAAATCAAAAGTTATCGTTACAAAATATTGAAGATATCAATCGAGAATTTAACAGTGTTGAAATAACATCGCCAGAAGAAGATTTTACTACACCTCCTCCAGAGACTACTACTTTATCTCTACCAATTAATAACAAATCGACGGAGGTGGAAACTAAATTGCAAAACATTGATCCAACTATCGTAACGGAAACTGAAACTTCCGACGAAAATGAAACAAATAGTTTTGAAAATCTAGCTAATAAAATTCAAATCAAAACTCTCAAGTCTGATTTATTAGATGCAAATTTGCTACATCAAACGACAACACGTGCCGAAACTCAAACACCCAGTTTTGAAGCAATAAAAACTTCGATATCGACGGAAGTTTCTCACGAAACCGAAATTTGTTATCGGGGAAAATGTATCAAAACGAAAGGAATCAAAAAAGCTCATGCACTGTAGCGACGATGTCGTACAATATAGTGTAAAATTTGTATATAATTTTTGTATTTAATTTATGGTGTGACTGAAATTTCGAATGCTGCGTGACTGTTACGTTAACATTAAACATGTTTTAAAATGTGAAAAATTATAAGCATAATTTTTTATTTTGCCTATGTACCTCCATAATTAAAAAAGAATGTAATTTTTAATTTATACGATTTCAGAAAATTTTGTAATAATTAAATTTTATTTTGTTTGATATAAAGTTAAAATAAATTTATTGTTATATAAAGCCTGTACTTTTTACTTCTTACAATTTCGTTAAGAATATTCAAGTTAACGCAATAAGGAACAGAAAATTTGTCTGCGTAATTTGTAAAATTTTCACTTCGATTCTGGCGTAAAAGTTACATTTTATTATGAGTAAGCAATAATTAAAACATTTCTGGCAGAATAAAAACTAAAAGTAATCAAGTAATAATATATTCTTGTTTTATTGCCAATAAAAAAGTGATTAAATTAGCTACTATAATAATATAAGTACTATCTAATCGCCCAAGTAAAATATAAAAATTTACAATAATATATCCTAAAACTTTCACATGATATAATGTAAACTTATTTAAATACTGAAAAAGTACATAACACGTAATAGGCATAAATAACAAATTAATTTTGAAATAAAACGAACGCTTTACAGTACGCAATCGTTTGATTGTATTTTAAATTTTTAGTACGATTTACAGTATCTGTTAAACAAATTTGGTTTTTATCGCAGTTCAAAAATTCTTCAAAATTAAAAGATAAAAATAATTGTAAAAAACCTATTACTTCAATACTAAATAGATGACCCATATTTTACCGTGTAAGTTTCATATTTTTTGCAACTTTTATTTCTTGGACAGATTCTTTTATTTAGAATGTTAATAATATTTTGTAAACAGTAATATCACAGAAGATGCTAAAATAAATAATAAACATTTTAGGAAAAGATCACTATTAGATTTTCTTTAGAACTCTTTGTTTATAAATCACAAACATCTGAAGAAGACTAATTGCTATTGCTGTAACTCTGTATAAATTACATCGAATATTATTGTGTTTAATTTGCTTGCTAATTTTTGTATTTAAATTTTATATTAATATTAACAAGCTAATATTTAAGTTTCAAAATTTCTGGCCATAGCAAGCAATTTTAAGTTTAGCAAATTAATATTCTTTAATTGAAATTACGCTTGCATATTTATTCATTTGAGAATGATTCGTTTCGATGAGCCATTTTTTGTAAGTTATTAAGGATATACAGCTTAGTAAATATGTAATTAATTGTGCCTGCTAACAACTAAAAAAGAAAACAAAAAATTTCCAAGAATGATCTAGAAATATTCAGGTCTATTATGTACAGTTACTAAAGAAAATATCCGTCCACTCCTATGTTATCAATGTAAATTGATTTTTCAGAAAAATTTTTAAGACATTTTTTGTAGCAAATTTCATTGCCTTCAATTTTGTTTCTATACATTTTTCTATTTTCTCGCCTCGTTTCTGACTGACAGCGACTTAAACAAGACTCTGTAAAATGCAAAAAATATTATCATCTATATCTCGGAAACGGGAGAAGAAATAAAAAAATGAATAGGTATGTTTTTCTGCCAAATTTTATTATCTACATTTTCGTTCCTATACATTTTTTTATTTTAACAAACCGTTTCCGAGATATAGATGACAATATTTTTTTCATTTTGCAGAGTCTTGTTTAAGTCGCTGTCAGTCAGAAACGGCGCGACAAAATAGAAAAATACATAAAAACAAAATTGAAGGCAATGAAATTTTCAACAAAATATGTCTTAAAAATTTTTCTGAAAAATCAATTTTTATATGACAAAAAACGGCTTCAAAATGTTCAATTTACATTGATAACATAGGAGTGGACGGATATTTTCTTTAGTAACTGTATCACAACCTTGAAAAATAACGGTCAACCTTTATGTTATAATAAATTACTAGTTTCTTACAGGTCGTATGAGATATAAAAAATCGTCAAAAAAGTTTCCCTGAAAGGTGTTCAGTTGATTATTTATCATTTCCAAAACACTGACAGCGACTTCACTCAGAGTGACCAAGAGTAACCACTTCTCAAGACATATTATAGTGGTTACTGCTTACTTATAAAAGACATCGAGCATTAACAGCTTCGGGGCAATCAATTTAAAGAGACGTTTAGAAAGTGACCTATGCTGCATATAAAAAATAAGAACAAACGTCTTGAGTAAGCTTTACAGCATTCACATTGAACACTCGAATACTGAAAAAATATACTGTGAACCAAAATGTGAAATTTTTGGATCTCGTCGACGTATTTTCGTAAAAAGAAACATCTCTGAAAAGACGGCGCCTCAGTGTGTGATGCCTATTGTTAAACCTGGAGGTGATTCGATTATGTGTAGGGTTCATTTTGTGGCCATAACAACATTCTAGATTCTGGTTGCTGAATAATAAACCGTAGTTTTGTGCTGCAACAAGATAACGACCCTAAGCACAGTTTCCAACTTGGCTGTTGGTACCTAGAAAAGAAATCGCACTGTAATAAACGTGATATGGCCACCACAATCACCAAAACTTAACTCTATCGAGCTTTTGAGTTACAAGATGCGTGGATTTCCTTAAAATACGTTAAATTAATAAATTAGTAGAAATAATGCCGGGACTAGTACAAATGGATTTTAAAGCCAAATGAGGATTTTTTAATAGACTAAAACTTGAATAGTTTTATTTAATATATTTAATCATTTTTACGTACATATTTCAGTTATTTTGTTTTTGTAACTGTTTATTTAAATGAAGTATGGATATTTAAATCAAAATTACTTCAGTAAAATAGTACATTATGCACCAAGGGAATAAAGTGATCCTTTTTTGGCCTGAGGGTAAAGGTTTGTTACTCTCAGGCCAAAAATTTCACTTTATTCCCGAGGTGCATATACTGTTTTATGCAATTGCGGGAGGTAAAGTACTCACTTCGACAATAATTACAAAATTTTAATTAAAATTTGTTCAATAAAGCATGTGGTTGATAGTACCAAAGTAAATGAAACATAGTTATTGGTTATATTATTATTGCCAACTAGAATTTTTTCACTAAAAGGTACTAGAATGGTTCAGTTACATTTGTGCCTTTGAAGGAATAAGACGTGTCATGAGCGGGAACCACGAGATTGCCGAATCAGCAAAGATGGCGTTGGCAGAACTTTTGCCGACAAAATCAAAGCGGTCACCAAATTAGAAAATAAGATTGACATCGGTAATTTCCACAAGTTATCCGCTTTTATGAAGCGGAAAAACGAAGGATATGTTCCGAAAAAATCGCGCGTCGTAACCTCTGACCACGTGGGTCAAATTTTTAAAAGAAGCGCCTCGTGAGAATTTTTTGGTAGCTAAAGTAAGTGCTTTTTATTTATTTACCTATTTATTTCACTGTAGGTTGCACTAATATTGGAATCACAAATTACGGTCAAGTTAACATCAATATATAAATGTTACAAAAAAATGAAAATTAAATTGATAATAAAATCTGGTGACTTCTTTTTTGCCCGGCAGTAACTTCTTTTTTACCCGGCAGTAACTTTTTTTTTGCCCTAGGGCAAAAAAGTACCACTTTACACCCGCAAATCGGGGTCTAAATAGTGAGTACTTTAGCCCCGCAATTGCAAAAAATATCTTAATTTCCGATTTCTTGATTTTGGTTTTGGTAACACAAGACTAACCAACTGTTCCATGGGAACCACAAAATACTTAAAAAATGCAGATAATAGTGAGCACACAGTCGAAATTAAATCCAAAGTGAATGACGTTTTGCAAACTTACGCAGACGTGATGTCATTCGCTCTGATTGGCGTTCAACTTATGGCGGATTTCTGTATTTACGTTTTTTATAATCCATGATTTCTATTTCATTAGATAAATACATCATTTTAGTGATTTTTGATTACTGTCATCATGCCTATTGTAAGGAGCTGTGGAGCAGCTGTAGATTGTGAACATTAAAATTAAAACTTAAGATTTTTCAATTTCTGTCACCTACATACTTGAAAAACAGAACTCAGGGAGACAACTGCTTCTGTTGTTTACCTATATGGACGCCCATGCGTAAAGCTAACCATTTTTATGACGTTTACGACTTTGACTTTACATTGTCAAGGTCAAGGGTATGTCTCTGTTTTGATTTGTGTTATATTGGTCGCTATGTAAATATTCTAACCTAACATAATTTTATTTGTTGATGGTATCTCGATTGTTTTAGATAACTTAATTTATGAGAGTGGTTACAAATTTATCACCTAATTGAAAAACATTCTACGTGTATAATTAAATATCACCAAAATGGCCAACACAAAAGTAGCTGTTGTAAGTAATTATTTTAAAATATTGTATAACCAAATTTTACACTTCAGTACATAGGTTACAGGAGGAAATAAAGGCATCGGGTATGCTATTGTAAAGGGCTTATGTGAAAAATATCAAGGAAAAGTTTATTTAACTGCAAGGGACGAAGGTCGAGGAAAAGCTGCTGTCGATGATTTGAAGAAATTGGGATTTAATCCAAGTTTTCATCAACTTGATATAAATAATGAAGAAAGTATTACTGCATTTGCAAATCACATTACTAAAACTGATGGTGGCATCGATATTCTTGTTAATAATGCAGGAATGGCTTTTAAAGTGAAGTTTGTTTTAAACTTACCTTAATTCAAAGGAATAATATTAATTTTTTAGAACGATGCCACAGAACCTCTTGGAGTACAGGCTGAAGAAACTATAAAAGCAAATTACTTTGGCACTTTAAATGTGTGTAATGCTCTATTTCCATTGTTACGGGAACATGCTCGAGTTGTCAACTTATCAAGTTCTCTTGGACACTTATCGAGAATTCCATCACCTGAACTTCGTTCGCAATTAAGCAGTCCAACTTTAACCATTGGAGAACTAAGCACTTTTATGAAAAAATTTGTGGAGTATTTATAAACATAACAATTTCTTTTTCTTTTTATTTCACTATAAAATTTTAGTTCTGCTAAAAGTGGTAATAATGCTGTAGATGGATGGGGAAATTCAACATATGTGGTTTCCAAAGTTGGAGTTAGTGCTCTTACAGTTATTCAACAAAGAATATTTGATGCAGAAGGAAGAGACATTTCTGTTAATTCTGTACATCCTGGATATGTTGATACCGATATGTCCAGTCATAAAGGTGTCTTAACTGTTGAACAAGGAGCTTATGCATCTTTATATTTAGCATTGGAACCACACAATTGGAAAGGAAAATATGTTTGGCATGATGCTACACTTGTGGATTGGCTTGCACCAACTACTCCTGCTTTTGTATGATTATGAAAAATGTTGCAAAATGTATTTTTTAATTGTTGCGTTGGGCATATTTTATCCAAAAGAAATAAAATTTATAACATTTTTATTATCAATTAAATAAATCCTGCTTGCGTAGTACATAAGTTCTAAAAACCAGATAAAGAACACACCTATTCTTAGCTAAGGCTATTTAGTTAAATCAGTTAAATTTAAATATTATATTTTTTACCCCTCTTCTGTAGCATTCATTATGTGTTTATAATTTGTAACATCTGAAAATTTGTTGAATTATTCTCAACACTTCGTTTCCGTTATTATATTATTGTACAAATGCTCTTAAGAGTTGAGTTAAACATTTTTACGAAATTATGCGTTTTGGCATTTTGTTAGAATAAGAAAAGTAACATTAAAATAGTAGTTCATATTTTGGAATTGGCTTTTATTTTTTTTAAGGCCTGTTCGTTGGACGTGATTTATTTGCTCCGAACTGTTCGGAGATTCCCACTCAATTAAAAATAAATCAGTTATTATTTTTTTCCTTTAAAATTTAAATAATAAATTTTAAAACTCCATGTTTACAACGCCGAACATAACTATAATGCTAAACTAAAAATCGTTTTAAGATCTAGCATTATTCCGTAACTAAACGAAACTCTAGATAAGAGATGACGAAACTCTGCCAGCTTTTATCCAGTTGCGGATTGTGACATTTTGGAGTGGGAGGGCCCAAAATAAAAACAAATAGTTTTTTAATTTTTATGTAGAGATAATGAAAATCTATTTTTCTATTGGTTTTGGGATGGGAGGGCACGTCACCCTGTGCCCTTTATGACAAGCCGCCACTGCTTTTATCTCATTTGCCAACCCAATCTCAAAAAAAAATTAGAATTTGTTGAGAACCACTGATATATATTTTATTGGCTAGCGACATCTCATAAAAAGTAGACAAGAGTAACATTTGAATTTGTTTTTAACTGTCATCGAAAGTTTTTTCGGGTGTGTTCTTAATATTTGTGTTTCGATAAAATTATCATGGATCAAGTAATAACTTATAACAAGACATACCAGGAGAGGTATTTAGAATATATGGACGTTTTATCCGGTTATGAGGTCCTCTCAGTAAATGACATAAAAAAGGAATGGTCTCTGTTTATGGATTTGACCGTCGATTCTAGTGGTTGGCAAGCAGTTTGGAAAATTCCGCGTTTAAAATGTGAAGAATTAAAAATTGGATTTCCTACAGTTGTTTTGGCTTATGTTGAAATGGTGGATTTCGAAGAAATTGAAGCTACCATAAAGGTGTTAGCCGTTCAGGGTGACATACACATTCCCGATCGTCATAGTGTGCCTTTGATACAATTGTGGCCAACTAAAGAACAAGATAAAACTGTGGCTCTAAATTTAGAATCGACTTCCAATACGATTGATATGTACCGCTTTTTTTATTTGAACATTTTTATGCCATGGGATATCCAAGAAGACACTTCCGTAGATTGGTTAAGTAAGCATTTGGAATTACGTTTACATTTATATTTTGATATGAGGAATGGTATCATACCTAAGGCTACTGCTCAACATTTAAAAAGTTTATTAAACGATGCTCACCGCTTACATGCGCAACATCAATTACTTGCAAGTCAAATTGATGACGATAACGCAGATGGCAATAAAGAAAAGCACATGGACATGCTTTTTAATATTTATCTCCAGATATTACAAATTCGCAACGAAGTTGAGATTTTGGAAGATCCAACATTAAGGAAAGCATTTTTTAAAAATCAAATGCAAACGCAATCGACAAATCAAGTCAGAACAATTCCAGAAAACTTTTTAGTTGTATCTGAAGGTAACGTTGATGACTATACGACGTTTTTAATTAATGCAAAATGCGAAGTTAGAAATGAAAAGATTAAGTTTGTATCGAGTTTATATTCGGCATTGGAGAATTCGAATGGGAACGACAAAATTATATTGAATCGTGGTGAGCACACACTAGGATCTTCCAATTCGATTTTATGTGGCGGTATTTTAAAGGGCTTGTATTCTAAAGAAGAGACAATTATTAACTCGATCAACGATGATATTATGTTGGACTGTAATAATGATATTTTGTTAGAAAATGTAACTTTCAATGTAAATGCAACTCAGTATGGTATAGTCGTTCGTGGTGGCCACTTGACTATTAAAAATTGTAAAATTGTTGGAGAAGGCATGTCATCCATCCATCAAGGCATCATTGTTTTAGATGGTAGCAAATTGGAGATGATTGATTGTGTTGTAAGTGGATTTTACACTACAATTGTTGGTAATTCAGGATCTACCATTAGTTTAACCAACTGCGAAATTTCTAATGCAAACATTGGACTCAAACTTTACGAGAAGTCAAACTTGAAAGTAGAACTCTCACGTTTTGCTAATTGTAAAGATTACGGTGTATGTATTGAAACTAACAATGATCTGGATAATGTAACAAACCAAATGGGAACATTTTCTCTACTTCAAGCGTAAGTAATTTCTATGTTCAGTAATAACATGGGTAACTTTTTAATGCTAATAATTTAATTATTTAGTAGGTAAATATTAATTCACCCAACTAATTGTATTTAGGGTAGTTCCAGCATGAAACCAATTTTTGAATGATTTTTTTATTTAAATTTTTATTCGTAGGCTAACAATAACTTTTACTAATAAACTCCAAAGTTTCAGAATTTTTGACCGTTTAGAATCCGAGATAATTAATAACAAACTTAGCAACTTTCAGGCTCACCTCCCATTTAAGCATGTAAAATTTCCTGTCTGCACAACTGGTTTCTATTATACAAAGAAAATATCTCAATAGAATTTTGCAAAAATTTAGGAGAGTAAAGAAAAATGTTTTATAAACAAATTTTTAAAAAATAGCACTTTGGCGTTTTGTATTCAAGGTATAATAATTTTAAGGTGATCGCTTACTTAGGCGATTTTTTTTATTGTTGTTGATTGTTTCTGAAGTGTTCTATCCACACTTGTTTTACTTTCTTCAGGTCGTTTTTACTTCTACTAGCATGTAGTGATCTCTATTTGCATTGCTTCCCCTATAAGATCTTACAATTTCTAATTGTTATTTTACTTTTTTTTAAATCAAGACATCGTCTATTTGATTTCTGTCGTTGCTTTTATCTCCGGACCAAGGAATGCCCTCGTCAGATTGGAAAAATGAATAAAATCGGGCCAGTCACTTATATTAGTAAACTCCATCCTTACATTATACTTTTTATTTTAATAGGTAAACAGTTTTAAGCACCCAATGATCTGTACAATGTACATAGGCACACGAAACATGTTATGCTGAAAAAACAAAACAAAGTTTTTGATTTCTTTACCAAAACTTATTGCAAAGAAGTACAAAATTTCGGGAATCGATTATTTGCAATTTTGCTTTAACTTGAACCGTTTTCCAGAGAGAGGCATTTAAAGAGTACGCAATTTAAATTTTCGTGAAGAATGAATTTAGTTTAATAAATATTTTTTAAATCATAGAGCTTCCATAAGCGTTGAACATTCTATAATGTACTATAAAACTCTTTTTGATTACAGAATCCCATATGTATCAAGTGAAAATGTTATCGGAGAAAATAATGGAAAAGGTGATGTGGTCATCACGCAAAAGTATAAACTTGAACCCATCGAGGACGTATTTTCAATTCTACAACACGATTTAACAATTGTCGGTGGTGAAAACTTTGACGAAGAAATGGAATTTAATACAAGCAATGAAGATATTAATAATGATACAATTATCCATGTGCCAATCTAAAAATTTAAAGCTTTATTATTTTATTAGTATTTTTTAATGCATAACTCGAATTTTTGTTAAGTTTTTATATTTCTAGAGTAAGAAAGTCATTTTTATTTCTTCGCTAGTTTACTAATTAAGAAAATTTACTTTATAAAAAGTGTTTAAAATTTAACAATAATATTTGTACGAATAAAACTTTCAGTCTTCTTCTTTAATACAATTTTCCACCATTGTTTTCAAATTTGGATTTTCCATTGCTGCAGCTATTCGTTCCTTGTCGTTAATTTGTTTATTTACTAGAAATTTAATAAATGAATTATTAGCAAAGATTTTAACGAAATAGATGATTTCTAATCATCAATATTTGTTTTTATAAAAATGATATTTTACTTTCGTCTTCTGTCGAATGTGCTCCTTTCTTGATATAAATATCCAGTTTCATTTTATGAGGAATACTTCTCTCCAATTTAATTCTTATACATAAACCTATCAACGTAGCCAAGGAACAATGCGGTACAGTAGGATTAAATTCTATTCGTACTACGCTTACATTTCCTGGAGTACAATTACCCACCTACAAATAAACGTTGAAGGTTGTTTGAGGGAGTTTAATTTAATCAACATACAAAAACGCCTTCTTCGTAGACTACATTCAGCTCTTCTAAGGTATTTGGTTTCTCGGGATCTTTTATGGTTCGAATGAAATCTAGTAGGTGCAGAAAACAACAATATTAACTGCCAAAAAATGAATAACCTCTTCCTTACCAAACACCGTATCGCGTAATTCATCACCAGATATAGAAACCTCCTGTTGAACTTTAACCTGAGTATCTTCTGCTTTTTTGCGAAAAAAAGAAAGAAACATTGTTATTTATTATTTTACCAAAATTTATATTATATGAACAGCTGATCTAACCTTTAAACATGACGTTTTGAAATGTCAAATATCGAGGTTGGGTTTAAATAAAACGCGCCAAAATGAACGATAAAAATGCTGCTTGTGTATGCAAGTGCCAAGATAAATGTATATGTAGCCCGGAAGAAAGTGAAGCGGTAATTGTTAAAAATTATTAAATTTGAATTATTATTAATAAAAAATTAAAACTGTTATCACTTATCTCAAGTGTTCCATACAAGATTACCCAGCCGATTTATTTTTCAGTCATTTTTTCAAGTTAAAATTATAGGTATATCTTTTTTATAAATGCCTGTTGCAGTGTGAAGAGGAAATGAAAATCTTAGAAGCACGACGTGTGTCAATTTCTAAAGATATAACTTCCATAAAAAATGAACCATCTAAGAAGGAATCACAAGAACCGCAAGTGAGTAATTGAAAATTTATGAATAGTGGAATGAATATGAATCTAAAAGTAGCTTCTTTAATCTTTCGAGGGTCACAGTCCAGAGTCTACCTATAGATAATATATTCAGGGAGGTTAAACCTGGTTGGTTAATTATTATTATTATTGTCGAATTTACAATTATATTGATGCATAAAATCTAATGATTTTCTTAATCACTCCCTCGGAACACGGGTTGGGGAGGCACCGAGGTAATCAGGAAAAGAAGAACCGAACGAATATTTTAGGTGAAGAGCATAAAAATACAAGTCAAGTACTTATCTCTATAGGTAATCAAAATAGGGAAAAAATAAAGATTTAAAAGCAGGCAAAGTGTTTTGAAGTTCGATTAAAGAAGGATATCGAGCTGATTGGAAATCAATCGAAATTTTTCATTGTATAAGAATTGCGTTTATTTACTATTATAATTTAATTTCTTATTAGAGAAAAATTATTTGAAAGTATATGTATTAATATTTCAACGAAAGTCCAATATCATATCATGTATTCGTAACTCCTCGATCTTGAAATTATTTCTACATTAGATTTTTTGCACAAAAATTTCACCTTCATTCTGTTTGAAAAAAAAAGTTTTAATTATAAAGAAGCGATTTTTAACCAATAAAAATCAACAGTTATATTTTAATTTATTAAATCTGTAAAACTTAAAAGAACGGCCAAAATCATTCCATAACTATTCCACTATGAGCTAAATGAGCAGTTTGAGCTACTTTTCAGTGTGAAATGTCTTGCGCTAAACCCCAGTCCAATTCGTGTCCACCAAAAGAAGCAGAAGTAGGTACCGCATCAGAGTTTTTAATTCTTTAAATCAATATTTTCCTTTCTAGGCTATGAATAAAGGAACAAGAAATGCTCAACGGATATGTAATTCTCCTAATCCAATTAATAGCTGCATGAAAAGTCAGGAGAAAGAACCGAATAAACCACAAAATAGTGTGAATTCGCTTACAGCTGTAAATTCAGAGTATTCGGGAGACGAATGGGACCGTTTTGGACTATTTATAGCAGCCGAATGTAAATCTATGAGTAAAGAAAACGCCAGAAACTTTAAAAAAAAATGTTTGGAATTAATCCTGGAACATCAATAATTTTTAACACAAACTTAAAGAATCTCAGTTTATTTGCAAGGGGATTCCCCCTCCAGATTTTAAGAAAACTTTTAATATAAATTAAAACTTCGGGAAGGGAAATACAAATAATTTTAAATAGTTATTTACTAAAATAAAATTAAATACACCATTAAAAGTAACTGAAAAAAATTAATAAAGTTACAATTACCTTCTCTCTTAAATGAATCTACACACTAACGATAATAATTAAATTGATGTTAGTAAATATATTACTTTTAGTTTTCGTACTCTACAATAATATAGAAGATACTTTATTTACATAATGGTAAAAAGCAAAGCCCTGTTTTTACTTTTTTTTAAAATAGTAAATTATTTTTTGTGTATTTCTTGCATTTATTCCAATTTTATTATACTTATATTACAAACGAGCATGCTGGTGTGCAAAGAACAAATTTAATGCGCTTTAAATTTTCTTAGTTTTTATGTCTTACGAAGCCCAAGCTTCCAATTCCCTCATATCGTCATCATCTTCAACTTTTTCTGAAACGAATAACAAATGTTAAACTGCAAGATATTTACTTCCAAAAATCGTTGACTTACTAGCTGGTACTTTCGCCTTAGTAGGTTCAGCTCGGGGTACATCTGGTAATGTTGTAGATTCGGGTCCAACCTTAAGGAGGTCATTTTCTAGTGATTCTTGTTCTAATTCTTCGAGTTCCTTTTCGAGTTCATCCTCGTCAACATCTGTTCCAAATGCTACTGGATTGCTGATAGCATCGGAAATTTCTCTGGCAACATCTTGTTGTTCGGCAATGTCATCCATCATGTCATGCACTTGATCAACATCCCTGAAATTAAAGAAATGCATCAGTAACTAGGTCAATTCATAAACAACAGAAAATGTAAATTAACGATGATTTAAAATGCTAGTTCATTGTGAGTGACCTTTTTATTTGTAGGAGGTTAATAGTTACTTATTGTTAACTACTCACATATGCTTATGGGCGTCTTTAAGAGCGTCCGCAGCATCCTTCATGGTTGTCAAAACGGCAGTATTCGTATTAGCGCCTTCCAATGCTTCACGTTGCATCTCAATTGTACTAAGGGTTCCATCAATTTGTTCGAGTTGCTTTGCGTACCTCTTCTTTCGCTTCAAAGCTTGAATAGCTGCCCTTTTATTTTTCGATGCATTTTTCTTCGCAGTATCTATTTCAAGTTCTATTTTTTTTTCTAAAAATTCTTGTTTTTTAATTAACATTTCTTCTGTTTCTCGCAACTTTTGTATCGCCTCCCCCGTAGTCGGAGCCTTGTCCTCTTTTTTGCCCCCAAAAAGTTTACCGAAAAAACTCATTTTACTTATTTAATTATTAACTGACAATCAAAACTTAATCAGCGATCTCCAAGTGAATCAACAAAGGCATACGCAATACTTTACGTACGAGGAACTATGACTAATACAAAAGTCTGATACCTGTCACCTGCCATTGACAGTTGGTAAAACTACAATTTGTAAAGCAACGTTGCCAAATGTCAAATTAACCAGTAAATGAAAAAAAAACAGAAGTTTACAATCATGTTAATTTATTTTGTAAAAAATTATCGTAAAATTTTAACATGTCTATCATGTCGTTATATTTTCCGTAAACACATGCCTCTTCTAAATGAAGCCATTTAAAATCCTGATGCTCGTCCGATAGTTGAATTTGCGCCGCCGGATTTATAAGTTCGGCAAGCCAATAAACAACGCGTTTGGGTTTTCCTTTAACCTCATAATTTAAAATTCGTTTTGCATCATCGTAAATTTTTAAATCTGATTTAGAAAGGCCGGATTCTTCCTTTGTTTCTCGCAATGCAGTTACCATTTCGTCGGTTTCGCCAGGATCCACATGACCTTAACCGTAGAAAACAATTACGATATTTATTTATTTTCCCATAATTGTATTTACCCTTGGGTGGAGTCCAATGATGTTCGCCATACGATGTTTGAAGTAGGAGGTATTCAATTTTACTTGCATAATTACGAAATATTACCAAACCTGCTGCAGTTTTTAATGACATTTTAAAAATCTTCTTAACTTGGCGTTGCCAGATTTAATTTTAATTGCATTAATTTTTATCTAGTGACGTAGAATTATTGTTTGGTGTAAAAACATACGTGTGACCCGTGTGACTATTCCAGTGGCGGAACTACCACTATGCGGTGCAAAGGGGGATCCCCTTTGAAATTGTAAATATTCGCAAACTTTGAAGTCTAAAACTTCAAATACTAGCTATTTGTAAATTTAAATAAATAAAAACCCAACTACAAAAATATATTGATTTGATTTACAAATAAATAATTCGGAATATATTCCAATCTCAATCCGTTTTCACTTGATTTAATAAATATTAAGTCATGTACTACTTATTTATCAATGAATTCTAAACTTAGTTATTGCAAATCTCTAGAGAACACCCCTCGAGTCTTTCGGAAATATCCAAGCCATTAAATGATTGAAAACTTCCTTGCTTTTAAATAAGGGACTTGTAGTAATCTATAATTAAATTCCTCGTTTCCTGTAATTATGTAATTCCAAAAAAACACAAAATAAATAGTTGTAAAACCCTTTATTGACATTAAAATATTGTGAAACCTATAATCGTAAAAAATTTATAAAGTGAAAATAAATTATTAAACACTAATAATTATTATAACTTATTCTTGGTGGCAAGACACAGAGATTGAACGTGGGCGTCATAAAATTAAAAAAAAAAACAACTACATGCAACTTGATTAAAAAAGCAGGTCTACAAAAGTAAGTTTATAATGAGTAAAGTTTAAAAATCTTCATTAGCACCTAAAGTTTAAGTTTTGAACCTAATAAAAGGCGCCATAATGGATTGGGAACCACAACTCAATTCTAGTCTGCCACCGACCCTAAGTAATAAAAACGAGTAAGAAAATTGATCTACAATAAAAACTAAATTGCATTTTAAAATGTATCTTCTTTAAGAACGAAATTATCAGCAAGTGACTTAAATTTTGTTATAAGATCATTAACAGATAATTCCCCATGTACAACATTATCTCGAGTACGAACATTTACAGTTTGGCTACTTCTTTCCTTTTCTCCAACAACTGCAAAAAATAGAAAATAATTCTAAATTCACATTAAGTTTTTGCATAATTACCCAAAATAAAATTAAATTGTGCCAATTGAGCATTACGTATTTTCTTATTCATAGTATCGCCAGGATCTGTGTCAACTTCACACATAAAGCCAGCTTCAAAAAGTTGCTTTTTCACTTCATGTGCATAATCGTCGAATGTAGGTCCAACAGGAATCACCATTACTTGTCTTGGTGATAACCAAAACGGCCATTTACCAGCACAATTTTCAGTTAAAATCGCGATCATTCGTTCTACAGAACCCAAAATGGCACGATGGATGATTACAGGCTGTTGTTTATCTCCATTTTCATTCACATATGATAAGTTAAAACGAATAGGTAGTTGGAAATCAAGTTGAATTGTTGCACACTGAAAAGCTCTTTTCAAAGCGTCTCGAATTGTAATATCAATTTTTGGACCATAAAAAGCACCATCTCCTTTGTTTTCCTTCCATTTCTTTCCAAAACTATCCAAACCATCTGCTAGAGCCTGAAGAAGATTTATTAAATGCAAAATTAAATTGTTTAAAATAAAGAGGTTACTTTTTCAGCATCATTCCACTTTTGAATATCCCCGAGATATTTTTCTGGTCTGGTGGATAACTCCAAATCAAAAGTAAAATCAAACACTTTATATACATGATTCAAGAAATCTAAACAGCCTTTGATTTCATCTTTAATTTGTTCTACTGTACAAAAGATGTGAGCATCATCTTGCTGAAACCTACGAACTCTTGTTAAACCGGTTAAGGCTCCAGACAATTCGTTTCGATGAAGTACACCAAAATCGGCAAACCGGATAGGAAGTTCTCTCCATGATCTGATGCGATTATCAAACATTAAACTGCAATAAAGTATTTAAAATTTATATCTCAAAATTATCGAGAATGTTTTACCAATGCCCTGGACAATTCATTGGTTTAAGTGCAAAGGTATCCTTTTCGACATCAAATGAAAACATGTTATCCTAAAACATAATAACGATAAAAAAAGAAGTGAGAGTAGCGACAAAATACTTACAGCATAAAGGTCCCAATGTCCCGATATTTGCCAAAGTTTTGAATTGTACATGTTAGGCGTTATAACTTCTTGAAATCCCCTCTTCCTGTATTCCTTCTTCATGAAATCTACCAAGCGATTGTAAATATGAGCGCCACGGGGTTGAAAAAAACATGAGCCGGGCGACAACTCATTGAAGAAAAACAATTCCTGTTCTTTTCCAATTTTCCTGTGATCTCGTTTAGCAGCTTCCTCTTGAAATTTCTCCCACTCTTTTAATTGCTTTGGTTCGGGGAAACTGATACCATAAACTCTTTGTAGAGATTCGGCATCGGCTCTGCCTTCCCAATAACTAGAAGAGTTCTGAAAAACAGACTTTTAATACTTTTAAGCACAGAGGGTATTTCTATATACCTTGACAACTTTAAGAGCTTTAACTTTTCCGGTATGTCGAACATGGGGACCTCGACATAAATCAATTAAAGGACCACATCGATAAACAGTAGTTTTGGGTTCTGTAACTTTTTCATTTAAAATTCTTACTTTAAATGGATTATATTTGAACATTTCCAGTAAGTCTTTTTTAGTCATTTCTAACCGTTCGAAAGGTTGTTCTTCTTTTACGATACTTTTAATCAGAGTTTCAACATATGGAAAATCAAGATTGGAAATCTAAACAAAAACTATAGTTACAAGTTTCCTTAAGTAAAGAAAGTAAATGACAAAATTTTCCTTATTGATCAGTATTGCAACACAATATTTTCTAGATACAATTTTTATGGTATCTTACAGTGGGTAAATATAATTTTATTCTTGAATAACCTCAATGATTAGTGAAATAATGTCATAAAAGTGTTGTTCATGAAGTTTTCTTCAGTATTTTAAATATAATATATATTTCGGACCTGGATCTTATGTTGATTACCAAATCCTAATTCTTTTGTCTCATTATTTGTACTTCTATTTGCTTTTGCTCCAACATAATCAGGCAAGCAGGACATAATTAGGAACAGTTAATTGACTAAATTAAAAACATAATATGTAATTCCTGTATTAAAAATATTTTCAATCTCAATTTAATGAAATCTTTTTTGAAAATGTAGTTTTTAAATAAATGACAAACAGGGAAGCTACTTCCTCGTAACCTTCTTTGTGAATAACATTTAGGCTAAATAAGCTTAAACAGTTCAACATTTTGTATCCGTTACAACACTACATAAAATTATACCACAAAGATATGCACAAAATCAAATGCAAACAATACTTACTCCTTTATCATCTAAGTGCATATCGTAATAAAAACCCGATTCGATTGGTGGTCCATAGCATAAACATCCGCCATAAACTCTTTCTAGCGCTTCACCAAGTATGTGAGCAGATGAATGCCAGAACACTGCCTGTGCTTCGGGATCATCAAATTTCAATAACTCAAGTTTACAGTCACCTTCCAACGGCCTATCCAAATCGTACACAATTCCATTTACTTTAGCAATAACAGTGTTCTTGGCTAGCCCTTGGCTAAATGCACATCAGATTGAATTAATTCAATTTAATCTATTCTGCAGAAACTAACCTTATTCCTTTTGCAATATCAAAAGCGGTACTTTTCCATGCAGTAGCTTCGACTTCTTTACCATCCGGTAATACCACTTTAATAGGAAATTGCTCCTTGGCGGCAAGTTCTTCATCGTACTGAGCTTTTAATTTATCCCAAAGTTTTAAACGATCATTAATATACTGTGGCCATGGTTTTAACTCACTAACATTGGATTTGTCGTGATTTACATTTCCTTTCTTGTCCTTCATCTTAGAAGCCTTTGGAAAAGAAAATGTATAATTAATTATAGCAAATAAATTATATGGGGTGAAAATATAGGCTATAGTTACTGTGCCGATTACGAACCAAGGTTGCATATGTTTGCCGGATAACAGGCACAATAAACTTGCGAGAATGAAATAGTTTTAACATTTCCTTTATAAAATTGAATAATAAATAATATTAGTAATCATGCCTTTTTATCGTTTGTTAAATTTTGAACACCTTCACAAAGCACGTTTTCACTCATCTTATTTATTCAATACGCTGCCAAATTTACAGGCCGATTGCATCAGGCAGATTGAAAAATTTGACAGTATTAGCGACATCTGTTGAAATAATAATTCTAGAAAGTACAGGATATATGCAGTGGCGTATATTTAGGGTAAGAACGTAAGAACAAGGAGGAATTTGCCACCCTTCATGAATGATGCATCCAAATGTATAAGGTATATTTTGGTTGCCGTTTCTTATTAATTTATCGTGGGTATTCAATAATCATAGTTTTGAGATAATTAAATTTGAAAGTTTGTATTGATGTAATAACCTGGGGTTCGTAATTAAAATTACAAACTGGTATTATTGGTCACTGCCACCACGTCCATTTTTTTTTGGGAACGGGATAGACGAGCCCGTTTGCTGGAAATTTGGTAGTGTGGTCGTTCTAGAAGCGCAGGAATTAACCCAAACAAAGTCTCTCGTTTGTAACACAAAAAAAAACAATAATAATCGTTTTATTTGATTTATTAAAATTAAAAAAAAATAGAATGAAAAATTACGCTGTTTACAAAGATCTGAAATAAAAATAATTAATTAATAACTCAAGTAATATTTTGTAGCTATATTGAATTTAATTTAATTGTGAAAAGTTCATTAGTTGAGTTTTTAATTTAATTGCACACAAAGTTTATACCTAGTATTTTTGTACCCTAACAAAATAAGCTCTACTCAATATAAATCTTAATTATTGTTAATTAAATAATCGAACAGTTTGTTCTTTAAAAATTTGTTTTTACCTTAAATTGTTGTTGGCACTCAAAAATTCACAAAAAAAAAGAGAAAAAAATAATAGGTTGCTCTAAAACTATAATGACGTTTTTAGATTGCAAAAAAATGATGTTCACACACGCGACTCAATTAGACAGTGGTAAAATGGCAAGTGTCTATCAATGGATTCACATCGGCTATTTATTTAAAAATCGACATGTTTGAGGGGTGTTTTAGGGTTCTCTATCCCCTTTTAATTTGGCTAGAAATATTTCTAAGATCCCCCGTATAATCTCAAAGTTACCACATGCGACCACCTGTGAATTTCGGGTCACTTATAGTTCAATTCATAGACAAGGCCTTACTGATACTTAATACTTAGCTTTTTAAATTGACGCTTATGAACCGAGTAAATAAAGTTGCATCAAAAACAAATTCGACGCGAAATGCCTTACTTAGAACTTATTACTTGTCTATGAATCTGGGCGTTAGGTAATGAAAGATTTTCCTTAAAACATGCAGGTTTAAAGTCAAGTGTTTTTAACTTTCAAATCTACTTTAATTATTCTTGCCAAACCATTGATCTGATTTTAATTGGGTTTGCGGCAATCTTATTGAATAAATTTGGTAATTTTGCATATTTAATTTGAAGTTGATAGTACTTGATTTGGCGAAGTTAAGTTCCTTAAGGGTCAAAATGGCTAACTATACCTTCCATTATAAAATATAATAACTGTCGATAATTAGAGATTTACGTTTCCCTTAATTTGGTCCAACAACAAAATATTTACTTATCTACGGTAAACATTCGTACAGACTTTTCAAAAGTAGTATTATGAAAGAAATTTTACATAGTTATATCTACAATATACGAGGTTGGTTCGTAATGTATTGGTAGGATTAATTCGTAACATGTGAAATCATTATTATTTTTGCAGCTTAATATAACATGTACATCATTTAGATATTTCATTAGTTTCGTAATGTATTTTAATAAAAATGTTGAAGGCGGTTTGTTACATATCCCCCTCCTTTGAAAAAGAACGTGTGTATAGGATGCACGCGTTCCTTTCGTACAAAAAAAAATTAACAAAACGGCTTCAAAGAAATGTTGGATGTAAAAAAAAATGAATATAACATATAACAAAGAAATAGAATTATTAATTAAATTTAAAGACAAGTTAAATTATGTTCATGAGCTATAAAATTGTTCATGTTTTAGTATCAAGTTTACCATAAAAAAAAATTGTCGTCTAACGATATCGAAACCAATTAATAATAAAAAGATATAGGAAAATATGTAATTGACTAACAGAGCTCTCATCATGTCGTTTTTCACTTTTCACTTTCTTTTTTTTTTAACTTTCGAAACAATTTGCACTTTGGTGGTCGCCAATTCGGTTCGTGGCTGAAGTTCATCGGCTATGATACTAGATAGTTGCAACGGTTGCTGTACTTCTTCCTTGTGATGAAATGATTGTCTTCAGGTGAACCATATTTTTGGATCTTCTCGTAAATATTTATGATTACGTAAGATACTATTCCACAAAATATCGTTATGACGTAGTAGTTTATTTGAGAAAAATGTTTTTCTACAATGGGTTCTTCTGATTGCTTCAATGAAATTCTGACTTTCTCTAAATGTTATTTTAAGCCTTTTAAGGAGTCGATGTTGATATGTTTTAGGTTGGTTGGCTTGAAGTCTTTGATGTGATCTTGGGTTATGTTATCGCAATAATGCACTATTATTGTTGGTAATTGACTGTGTACTGTGTGTTGAATTCTTCAATTATACTGTCTTGATTTCCTAATAGATTTGTTTTGCAAACATGTATTGAACGATGCTCGTTTATAATATTAACATGATGGTCTCTGAAATTTTCGTTTAAGTGTTTGTAGTATCTTGAAACTGTTTTGTGATAGTAGTATAGGCATTACGATTCGTAAACGCCAGTTTCCATGAAACAATTTTTTTGCAGTTTGTTTTGATGTACCCTGGTGATTCTCGATATCTTAAGGTTGGCGTTGCACTGATGCACTTTGAAGGAAAGAAGTGTTACGAATTTTCTTCCGAAATTGCTGACTGTGGTAATCCATTTTTTATTATGACCTTTCATTAACAAAATAAAGCCTGTTGTAATTTAACAAAAAAAATGACCTTCGCGTAATTACTGGGTTCGATATTGTTAGATCAATATAGACATCGTCCAATTTCACATATAAAATTCGCAACAAAAAAAAAGAAGATAATAATGATAATAGCCAAATATACATATAAAAGTTGTTCTGTTTGAACAAGAATTGTAAAAGATAAAAAAAAATATATATATGAATTGATTGATTAACATCTATGTATTATAAAAGATAGAAAAAATTGTTTTGTTTAAAACCTAAGATTTGTAAAAATTAATAAAAATGATATAAGTAAAAAAAAAAAATTGTAATGTTTAAAATCTAAAAGTTGAGAAATATAATAATCTAAAAAAAATATTCATGCATACAAAAAAGAATGAATAAAAGAAATGTTTTAGCATACACAAAAGAAAATTTATAAATTGTTCTAAACTAAAAAAAAAATTTCTGAAGACAATTCACTAGCGCACATGAGGTGAGGTCCTGTAGTTCATTGTTGTCCACGTTCGCGTTTGTTCGATTTCCGCACTAGTATTTAATGTTTTTTTTTCTTGAATTTATTGACTTTTTTTGTTTTTCATTCAGATTGATCGATTTTCGCACTTTACATTATTTAACTTTTTGTTCAGATTGACCGATTCTTGCACTTTGAGTTTAATTCACTTTTTTTTTTTTAACTGTCTTTCACGCTCTTTTTGTTATGTATTTTTCTTTTACTCGCACTTTTGGCTTCCAACTGTTTTTCGCGCACTTTTTGTTTTTATATTTTTATTTTACGCGCACTTTTCGCTTTTTAACTGTTCTTCGCGCACTTTTTTTTTTAACGTTAGTAGTAGTGAAAGTCGGGAATAATGTTTGGTTTTGCTGGTCTTTCCGATCGTCGTGGTGCGGGATCTGCTTCTGGAGTTTCGGGTGAGGCTTCTTCTTCTTCATCTTCTTCTTGAGGTGACAATTCCTCTCTCGTTGGGGAATTTGCGGGTTCATTGTTTATTGGCGGTTGTTCAATGTCGTTTTCTGTTGGTGGTTCAAGTATTTCGGCCGTGGTGCGTTCCGGTTGCCTTGTACGTCTGGTGGTGGGAAAATAAAAATACGGAACTAAATTTATCGGTAGTTCGGATTCGGGTTCTGGACTGTTCTCATAATTGTCGGTATCTATGACTTGTTCGTTGTTCTCAATAACCACCTTTTCTATTTCTTCTTCTTCCACTCCGCATCGGTAGGGCTTCAATCGGTTCAAATGTACTACTTGGTCTTTCCTGGTTCCAACTTTTCTAATTCGATAATTGACTGGGGAAATTGCCTCTAATATTCTGAAAGGGCCGATCCAAGGTCTGCTCAATTTCTTTGATACTCCCACTTTACTGGCTTCTTCATGCAAATAAACTAAGTCGCCGATTAAAAATTCGCGGATTTTCGCTTTACGATTAAAATATTTGGCGCGTTGTTTGCTGCTTTCCGCCATCACTTTGTTTACGTTAGTGTAGGCTTTGTTTAGTCTGGTCATCATTTCTGAGGGATAGTTTGAGCTAACATCGTACTTAACTTTATTTGCTTTGATTATTTCGTCGTAGGGCAGTACCATGTCTCGTCCATGTAATAAAAAGAAAGGCGAGTGTCCAGTTGAACTGTGAATATGGGATCTGTATGCCATCAGTACGTAAGGTATCCATTCGTCCCAATCGCGTTGCGCTGGTGAAACGTAACAACTCAAAATGTCTTTGAAAACTCGATGTGAACGTTCGATCACCCCATTTGACTGTGGGTGGTAAGCCGTTGTTTGGATTTTTTCGATCTGAAGTAATGTGCAAGTTTCTTTGAATAGTTTTGAAACAAAATTCGCGCCTTGATCTGTGATGAGCTGCTTAGGCGTACCGTGCCTACAAATTATTTGAGTGACGAAGGCTTTCGCGATTATGTCGGCCTTTTGGTCTGATAAAGTTATGGCTTCCGCGTACTTGGTAAAATGATCTTGAAATGTAAGGAGGTATTTGTTTCCGTTATCTGAAGTGACAAAAGGACCTACAATGTCCATCGCGGTTCTTTCAAAGGGTTCGTATAACTTTGGAAAATCTTGCAAAGGGGCCGGTTTAAAATGAGGTGAAGTTTTACGTTGATTGCATATATTGCATGCTAAAACATAGTCATTGATATCTTTTCGCATAGTAGGCCAATATAATTTATTTTGAATGAATTTGAACGTTTTGATCTGGCCTGGGTGACCTACGAACGGGGCGTTATGAAAATCGTGGATCGCTTTATTTACAAAAATTTTGAGGATAACTAATAAATCTTGACCGATCGAACTATCTTGTTTGTAGAGTATACCGTCTCGATCTAAATAATATGGAAAATCTTCTTCTTCACTTGGATTGATTTCGCTAATTATGGATTTACAAAATTCATCATTGTCTTGCATTTTTTTAAAGTAATTTCTATCCCAAGTAGGTATCATCGGGGTTTCTTCTTCATCTTGTTCGATTACGCATATGGGGTAATTTGATTGTGTATTTTCGCAAATTTTTATTTGAACTGACGTGGTTTTAAATATAAATTTTAACATATGAATTACTGTATCTAGGTCCAAGTCGTCAATTTCGGTTTTTAAATCGGGTAGGGCAAGTTTAAAAGTTTTATGTTGCATACATAAATTGAATAAGTTAGTGAATGATTCGAACATGATCTCGTATGATGTTTTTAGGTAGTGTCCGTTTTTGATTATTAAATAATAAACGTTTCTTTCAGGCAAATTAAGGGTTGCTATTTCGCCTATGTCTTTGTTTTGCGCTTGTAATTCGGGTGTACCGTCGTATAATTGTTTAAATTCTTTCGCTACGCCTATCGAATTATTCAAGTTTTTTTATGTGAAAATAACTAGGGAATAATCTTCGGGAATCGTGGTCAAAGTAGATTGAGTTTTTGTTATTAAATGATTATCGGGTATACTATTATTTTTAAATGATACATAAAATTCTTGCAAATTTGGTTTTTCGAACATGTGAATTCTGCTGAGGGCATCTACGTTACCGTGTTTCACACCTGGTCTGTAGGTGACTTCAAAATCGTATTCAGATAATAACAATGACCATCTAGCAAGTCTAGACGTCGCTTGGGTTAAATTCATGATCCACTTTAATGCTAGCAATATATTTTTCTATTTTATAGCACCGTTTCCGAGATTTAGATGAATATATTTTTGCTATTTTACCGACTATTTTTAAGTGCATGTAACTTAAAAACGGCGCGTCAAAATGAAAATAGTACATTATTCCCTTGGTGCATAATGTACTATTTTCATTTTGACGCGCCGTTTTTAACTAGGGCAAAAAAGTACCACTTTACACCCGCAAATCGGGGTCTAAAGTGAGTACTTTAGCCCTGCAATTGCAAAAAATGTATATAAACAAAATTGAAGGCAATGAAATATTCAACAAAAATTGTTTGATAAATTTTTGCTCTAAAATCTAGTTTTATGTGACAAAAACGGCTTCAAAATGTTCAATTTACATTGTTAACATAGGATGTGTGCTAATTATATTTCCACAACTGTACCTATATATTATAGAAATCACAAAAAAATGTATATATAATTTTGTTTTTTTTTTACTGCCAATTTTGAGCTTGCTTGCTGCTAAAATAACAAAATTCAAGACTAGTACGGTAGATTTAGGTTTTTGGGTGGAACTAATTCCCACAAAGATGGGGTTTGATTTTTTTAATTCTTTGTTTATATCTTTTTGACATACTAAAAGTCTAGAAAAATCTTATTTTGCAAAATATGTTTTTTTGGCCGTTAACTTGAAAAAATTCAAGAAAATCATAAAACATCGTATGTGGTATCAAATTACCGAATATTTCTTGCTGAAAAAGATTATACTATTGGTTTTAAATAATAGAAATAAATAACGAAATAGTGGCTCAAAAACTGAAAGCTCATGCAGTGTCGAAAATTTGCTTTTTGAACGTTATATTGAAAAAATCATAAAAAATTGTGCGTGGTATCAAATTACAGAAAATTACTTGTTGATAAAGATTATATTATTGATTTTAAATAATAAAAATAATTAACAAAGTGGTGACCTAAAAACTGAAAGCTTATATGTAATGGCAAAAATCATATTTTTATTAATCAAAATGAGTTTTAAAAATGTTGTAGCGACAAACCAGGTAAGAAACCATTTATTACCATATTTTATTTGTAACTTTTGTTTTATAAATATAAGAGTTATGCAGGACCGTAGTTAGACATTGGCCATGAGGGGTTTTATGGAAATAAAAAAGAGGTCAAAAAGGTGAAAAAAAAGGTAAAAAAGAGGTTGGCAGAAGAAATTATAGCTTCTTGGTTACAAATGAGCTGATTCTTTTATTACTTCCTTTGAAAATTTTTTCACTTTACAGTTTAGACATGAATTTATACGTGGTGTTAATATTATTGTTTCTTTATTTTGTTTTCACGCGCACATTGGAAACATTTCTTAAGTATTTAGTATTACTCAACCCATGGTGGGGTTTGAACCACCAAAACCACCGCCTTATATACGACCCTGGAGTTATAACAATAATATAAATATTGACGTCTTCTAGGAAACTGCAAATGGCAGAACGGGACTGTATCTTGTGCTCTGAAAGTGGAAGCGGAACTTCTAAGTCTGTTAGGTTGTCTTCTAAAGGTATACAAAGTATCATCAGTGCAAATAAAATTCGAAAAGATAATATCCATGAGTTATTTGAACCATTGCCTGATAACTCCGTGAGTGTCCATGTCGAATGCCTAAGTTTGTAGACAAATCCCAATAATATTCATAGTAATGTGAAATTGAAGTTGCATACTCATGATGAAGCACTAGCCAGCTGTAGTAGAGTATTACGGACGGATTTATTTTGTGGTCACTTTATTACTGACAGTAAAAAACGGGTTAAATATGGCGTTGAACAGGTCCGTACAGTAATGTTTCAATAATCTATTATGAAGGCGTGTAACTCCAGAAATAATTTATGGTCAGTCAATGTTCAATCACGATTTCTATCAGTTAAAGATTTACCAGTAGCAGATGCCATTTATCACCAAGCATTCAGCGTAAATTTTCAAAAAGGTGACCCAATCCCTAAGAAATATCGAAATGATTCTCGAGGCGAATTACGTTGTAAAACTCTTGGTCGTCCTGCAGAGAAAGTGATTTCAAGGAAGTGATGAGCCTGTTTCTGTCCAGCAGCTGGTTACTAAAATGAAAGATTTCCTATCAGTTGATAATTAATCATTATAGTAATCATCACATTCTGGAAAAGCTTAAAGAACACATTTCTGATAATGTTATCGTTTCCAAAAATGATGGGATGCCTAATATGCTATAACTATGGGTCAAACAGTGACTAATGATCTATTAAATTACCAAAAGCTAAAGAAATTAAAAGACCCTGAATTAGAAAAATATCGTTTAATTGAAGCAGTAGCAAAACTGATCAAATCAGAAATCAAGCTATTGTCAACTTCAATAAAGTATTTGATCAGTGCCTGTGAATTAAGGTTATGGAAGTTGTTTCCAGTAAACCTGAAGAATTCCCAAACATATTAATTCGCCTTGATACCTTCCATATACTGATGTCATATCAAGATACTATTGGTCAACTGTTATGTGGATCTGAAATAGAAAAGGCCTTAAAGGCTATTTACGCAGAAAACACAGCTTTCCATTTGCTTACAGGTAAAGCTTATTCATATCATAAGCCTATTCAAGAGCTGTTAGAGGACACATACTGCTTTCATCTGCACTTACATCAATGTTACTTCGGGATGTCTTGGACAATATAGCTAACATGTAACTTACATCAGCATTCAGTTTATCGTCCATCATTTTGTTATTTATTACTAATGTAAAACCAATAATATAATCTTTTTCATCATGAAATTTTTGGTAATTTGATACCACACACGATTTTTTATGTTATTTTTGAAATTTTTCAAGATAACGACAAAAAAACTGATTTTCGACACTGCATGAACTTTTAGTTTTTGGGTCACCATTTTGTTACTTATTTTTATTATTTAAATCCAATAATATTATCATTTTCAGCAAGAAATATTCTGTAATTTGATACAACATAAAATATTTCAAAATTTTTTTGAATTTTTTTAAGATAACGACCAAAAAAACATATTTTGCACACTCAGATTTTTCTAGACTTTTAATATGTCAAAAAGATATAAACAAAGAACTAAAAAAATCAAACCCCATCTTTGTGGGAATTAGTTCCACCTATCACTTATTTTTTGCGTATATCTCCCGTACTAATAGTTCGACTAGGATAGAAGTCTTTCTAAATTAGCAATCTCAATTTTGGGATTTATATATTATAATTTTATAATATAATTATAATACACAAAGAAAAAATCAAAATCCATCGCTCATCAATTTTGAAGTAAATACGTATTATATTAGCTGAAGTAACATTTATTAAAAAAAAAAATTTATTTTAAATTAACGTAAATTAATAAAAAAAATCGGATGTGGCCATCGCATAACTTTCCGAATTATCAAAATTAACGTCCAATTTACCTCGGCTCACAAAAATTTAAATACAAAATTCCATCAAGGGAGCGCAATAATCGCGAAAAACATTCCAATTAGTATTTAAAAATAATAAAAACAATTGAATTTTTATTTACATCTCGAAAACATAAGACAATAGTTTATTTTGGTTTTTGCCTTGAGTTTTTCATAAAAAAATATTAAAAACGCATCATCGATTTTTCTGTACTAATTTATCTCTTCTAGTTTAAATAAAATTTGAATAGTAAATTTTATAAATTTTTTTTTTTAATTTTAAGTTTTAATTTCAGGAAAAAAATTACAGAACAAAAGTTGTAGGAAATCTAATAGCGATAATTTTTTGTCATAATAAACTTTTACCTATTTCATTGCGTTTAGAAGTTATGATGGATTTTGTCTTATCGCTTCAGGTAAACCCCCCGTTTTCCCCATTAGATTTTATTCATTTTCAATAGGCTTCGTGGGACAACAGATTAAAACTTAAATTTAAAATTTGGAGTCATTTCGTTCTTTCGTTTGGATGCTATCGTGTTCACAGACATACACACACACCTACATTTTTCGGATAACGTAAAAATGGTTTAAGAATACCTCGAAACATAAAAATTTGAAAAAAAAATGGGGGGTCAAATTTTTTTTTCAATTTCTGATTACAATACTTTCCTTACTAAGGAGTTCGGAAAGTAAAAATCTGATGTGATATCATTTTTTATTGAGATAAAAAAATAAAAAAATTTTGAGTTAGCATTTTTTCCATGGTCTATGAGTCCATACAAATCGTTTGAGACTAATTTTGGAATGATGTCAGGATGTGCGCGCGTGTGTTGTGTGCGAGATTTTCGTCCACAATTTTTTTCGAAACGCGTGAACCGATTTCATTGAAATTTTACATACTGGTTTATATAGCAATAATCTATTAAAGAGCTGATTAGATTTTAGTTGAAATCCCTCCATGTAGATTCCATTTTTTCAAAGAATGAAAATTTTTAAGGCCCGGTTCTTCTTTCCATTATTATATAGATAGCAATGAAATTCTGTTAATGTATGATATTTTGATATAATGAAATTTTGTTATTATTTTTGCTGGAAAATGAAACCATTTTATGAGCAAGTTGTAAAGTTGTTTTTAATGTCTTCTTGGTTTTTTAAATATGATTTTTTTTACATATTGTATTTTTACTCGAATGTTAAAATTTAAATTTTGTTTAATATCTATCCATTACTTTAGTATCAGAAAGAAGGTCTTAGGTATTCTACAATAGATAAAAAGCGGAACAAAATCCAATTTGACCGTTTCCTGTACTGTACAAAGATATGAAAAAATGAATGGCGCATCCTTGATCTCTTCTTTGGAGAAAAGCTTAATGGCAAAAACCAAAATTCGCTATCTTTTTGTTTTCGAGTTATAGCCAAAAGTTCGATTTTTCGACTTTTTGATAAAATGTCGATATCTCGGTTGTTTTTCAATTTATCAAAAAACAAGGTGGAACTCGGATCACCGCAGTTCTAAGGCTCTATACATCTCATTTCTTTCGGGATTAATTGTAAAGGAAACCTAGATTTGATTCATTAATATGAATTAAGTGCAAATTATTCTTAAATCGCTCCCCAAATATTTTTGTAGCTACTTTATTTTTTTATCATCTTTAATAAATTCACCAATCACGGAAAACCACTATTCGATTTATTCTGAATAAAATAACGGATTAAAAAAATAATAAACCGATAATTTACTATTGGTAATATAATTTTACTATATAAGAAAAAAATTCATTAGAAAATTAAGGATTTTAGGATTAGAATTAAGGAGATCTAAAAATTAAATTATGCGGACAGACGGACGGACGGACGGACACGGGACCAGAACATAAGGCTTCTTCATATACTGTGTATAGAAGCCTAAATGAAAACATTTTTTTGGGACACTTTTTTAAGAGCAATAAAATGAGCTAAAGAAATTTTAAATATCTATATCTTACAAGGAGAGGGCGCGACTTTGGAGTCACGGATTTTAACGCCCTTTGGGGTAGAAAAGTACTTCGTAATAACAAACTCAAGGCCAAGCGACAGCGCGGAACTCTAAGCCGTTTTCAAAAAAAACAAAGTTGAAAATTTAATATCTCTTCATATACCTGCTCGGTTGCACTAATCACAAGGTAACCGCGATGGTTCCGAGGTAAACGATCCAACTTATCATTAATCATTATTAAAAATGCGATGATAGATACTTAAGAATGAAAAATATTAGCGTTATAATTCAATCATTCTATTTAACATTTTTTTTTAAATTAAAAAGAAAATTTAACTCTTGGAGGAATTGAACCTGGACCGACCGGATAATAAGTCGTATCGTTTACCTCGGAACCATCTCGGTTTCCTTGTAATTAATGCAACCGAGCAGGTATATGAACAGATATTAAATTTTCAACTTTGTTTTTTTCGAAAACGGCTTAGAGTTGCGCGCTGTCGCTTGGCCTTGAGTTTGTTATTACGAAGTACTTTTCTACCCCAAAAGTGCGTTAAAATCCGTGACCCCAAGGTCGCGCCCTCTCCTTGTTAGTTTCAGAATTATAATATAAAGTTATGTTTTTTAAATGGAAACCATAGTTGAAGCTTACTAATATTTTATTAAAAAGCGCTATTTCTTAATTTTACTATCAAGTTTTTAACAATAATTAAAAAAACAAAATATCAAGTGTAATGGGTAGCAAAAATTTAGAAAAAATCAATTTCCCATGTAAATTCTCTATAGAGAACATATATGTTCAAAAATCGGACGGTAATCCGGCATAATATTATGTTACTTTCAATCGCTAAAATATTTATACTTATTGTTGGAAGACAGATTCTAAAAAAAGAATCAACAGGTTCATACTGTTTGATGACATTGTTGATTATATATTATAATATTATGAGCGCTGAAAGTTGCCCAAATTTGAAGATCTTAAGTAGGTAGGTAATTAATTTGTTATATTTTTAAAATAAAATTAAATATTTAAAAACAAAAATGAAATAGTTTCATATTTTGTTTAATTAACTTTCTTTTATGAAGAACTCAAATTTTCTAATGTGTAATATTTGAATATTTTTTTTTGTTATTCTCCAAAGAAATTTGCAAAGTAAGTTTAACGAAAATACGCATATAAAAATAGGGCACTTTCATCTAGAAACACATTTTTTAAATAATTTATTTCATTGCGTAGGAAAAAAAAATAATTCCAAATTTAATAAAAAAGAATTTGATGTAAGTAATAAATCAAATTTATTTAGTAATAAAGTAAATTTTACTTTCATTAATAAGATATTGGTTGCGGATAATAACTAGCAAATTCTCCCAAGACCACATCACACAATCAAATTAAAAAGAACTTTTTTCAATTTAATTTTACCATTATCAAAAAATTAACAAATAATTTAAAATTTATTTATTTGTTGCTCAAAAATAAATGTTCAATAATTGTTAAACACAGTTCGGTTGTAAAAATTAATTTAGTTTAAGAACAGTAGACGTGGTCAAAGATTAAATTATGAAGTAATAGCAGTGCAAATGGATTGCTAATCCATTTTGTGCGAAAAACATGCGCCAGAAATCCATTTTAGCACTTTTCCAGGTATATATAAGTTCTAAAAGTTGATTTTGAAATCAGTTGAGAAACAACAGCGTTATACCAACCAGTCATAACTATATAGAAAAGCTCAATCCAAACCTGAGAAAAATGCAACGCGTTCATTTAAAATGTGCAACTTTTTTGATAATCGCTCTTTTCGCTTTGACGTGGTTTACAGAATCTGCAGATGCATATCGCAAACCACCTTTCAATGGATCTATATTTGGTAAAAGAGGAGCTACAGTAGGTAAGAGTTTTGTCTTGTGTTCTTCAAGTAAATTTTTTTAAATAGATATTAATTATTATGCAAATTTTGGACAACAAACACAGCATTCGTAATGTAAACTTTGTTTCAGAATATGACAATGCCAACAAAGCTCTTGCAGCTTTATGCGAAATAGCCATTGACACCTGTCAGCCATGGTTTCCTTCACAAGAAAAATGAAAATTGACCCATTAGTGGTACTTCGCTGTAGTCCTTAATTTATTAGAATGAAATAATATGTAGTATCTATTTATTTTGTGTACTGACGTAAATGCATAAAATAAATACCCAATGAAAACAAACGTTTTATTATGTTTTTTTTACAACTGAAGATTTGTAGGTACCTATACCTTTCTATATTATGGTATTATGCCCTTCCAAAAATCAAGTTGCACCATGAGGTTATTTTATTCTCTTAGAATATTTAAGAAATTTTGAATTGAAATTCGATCAACGGATTTTTTTTTTGGAGGCAGGTATTCAAAAATATTGTAAAGTTGGATTTTGAAGTAAAAATATTGGATTTTTACATTTCATCAGGAATTACTTGATATAAATTGAATACTTTAAAAATTTAACAGCTCGTCGCTTTTTAGGACACGGATTTCAATTTCACAATAAAATTTTGTTGTTAAATCTAAAAAGAAGTTTTTTTTTTGTTACGATAATAATTATAGAGAAAAGGCTATAGGCATTTAAACCCTCAAAAATCCGGTATACTTTGTCGGGAATTAATGTTAAATTCTTCAATGTAAAGCCATCTTTTTGAAGATCTATGTATCTACTAATAAAAAGCGAACTTGCGTTCACATTAACATACTTAAATATACTTTTATTTAAAACTATTTTAACATATATTATTATTGGTCCTCTACATATAATAATTGTTAATTGTAGATTCTGATTCTACAGTGAAGTTGCGATTAATAGGTAAGAGAGTTTCAATATTATAAAGTTCTCGTATTTTTATATTATTAATTTCAATAAATGTTGTATAATTAAAGAAAAAAGTGATAGACACTGTTTCTACCTATTAACCATCTTCAGTCGGTAACGCGGTTCGCGGTACCGCAAATGCGGTAATATACGTTATTATTAATAATATCATTACATTACTTAGAATAAAGCTGTCCGTAGGACTTACAAAATCCTTTTCTAGAGAAGGATTAGTTTTCTTACAATTTACATGTGATACTGTTCTATATGTTGGGATGTGTCTTTATTTTATTAATCACATCCTCCATCTCTTTCTGCATTTAATTTGCTGATTCCAGTTATTTATTTGAGATCCTCCATCACACAGTTCCACCATCTTAGTTTGGGTCTTTTTCTACATCTTCTGCACCCCGGCTTCCAGCAGGCTATAGTTTTATAAGTTCTTCGTTGTCTCTTCTCATTAAGTGTCCTAGCCATTTCACTTTTTCCGCCTTTATGAACTTAACTATACCTTTACTTGCCATTACATTTCGTATATATCGAAGATCATTCACCAGCTCATATCTGTCCACCTTATGGAAAGCTTAAGAGCGAGATACCTCTGTAATTATTGCAAATCTCTGCATTTCCATCTTTTTTTTAAATTTTTATTATAGTTGCTTCACTCCATGTTCTTAGCATTTTCTCTTGTTTCCGGATTTCCTTTACTAGCTCACAGATCTTATTGTGCAATAACCGTCCATCATTCATAATCATTTCTGACATTATTCCGTCTTTTCCTGGCGCTTTTCTATTACTCCAGCACCTACCTGTAAGGGAAGTATAGGAATCGTGATAAAAATCGGGTAGCGGGTTTTTGATGATAAGCACGAATTAGGGTCATTACAACTCATTTTTCATATTTTCACGATGATGTCTGTCTGTATATACAGTCACTCACAAAAATATTCCACCACTCCTATGTTACCAATGTAAATTGAACATTTTGAAGCAATTTTTTGTCATATAAAAATCAATTTTAGAGTAAAACTTTTTAGACATTTTTTGTTGAAAATTTCATTGCCTTCAATTTTGTTTATATACATTTTTCTAGTTGGTCAAGCCGTTTCTGACTGACAGCGACTTAAACAAGAATCTGTAAAATGCAAAAAAATATTGTCATTTCTAGTATATCTCGGAAAGGGTTCTATAAAATAGAAAAGTGTATATAAACAAAAATGTAGAGAATGAAATTTACAAGAAAAACATGCCTATTCTTTTTTTATTTCGTTGCGAAGATATACGAGGGGAGTTCAATAAGTCCGGTAAAAATCAAATAGATAGCGTCACAAATTCAAAAATAAAAACTGCTACTGGTCTACATATAAAATTTCAAACAATTATGGCAATTCATTTTGTTGTGAGAACGTTTTTAATAACCCAACTTGTAAATTGTTCGCAAAAATGGAAAAAAGTGTATTTTGTGTATTAATAAAACACTATTTTTTGCGTGGAAAAACAATTTCAGAAACAAAAACAAAGTTGGATAAATATTACCCGGGCCCCGTACCATCGATTAAAATGATACATAAGTGGTTTACGAAATCTCGTTGTGGTCATACCAGCACAAAAGTTGTTGAGCGTCCAAGGACACCAAGTGAAGTCACTACTAGAAAACAACGATAAAATCCAAGACATGGTTATGGGTTATCGCTGATTGAAAGTGCGTAAGATTGCTAAAGCTATAAGCAGTGAACTGGTACAACGGTATCAATTTTGGATGAACGTTTGGACATGAGATAGCTATCAGCAAGATGGGTGCCGCGTTCGTTAACTGATGATCAAAAAAGCAAATGTGTGACAACTTCAACGCAAGGTTTGAAATTGTTTCAAGGTAATCTAAGTGAATTTTTACGTCGATTTATTACGGTTGATGAAACATGGATTCATCATTATACGCCAGAAACAAAGCAACAATCTAAGCAATGGGTAGAAGCCGGTGGAAGTGCTCTAAAGAAGATAAAAACAGTGCTATCAGCTGGGAAGGTTACGGCAACTGTGTTTTGAGATTCATGGGCAAAATATTTATTTATTACTTGGAAATAGGTAAAACAATAACAGAACTATATTACACACCATTACTGGATCTGATCTTACTGATCTTCATTTCCATTCGTTTCTATTTCAATCTCTGGTACCTAGTTAATTATTCTTGTCAAAATTCAGCAAATTTTTAAAGTGGTTATTCGAGATTATCTTTATTTCTTCGGTTTCAATTATTACTAGTTTACCTCTTTCATTTTTTATTTCTCTGGGTTTGATTGCATTTGATATCTCTGTACTCTTTTCTGTTTGTAGAACTTACTCATATTGTTCTTTGCACTGCTTTCTTCTATTTCTTTCATTTTTTCCTCTATCCATTCAACTTTTATTGTTTGTATAACCTTATTGACTTCTTGTCTACGGACTTTATAATTATTCATGTCTACCGTTTCATTTGTTGCCAGCCATTTCAGTCGTAACATTCCCTTTCTCTTGATTTTTTTCTGCACACTCGTCGTCAAAGTCTTTATAATTTGGTGTGTATATTTAAAAAGTCGATTTTCTCGAAAACTTCTGGCCATCTATCTCTACAACTTTGGGGAATTGTTATTCAAGGGCTGACCTTCTAGCACAATAAGCGGCAACAATTACTGAAATGCTACTGGTGTATCATCTCCTTGTCAGACATAATCCCTAATGTCTCTCAAAAACCCCTCTACTCTCGCTCTGACTGACGAGTGTCAAAGGCAACTTTAGCCATCATTGAAGAATCCCTGATACTGTAGGACAGGGGTGGCGAACCAATGGCACGCGACGAAATAATTTGGACACGTCATTGTGCCTAAAAGTATTGGCAAAAACCTGGAATTCAATTCCAGTCACCTACAGCTGTAACACATACTACCTACGACATCCTGCTAAAAGTTACAAAATATGACGCTAATATAAATTATTTAACATCTAATATAATTTGCAACAGCAGAAGTCACACTAAATTTTAATTATATATTTTTGTTTGCAAATAATTTTAAGTTTTTTTAAGTTGATAGTATATTTAGTTTTACTTTTTTTCTCTCACTAAGTCAAGATTGTTTGATGGCAAAGTCATGGTCTCATAAAATATTTCTTTTAAAAAAGTGGCACGTAGATCAAAAAAGGTTCGCCACTCCTGCTGTAGAATATTCTCGAAAAAACGAGTTCTAATTGTTTGATTAGAATTATAATTTCTTAATTTTTTAGTGCAATTTTGGATTTATTTGATATTAAAAAAAAATTATATTTTTATTCTTTTAGGTTTCAGTGCATCTAAATGCTTACATTCTAAAATGCTAAGAGAGACGTTCCTCCTGCATTGTTGATGTAAATATATTAATTTTTGCTATGCATGCCAATTTTGAAAAGAACAATTCTGACTCACAATAATTAGTAATGTTTTGTATTAAAACTACATTATTAAATTAATCTAAATACAGTTCCCAATTATTATGATAGTTGGCTTTCATTTTAACAATCCCTTTGCTGTTGCTATACTCAACTGTTACTCGTAAATTCTAATCTTTGTAAAGGCATTGTCAGTGGCGGATTTCCGAACAGGCGCAAGAGGCGCGCGCCTGGCGCCTCATGCATCCAGGGGCCCTCAAAATAATATTTTTTTGTAAAAGAATCCTATTTTGAAATAAACCGTATGCAGGTGGTCCAAGAAAATGTGGTATAGGGAAAACACATTGAAAATTAACCAATATAAAATGACAACTTATATGGGTAGTGAAAATATTTAAAGGGGGACCTCAAAATTGAATTGCGCCTGGGGCCTCTCAAGTGCTAAATCCGCCACTGGGCATTGTTGTAATTTAGCCTTAGTTAGCCCAATCAATTCTAATATTGAAAGATCTTCAGACCTTGACAATTTTTGATATTTGTAACAAAAAAAGGTTCAAACCGAAAAGATATTGAAAGTTAAGAATAAGAAACATTTTTACCCTATTTAAAATTGCCCACAATGAGTCTGAATATCATAAAAGATATTGTGCTAAGGTTCATATCAGCATAAGTTTATGAATTTATTTTGAGACAGGCTTATTGGTAGCCTTCGTTGTAACAATATCAGTAATGACGGATAAACGTTTAATCGGGGATTTAAATTCCAAAGTGACTTTGTTGTATTATAAATAAAAAATGCAATCTTCTATTTATAATACTATATTTAAATACAAAAAGTTTTTTAATTTTTTTTGGTACAAATATATACATTATGATTAATCTATTTAAACATGTTAATTTTTGTGAAATCGAATGTAAAGTTCTAATGAAATTCAAAATGATACTGAAAAATTTACTTCAGGATGTACCACATAACACAATTTTTATTTTGTTTTTAAATTGTTAATAGTAATTCTACATAATTCACACAATCAAATTAAATTAAGAGTAACGAAAGTCTAAGTAACACTCAACGTACAAAGATTTTAATTACTCGTTATAATTTCTTATATTACAATACGAATATTTATAATCATAAATCACAGGTTATCACTTATTGATCATAGAGATCTAAACAATTGATTGTTAAAACAAAACCTTATCTGCAAAAAATAGAAATACATTTTAATTATTAACCCTTTTACATATGGGTAAATACTAATAAATTAAGGAAATTTGTGTGCAGAATCAGCATAAAGACAGAAGTACATAAAAGGGCAGTAAATAATTTTTAGTTTGAAGATAACTCCTCTAGAAATTTTGTTAAGTTATTTTAACACAACCTGTAAATAATAAGTTTATCGTGAATAATTTCTACAATCTATAACATGTTAAGAAATAAACAACATAAAATTTGTAAATGTTGTCACACCTCATTATCATCAGACAAAAAGGAATTATATTAGCACCTTGTTCAAATCACTGCTTGCTTAATTTGTCCAACTATTCAAAATTAAACAAAATTGTTAATCTAAATCATCCAAAAGCAAATTAATTTATCAGAATTTTGTATTTCTATTGAAGTATTAGTAGATTTCAGTCAGTTCTGTGACCAAACATTAAAAAAAAATACAAATAGACCATGTATTGTCAAAATATAAAATACCTAAAAACTTTTAAAATGTTGAATAAATGCATTAAAATTTTTAAAAGACGAAAACACGATTATAGTTGGTAACGACCTGATTCTGAGAGTTGCAAAATATATTTTCTTAAATGTTTAACATAATCAAACATGGTTCCAACTAAAGCAACATCTAATATAGATTGGGGTATCCAGCCTTTTAAGTTAAGATTGAGGACCCATTCAAATTGACACTTGTCAGTTTCTCCCAAAATCGGTCGGAATACAAAACAACCGATTCCATTTTCGCCTCTACAAATTATGTTTTAGTATCGGTGTAAGTAATTTTTTTTAAATTCACTTACCTAATGTACTTCTTATTGTGTTCAATAGATGGATGTTCGATTGCGCTATATGCAATAACATAACAATCTTCAACAAAACCCCAATGCCGAAGATTAACAAAATCTCTACTTGACACACCAACAGCATCTGCAGAAATCTGATATGTAATATCAGTGCTTTCATCGATGGATTGTACTTTGTGAGATTCCAATAAAGCTGGATTCCATTTTGGAATACTTTCTGCTTTATAAAACAATTCATCCAAAAGAAATCTCGGCGCGACATTTACAACGGACTGGAATTTAAAAGAAAAATGTGTTTAAAATAAAAACAAAATTATTTAGTAGACAATAGTTTCTTACAGTTAATTTAAACAGTTTTCCTATATTAGGAACCGATTGAACATAAACTGAATCGTTTCCTTTAGCTTTTTCGAAATTCCAATTGGTGCTATTAAGATATTTCCAAGAATCCTGAAGAATTTTTTTACCTTTACATTTATAATTGATTTCCTACAACAAAATCAAAAGTAAAACTTAATTTAATATAATATTGAATGTAAAGTAATTTTAAAAATAAAGATTAAAAAGATACCTTTAGCGAACTCATTGTAAATATTATGTATAAGTAAGAGCTAGAGTATATCATCGACTAATGTATCAGTCTGAAGGAGGTAATATTATATCTATTCTCAATTGGACCCCGTTATAAAGTAGGGAAGGATTCTTTTGAATAATTTATAGATTCTAAAAATCTTGGAAACTGAGCAATTGAAGTTAAGATTGTATATTTATTAAATATAATTTTAATTTAAGAAGTATCAATCCAGAAAAATTACTTGACAATTAATTTTAGATTATATTATATACCTACAATTGCTTTAATGCAAAACTTCGCGGAAATATATCTAGCAATAATTTATATAATAAAATTCTTAGCTCAAAAGAATTGAATTTAAAAACTACTTATTATCACTTTTTGTTCAGTCTTTCGTTCTATTGGAATTAAGTTAAACGAATAATGAAAAGTTGGCGTCCCTTTACCACAGTTAAATTTTAGCAAAAGATACCTTTGGTTTATTTAGTGTCAAACTACTGTCATTGGTTGACATTTGAAACTTGGCAATATATGTAAAATTAATCAATATTATAAGATGTTTCCCTATTGCATACCTAAGTTCTATTAATGTAAAGATTATATTAGAATAACCGATAATGATTATACTTTAAAATAAAAAATTTGACTTTAATTTCAATTAAAGTGGCAGAATGAGTTATTACCTGATCTGTCGTTAATCGTATGGGCGGATATTTTCCTACGGTATGGAAATCTCCCCCATAAATTGAACCTTCTGGTGAACACAATGGTGAATAAAAATTAGCAACACTTTCAGTGTTCATGGAAGGCAAATTTTCTACATAACTTTGAACCAATGGCGTTCTTTCATTGTCTCTGGCATCTAAAAATTATATTTCAAAAATTTTAAATTCAAATTTGTTGAATTTAACGATAAATTTTAAATTTATTAAGACAAATAAATTATGCTTACGGTAAAAAAATCGCTGGGCATGTAATTCCTGTGGAATAACTCGGAAATCCAAAAACCAAGCCTCACCCCATGATATAATAAAGGAAGACACTATTAATAGTACATCAAATACCTGTTGATGTGAGTCAACCCACTGAAAATTATAAATTGAAATAAATGGATGGTTCAATAAATTTTGTTATAATAATTAATTGTATTTCAAGAATTTTTTTGAAATCTTTCATATTATGCTGAGAAAATAATAATAAAACTGTTGTATGTCTGAATTAGTGCTTTGAATACTTGAATGATAATGAAATGAAATTAATAAAGTAAATTTATTATGCAATTTAAAATTACTTACATCATATTGAAATACTTTTGCAATTAAAAGGCAGCATGTTCCTGCAGTGGATAACTAAAAAGAAATTAATTAAAATTTTATACCAAGGGTAATTTTTTCAATGCTCGGTTAAGAATCATACCCATCAGGCAAAATTTTGGTTAAATCGTTTTGACAATACATGCTATTGGTTAGCTTAAACTCGTTTTGATTTTGCATGGTGGGGTCGGATTAATTTTTTATCTTATTTAAAACATTTTCAAAACAATTATTCATTTCATTAGTCATGTACAGGGAAACTTTTCTAATACGAATCACAAGGAACATTTAAATTAGGAAAAGTAAAAATTATTTAAAAAAAATTAAAATAGTAGTTTATTTTGACATTTTTTATTATTCTATTAAAACAGTAGGAAATGAGTTTCAATAAGTAGTTTATGTGATCAGTGTAAAAAGTAAGGCATTATTGAACACACATGATACTAACACCTCATTTTACGATCATGCAAGTACGATAATGGCATGTTTCTACACGTATACAGTATTATACAAAATTTACAGATTTTGTCATATTTTTTTAAAAATCGATTTTTATTTGCATTAATATTTTCCATATTCCATAAATTATTATTAAAATAATTTTACCAATTACCAATAAATTTTATTATTGGTTTACTTTTGACAAGTAAATTACTTTCGGCACTAGTGGTGACCAGAAAGTGAGCTATTATGTAGCGCTAGCAGATAAATTTTATTTCAACAGTTTTACATAACACTTGGGCACTTATATCTACAAGTTGAAGATATTAATTTATAAGTAGTTGATTGGGAGAAGAAAGACAAAAAACGTAAAATCAAAGAGGCTATTAACATCCATATGAGCAATAAAATAATGAATGATAAAAGAGATGTACAATACTTTCATGGTGGATACAAAGTACAAACACACCCTGATTATGAATACACGACATAATTATTGGTCAAATTCTGCTACTGTTTTGCTTCCTCACCGATATAACTTTTAGCATACAATGTGATTCTCCATTAATATAATTATTGTCAAAACTATGTCAAATTTATATTTAGCTTTGTGCACCGTTCGACATGTAATACAGATAATTTTCCAAACTGGAAAAACCCTTTAGAGTAAGACATATTTTCGGCATTTCAAAGATACAGAAGAAAATTTTATTTATAAATTGGTTTTTATAACTTTCTAGAGTAGAACAGCCTCGGCTTAATTCCCAAAACATATAAGTTCATTTTAAAACCACCCGCGACAGTAAAAGTGCTTATTTTCTGCATAGTTAAACAAATAACTATTTCTCAAGTGCTTTATCTCTCTTACAAAATCTGAGATTTGGACTTACATTTTTGCTAATTAGGGCGACGATGTGTGGCGTTATAATTATGTCAATGTAAAATAATTTTACTTACCGCAATCACAAACCAATGCTTAATGTTAAGCAGCCCATAAAAAAATAATAGTATTATAAATCTGCATACTGCTAAAAGTACAATATCAAACATAGATGTGTGCAAATTGTAATTGATTACTTGTGTTTGTATTGCTGTATGAATATTTTGACCAGTTATCTGAAATAAAGAATACAATTAATATACTATAATATAGTGTTAAGCGGAGGCAAAATTTAATGTTTACAATTTTAAGTAAAACACTGTACAAGCCCATCCTTAAGAGCACAAATCACAGTTAACCCAGGGTGAACTCAATCTTTTTCCATTTGTTTTTATTAAATAACTTGATCATTTTCAACTTTTGACTAAAGATGGTCATTACCAACAAATTTCTGAAACTAAAAAAAAAAAGGGTCTTGCACCCGAGTGGGAATAAATTGTTTTTTGTAAAATATTCCTCCACCGTCACAGTCATCACCGGGTGACCGTCGGATTTTTGAACATAGGGCATTTATATGGGGAATTGATTTTTTCTAAATTCCTGCTTCCCATTATAACGGATAATTATAACGCGTTCAAAGATATTTAACACTTAATATTATGTTTTTAAAAACTCGATAGTACAATTAAGAAATAGCGCTTTTGAAAAAAATATTAGCAGGCTAATAATAAGAGGATAATGATAGATTGCCAGTACTGTTTTTACTTTTAGAAATTTCGTCTTCTAAGGTACAGATAATTTGATAAAAAATCTTTATCGTTATTTGTTTGTTCCTGCAATTATTATTCTAGAAATATGGTATTCTGAATATGGTATAATGAAAAAAATTTGACTAATTGTGACTTCATTATTATACTACTGCAATACGAATACGATAATGATAAATGACATTTCATTAATTTGCCATCGGAGAGTTAGTCTAAAGATGACCTTTATGATTTTAACAATCATATTATATTTTTATACTTAAATATCTAGTTTAAGTCGCTAATTTGTTGATATTATTTGTCTTCCTGGAGTAACAAAACTTATTGAAACAAAAATTTTAGAAAAAGCGATGCTTGTTTAGAAAAATAATTTATATGCAATTTTTTAAAAACATTAATAAAGAAAAACATAAATTCTATAATAAACTGTATTGCTATAAAAATTACACAACTGATAATATTATAATCAGAATATTTATCATAATTTGGTTCATAATAATTATTAGATAATAAAAAAACTTACCATAATACAAATAAGCCATAGAAGACCAGTAAACGCCAAATCAAAAGTAACAAATAAACAGAAAAACCGACGAACACTTGACATCCTTCCATCCACTGTTTGACCAGACAATATCTCCGGAGGTATTACATATCCACCATGAGTCGATGGTAAAGTATTGATACTGTGAGAATGTGCTAAAAATTCAAGAAAAATCCAAATCTTAACTCATCAAAGTTTTTGGTTGACTATTATCTCGATCGTGTGCCATAACATTCTGGTAGATACAATAAATCATAAAGTAATAAATCCAATTACAACAGCAAGATAATTTTTTTTTTAAATACAACTTATATGAAAGTTCAAAGGTAGCAAAAACACGCACAAAACATTACATAAAAGTTTTTAGTGATGTTCATGTTAATCGTAACGAATCGCCACGGTTACTTTAAGAAAAATTAAATAAAATTTATGAAAAAATTGTAAGTTATTACGTTATTATTACTGCACAAAATTTACCAACATAATTTTTTTTCTAATAAATAAAGGAAGCACAGAAACACTACATGTGGTCACATAATATTATCAAAAGTTATCATTTCAACCAACTTTTTGTGACTTCCAATAAATAGTCTAGATACGTTTTCATATTTACATAATATATTTCCATCTTTTACTTACATAATAAAAACATTGCAAGTTATATCTCTATAAAATATTAGTGCAAATAAAATTAAATTTTAATTGGGAATATAATTGCACCCTAAATAAACTTGATTACAATAAAATAAAACATATTATGAACTGTACCTTATTCATACAAAAATATTATAATTTTGAGTTAAATAGTAAATTTACTATAAAAACTTTTAATTAGAATCTGTGAATGGTCCAGACAAAGTCTATAAATTGGGATGTTTCAGGTGAGATTTTTATCTTTTCTTAATGGTGCGGGTATCTCATGCGTGAAGATTTTGAAGTTCATTTTGAAAATGGTTCAACACAGACTCAAATTTTGAAATACAAATTAATATTAATCACAATTATTGCATTGATAAATTGTATAAAAAAAGATATACTTTTGTCCATTTTGAAAGAAAAGTACTATTTCAAAAGAACAAAACTTGTTTTTTTAAATTACATGCACTTAACACGTTGGATACCAACCCTATCTTTGAAAGAATATTGGAAATATGTCTACTGCAAGTTTTGTTTCCACTTTTCAGGTTACCCCTTGCCTTTGATACATAATATCAGATTCACAAAAGTTCGAGGCAAGATTTTTAAGCTTCTTCCACTTTCTCTACTAAGTTATTAATATGCATTCAAAGCATTGTTCAACTACTGTTAAATTTGGACTCTAACCACAAGGAGTGCAATTTATTTTATTTCGAGGCTTAACTGAGCAAATTACAACGATGGTTTGTCATCCAGTAGAAAGACATTAGATACTTCTAGGAGTCAAACCATGTACTCAGTTTAGCAGTCAACGCACTTAACTACCATGCTATATTTCCACCGTACCTTTTTGCCAATCACGGCCAAAATTATTGTCAGGAAAGTAAATAAATTATTTGAATGGGGTATCAATTTACTTCCGTCAATGTAGGGTATGGCGACTAATTTAAATTACATTTATTCTTTACACCTCTGTAACATAATAATATTCAACACTTATCGTTGGAACAATGGTAAATCATAGAAATAAAAAAAAATCTGCAATACTTACAAATATCAGTGTTAGGTGACAAAACATTATGTTGAGAGTTGCTCGACCTTAGTATATGTTCAACTGCAATTCGAATATCTTCATTTGTGTATTCCATTATTATTGTCTCTTCTAGGTAGTTAATCTAACAACGCATTCAATAGAAACTTAAAAATCACATAACTTAACCAATGAAAACTTAACGTTATTAATAATACACCTATTTTTATTAAAAATTGTTTTATAAAAGATTCATATTAATCACCATCATACAAATAATGGTAAATTAATAGCAAAGTAAGAATGGAAAATTTAATTAAAAATACAGAACAATAACCTTAAAATTTGGTGTTAATAAACTGAAGTTGGAGAAATTGAATGTTACTAGATTGGTAACGTTTGACAATCAGCTGTTCAGTTTTTGCCATTCTGTTGGGTGTCAAAAGTTACATTACATTGTGGAACAGTTTTACGACGCACTTCAATTTAAAGTTGTTTAACAAATCTACAAATGATAATTAGTGTTACCGTTCAGTGCTTGAACTACATCAGTGTTGGATAAAAAGCAACATGAGTGAAAAATCGACATCGGGACCTCAGGCTCCGCCAATGGTCAAAATTGGCCATTACATCTTAGGCCCCACGTTAGGAGTTGGTACATTCGGCAAAGTGAAAATTGGAGAACATCAAGTGACCAAGCATAAAGTTGCCATTAAAATTTTAAACAGGCAGAAAATTAAGAGCCTGGATGTGGTGGGTAAAATACGGCGCGAAATTCAAAACCTTAAATTGTTCCGACATCCCCACATTATCAAGCTTTATCAAGTGATCAGTACTCCCAGCGATATTTTTATGATTATGGAGTATGTTTCTGGAGGTGAATTGTTTGAGTATATTGTTAAGCATGGTAAATTGCAAGAACACGAAGCAAGGAGATTTTTTCAGCAAATCATTTCGGGTGTCGACTATTGCCATCGTCATATGATTGTGCATCGGGATTTAAAACCGGAAAATTTACTTTTAGATCATAACATGCACGTAAAAATTGCCGATTTTGGTTTGTCCAATATGATGATGGACGGAGAATTTTTAAGAACTAGTTGTGGGTCGCCCAATTACGCAGCACCCGAGGTAAATTCGATTATTTAGCGTTAATATTTTGCTAATTTTCACATACAGGTGATCTCTGGAAAATTATATGCAGGACCCGAAGTTGATATATGGTCATGCGGAGTTATTTTATATGCATTGCTTTGTGGTACTTTACCATTTGATGATGAACATGTACCAACACTATTTCGTAAAATAAAATCGGGAATTTTCCCTATTCCTGAATATTTGAATAAAACGGTCGTCAGCTTGCTATGTCAGATGTTACAAATTGATCCAATGAAGCGTGCTTCCATTGAGGATATTAAAAAACATGAATGGTTTCAAAAAGATTGTCCCGCTTATTTGTTTCCTTCTCCTGTGGAACAGGATGCTTCTGTAATTGACACGGATGCAGTGTTTGAGGTAATTCGGTAATGCTTTAAATTAATTTATTTTTCATTATACAAATTTACTGTAGGTTTGTGACAAATTTGGTGTTAAAGAAAATGAAGTGCATAATGCACTGCTGAGTGGAGATCCACACGATCAGTTGGCAATTGCTTATCATTTAATTATTGACAATAAGCGCATAGCAGATGAAGCAGCGAAGGCAGAAATTAAAGATTTTTATGTTGCTGGAAGCCCACCACCTGTTAATATGAGCCCTAGTCCAAGTCCATGTGAAACCACAAGTCCGATGAAACCTCATCCGGAACGTATAGCACCATTGAGAGACCGCGTTATTGCTTCCAATCATGCTGCTTCTGGCGAAAGAGGACGAGGTGAGAGTTTTGTTGAAATTAAGAGTTGTTAGTCTTTATTGGAATCTTCTTTATTTTTATTTTTTATTATAAAATGGGAATCCAGTTAAGAGAGCCAAGTGGCATTTAGGAATTCGTTCTCAAAGTAAGCCTAACGATATAATGATGGAAGTCTATAGGGCTATGAAAGCATTGGATTTTGAATGGAAAGTTGTAAATCCATATCATGTTAAAGTAAGACAAAAAAGTCGTCTTCATGATAAATATGTTAAAATGTCTCTTCAGTTGTATCAGGTAATTAACTGATTTCATTTTAGAATACTCATTATTAGCGTATTATTTTTAGGTGGATTATAAAAGTTATTTGTTAGATTTTAAAAGTCTTAGTAATGAAGAAGCTGAAGCTAATTCATCTGCAATGTTGGGGTCAGTGCCTACACCTATTCAGATTGGAACTTTGTCAGTTACCAAACCTAATGCTGGTCATCACACAATGGAATTTTTTGAAATGTGTGCTGCTTTGATTATTCAATTAGCTCGTTAAAGTTAGTTATAAAAAAGGGATGCTTATTATTTCTTATTTTTAGATCATTTCTAATTTATCAACTACAGAAATAGATCAAGTAGAATAGCATTTTAATTATTCGATAAATATGTTTCAACCAACCATTGCAATTCATGTAGGTTGTACCTTCTTGAAATGAATTTATATTTTGAAATTTGAGATTGATTTCGAATAACAGAATGAAACAATTTGATGTAGTAATCGATGTTTGTTAGATATGAATATAATTTTTTTTATAAAATCAATGAGTTTTATTCAAATACTATTTTAGTGTAATTAGTTACAAAATCAGCAAAAATAATATGCTGTTCATTTCTTTTTTTATAAAATAAACGTAATATACAGCGTGATTTTAAACCATGGTAGTAAATACTTACGAAGTATAGATCAAGTTTGAAGTTTTTCTTCAATTAAACTAAAGTCTAATTTTTAAATTAAAAATAATTACTTGTACTACATTGTACAATTTATTGTTTGCGAGAAGTTCAGAACTAGATACAGAGAGCACTTTTTGTCAAATTGAGTCTTCAGTGTTTGGAACGGTCTTCCCGATGACGGCTTCGTCTGTTGCTGCATTCAAGAATTGTTTGGATCTTCTGAGTCTTTCGTAGTGGGATCGATTGATTATACGTTTATTAAAATCCATGTCATTTGTTATTAATTATTATGTTTAAATATTATTGCCTATTAATAATTTGCGATTTCATTGATTGAGTTCCTTTTAGTTCTGAAGCGAGCATAGTTAACACCATATTTTGAGATGTTAATATTTTTACTTTCCGAAAACTCCTTAGTAAAGAAAGTATTGTAATCAGAAATTGAAAAAAAAAATTGACCCCTTTTTTTATCAATATGTTTCGAGGTATTAAGCGTGTATTACATTATCAAACTTTGGTTATATTTTCGTTATACTTTGTTGTCAAATGTTTGATGAAAAAATTAAGCTGTATTACATTATCACATTTTCGTTAAACTTCCATCAAACTTTGGTCACACTCAAAGTAGCGCGTGTTATACTTTCGTTCAACTTTTGAATAAACATGCGCAATGCTGCAAAACTTTGCTGTGCCAACTTAAATTATTAGTCTAGTTACTAGTATATAAACATGAAGACAAATATAAATAAAACCGAATTTGTTAAAATTGTTATTATCGAATTTATATTCAAAAGAATAAGAAAGAAATTTAAAGAGTTTTTAAGGAAACACAACTGTTGACGCCCGCAAAAATGACCTGTTCTTCACAGAATTGGGTAAGCACATTTGGTGTATTTCCGGGGTTGATGCTGTAACCCGTATAGGGAACACTTGCCCAGCTACCCTCGAAAGAGAAAGTCGTAAAATTGTAATTAGAAATTGTGAACAGTGAAACTTAAAAATTGTAAGCAGTGTACAAAAAATTAATCGGTTAGATTAAAAGAAATAAGCAAATCCAGCAAAGATTTTTAATCATCCTCAACATTTTGGTCCATCGAGTCGGATTGTTTTGAAAATTTGGAACCACTTCAAGATAAATTGGAAACGCGAAGCTAATATTGAGTATGAAAGTTATTTTTCTGGTGAAGAAAAATACATAAAGTGACGCCAAGCCAACTTGAAAGTGGAAATTTGCAGCTTGGTTAAAGCACGGTTTCCTGGCACTTCTTCAAAAACAAAAGTGGGTAAGTCAATCATTTCCTTTACCATTTTCCTCAAGAAATTGATTTTATTTGTTGAATTAATTATAAATAATTCAGGTCGATTTAACAAAATTTGGGTACTGTTTTATGTGGTATATTATAGTAGTAACAATTTATTGTTGCGGAAAATTTATTTGTTTAATAGAAATTAAAGGAACATTGAATTAGTATATAAATACATACATAGTTGGTTTAACTTTTGTAAAAACTACGCAAGGCTTATGCATTCTTCAGTACGTCCCAGTTAAGGGTGATTTATTAGGGGCACTAAAATTAGGTATACTGCACGAGTGGCTTTGTTAAATTTTAGGGCAAATCGAAAATTTTCGGTAATTAGATTAAAGAGCGGATTTAAGTATTCCTCCCAAAAGTCGGTTGAATTGAGTCATTGCGGTTTCTCGATAGTTTATTATTAAATTTTGTTTAAATTTAAAAACTAGTAGTTTACATAAATTTCACAATGGCAATAAATTTAAATAAACAGAGAGCGTCAATCAAGGCTCGCTTGACAATAGCAGAAAAATTTATGAATGAGAAAAGGTTGACTTTTGAGGACACAAAAGAACTTGCTTCGGAAGACGTAATACAAATTCAAAAAAGGAACGAGGCATTGCAATTATTGCTAGAACAGTTCGAAGAAGTTCAACTTCAAATTGAAAATGAAGCTGAAGATGTTGACAGTGAAGTGCAACATCTCGAGTCCTTTCAGAATAAGTATTATGAGGTAGTGGCCGTAGCTCAAAATATGTTGCGCAATATCGAATTTTCTAATAATGAGTCAAATGAATTAGGGCAAGGTAACACGGTTGCGTCTGTGGAAAGATCAACTCTACAAACAAGCATTAAATTGCCCAGAGTGTCGATTCCCAATTTTGATGGTAAATCTGAAGGATGGCTGAATTTTAGGGATATATTTTGCAGTTTGATAAACGACAATGATTGTTTATCAGACATACAGAAACACCAATATTTGCGGTCAGCATTGGTCGGAAAGGCCAAAGAGGTGGTCAAAAATATAGCTCTAACAGCGTCAAATTATAAGATTGTTTGGGATAATCTAAATTCTAGGTATAATAAACCGCGGAGTTTAGTCCACCACCATGTAAAGGCGCTATGCACCCTGCCAGCGGTAACTAAAGAGTCATCCACAAAGCTTTTAAACCTTGTTGATGACTTTAAAAATAACCTACGTGCAATCACCTCAATAATAGGTGAAGATAAGCAAAGAAACGCGCTCCTGATATATTTGTTAAGTTCTAAATTAGATGACGCAACTTTACTTTTATTTGAAAATTCCTTTAACTCAGACGCGATCCCTGACTTAGAAGATTTGATCGAGTTTGTAGAAAAAAGGGCATCTCGGTTAGAGAATGTAGAACAAAGGGATGGTAAGGTACGCATTGAACGCTCGTCATCAAAGAGCTTCGTAACAACCGTAATTTCATGTCCAATGTGTGAGGGTTCACATAATTTAAGCGCATGTGACGCATTTAAGGGACTAGACGCAGATACGCGCTCGATTAAGGTTAGGGAATTTAGAATTTGTTATAATTGTTTAGGTAAGGGTCACTTTACGGGAAGGTGCAAATCTAAGATTAAGTGTCAAAGATGTAAAGCCAGGCATCACACATTATTGCATGTCGATGGAACTTCTCAGGCTGCGGTCAGCAACAATTCTTCAACGGTTACAAGTCGTGAAGAAAACGTGACGGTGTCTGCTTTTTCTTCCAGCCGCGAAACAGTATTATTGTGTACTGCTATGGTTCGCGTTTTAGACGTAAATGGCAGGTCTCACGCTGCGAGAATTCTTTTAGATTCGGGAAGCATGTCCAGCTTCATAACAGAGGACTTCAGCAGAAATTTAGGATTAGAGCGAAGTCCGTCAGACTTTTGTATTAGTGGTACACTGAAAAAAATCCATTATGAAAATTTGCTACAAAATTGTAGTAAAAGTTTTGTAGAACTTATTTAGACAATTTGTTGAAGGTTTTAGTTGACCTTGTAGTAAAATTCCATAAAAATTTGTAGCAAAAAAATGTAGCATTTATGACTACAAAATTTGAAATATTCACTACAAAAAAATAGTAAATAGTTACAAAATATAGTTTAAAGAAAGTCCTACAAATTGTAGGAAAATTTTATATAATTTGTAATCATTTTTCCCATATTTTTATACACAAATATGCTACAGTTTTAGTAAATATATTTCATGCAAAGTTGTAGAAATTTTTGTTATATATATATTTTGTTACAATTTTTGAAAGATTATTTTATGTAAAATTTTAGTACTTTTTGTTATAGTTTTTATAATATATTTTGCTACAATCTTTGTAAGATTATTTTATGTAAAATTTTGGTACTTTTTGTTATATTTTTTATTATATATTTTGCTAAAAAATTTTATAATTTTATATTATGTGAAATTCTAGTAACTTTTGTTATAATAATTGTAATAAAATATTTTGCTACAATGTTTGCAAAATATATTATCTGAAATTGTAGAAATTTTTGTTATTTTATTATAATGTTAAATACGTTAATTATTCCTTTCTTATTTATTTCTTTGTTTAATTCTTATTTGTAAAATTCTACAATTTTTTTATTTATATAGCAATTAATTAATTAATTCATAATTAATTAAAAAAAATTATTAGTATTTTGGTTAGTTAATTATTTAAGAGGATATTATATATTTGATGAACAAATTCAAATGAACAAATTCATCAAATATATTTGAAAAATTGTTTCGTACGGATGAACATGTTCATTAAATATGATGAACAAAATCACTTCAATGAAATATTAATAATTAATTTAATTAATAAATTTTTATCTTGCAGATATGCCCTACTACAATTCGATACAAAATTTTATTTGCAGTTATGTTCATAAATTCATTTTTTACCAAATTCATGCGTTAATTTGTTGTAATTGATCAAACAGCCAAATCTCACTACAGAGATTTTCAAAATCGTTAGATATATACAAAATTCGTGTGTATTATAATAATAAGCATATGCGATCAAACTTCCGCTGAAATCAATTTATGCTGCAGTTGGAAGTCTTGCTGGTTTGCTTTCGATATTTGTAATATGAAGCGGACTGGCAATTATTAAATTGCCCATTGGCAATATTCGATCGAATATTGAATTCGAACGTGGCAATATTCAAACGTAGACAGAATTTGGACCAATCATCGATCGACAGATCACAATGACATGTGCGCAAGCACCCTGCCTCCGCTCAGACAGCTCTAAATGCGACTCTCGGATTCGTCGGAAATTAGTATGAAACAGCTCGAGGATCAATATAGACAATTTACCATATAAGAATTTCCTACAAACTTTTTAGAAAATTACCAATTTTTTTTTCCTACAAAATTATTAGAAATTTTCCTACGAATTTTTTAGAAAATTTCTTACAAATTTTTTAGAAAATTTCCTACCAATTTTTTTTAGAAAAGTTCCTACAAATTTATTAGAAATTTTCCTACGAATTTATTAGAAATTTTCCTACGAATTTCTTAGAAAATTTCATACAAGTTTATTAAATTGTTTTTTTATAAATTTATTAGAAAATTTTCGACAAATTTATTAGAAAACTACTTACAAATTTTTTAAATAATCTCCTACAAATTTGTTGGAACCTTTTCTACATATTTGTCAATCATCGCTCTACATAATTATTAGTAAAATTTCTTCATTTTGCGGAACATTGTATCACAAAAATTTACTACAAAATTTTATAGAATAATACTACAATTTGTATATGTCACTATTTTATTTATAAATTGTAGTAATTTGTACTACAATTGTAGTAAAAATTGCTGCAAATTTTTTTCAGTGTATAGCTAACAGTAGTGCGGAAATTAACTCCAAGTGTTTGGTCAAAATAACTTCTCACAACTCCCGCTTCGAATTAGATGTTAATTGTTTGGTAATACCCAGTATTTCTGGTAACATTCCCACTGTATTAGTTAATAGGAATTCCTTAAGAATACCAAGCAACATATACTTGGCTGACAAAAATTTCCATATCCCCAGTAAGGTGGATATGCTATTAGGTGTGCGTCATTTTTGGCAGGTTGTATGCGTAGGACAACACGCCCTAGGTGAGGGTAAGCCAATTCTCCAAAAAACTAGGTTTGGATGGGTAATTAGTGGTCCCACTCAAGTTAATGTTCAATCTCCTGTGAGTATATGTAATTTTTCGCAGACAGCAGAGCTCTCAAGGGAATTAAAGGTTTTCTGGGAGATTGAGGAAGTCTGCACGACAAAGGCACTTTCTGAAGAAGAAAATCTTTGCGAGAGACACTTCGTCGAAACTCACCGAAGAGATAAAGATGGTAGGTTTATTGTCTCTATTCCATTTAAAAAATCCTTGGGCTGTTTAGGTGATTCCTATGAGCGGGCAAGAAGAAGGTTTATGAACTTGGAGAGAAAATTTACATCCAATCACCTATTCGCCACAAAATACAAGGAATTCATGAAAGAATATGTAGCACTCGGGCATATGTCAGTAGTTAACAGCGAGCCTACTGCAAGCTCGTATTATATTCCACACCATGGAGTGACCAACGAGGCATCATTAACAACATCCCTTCGTGTTGTATTTGATGCCTCCATGGCGTCCACCTCTGGAGTCTCGGTTAATGATCTCCAAATGATTGGTCCCGTCATCCAATCAGACTTATTTGCAATTTTGATAAGGTTTCGCAAGTATGCTGTTGCGTTAGCAGCTGATATAACCAAATTTTATAGACAAGTATTAGTTGAACCCGAGCAGCGTTCATTTCAGCGTATTATTTGGCGCGATAACGCAACCGAAGAATTGAAAACTTATGAATTGAATACAGTTACGTATGGTACTGCTTCAGCATCATTTTTACTTTTTTAGCCATACGCTCATTGCTGCAACTCAGTTTTGATTGTCAGCAAACGCAACCTGAAATCTCTAAAATAATTGAAGAGGGGTTTTACGTGGATGATTTATTAACAGGTGCGGATACTGTGGAAAAGGCCCGACTTATTTGCAAAACGCTTCCTAGTATTTTAAAGGGGGGTTGCTTTGAGTTAAGGAAATGGATCTCCAATATACCTGAAGCTTTGTCAGACCTTCAACAGACAGATGTGCATCCTAATGTACTTTCATTTGGTCAAAATGAGCGGACTAAGACGTTGGGATTATCCTGGTCATGTAAAGGGGATAAGTTTCATTATTCCATTTCCCTACCACAGTGTTCAAAGCTAACCAAGCGGTCTATATTGTCAGAAATTTCCCAAGTATTTGATCCCTTGGGGTTAGTGAGTCCATGCACGATAACCGCGAAGGCCTTTATTCAGCAACTATGGTTGGAGAAGGTATCTTGGGATGAGTCACTATCACTGTCTCTGCAAAGTAAATGGTTAGATTTTAGGAGCGAGCTCATCAAATTAAATAAATTGGAAATCCCAAGGTATGTTCTGCTAACAAAGCGCGTGAGTATTGATTTGCATGGTTTCTCTGACGCAAGTAATATTGCCTACGGCGCATGTTTGTATGTCCGATCAGTGGATGGGCAGGGTCAAGTAGTTACCAATCTTCTCTGTGCCAAAACCAAGGTAGCTCCCTTAAAAACAATCACCATCCCTCGGTTAGAATTGTCAGCTGCCTTAATGCTGACCAGGTTGTTTTCTCGAGTCAGAAGTATTATAGGGATAGAATTTAATAGATGTTACCTTTGGACGGATTCTTCTATAGTATTAGGTTGGTTGAAAACCCCCCCTAATCTTCTAAAAACATTTGTTGCTAATAGAGTAGCGGAAATTCAGGAAAGTACGCACGACAGTACTTGGAAGCATGTGCCTACCAAATCAAATCCAGCAGATCTGCCTTCTAGAGGTATAATTCCGAGTGAATTACTAAATTCTGAGTTATGGTGGCACGGGCCATCTTGGTTATCTTCACCGGAAGACCTATGGCCGGACAAGATTCCAAGTTCAGAAAGCGTTATACCTGAGTTAAAGGAAAGAGTAAATTCATTTATTATCGCGGAAAGAACATCATTTCTTTTCCACAAATATTCGGATATTTCTAAATTGGAAAGAATTGTTGCGTATTGTCTCAGATTTATTGCTAATTGCTCCAAGTCGGGTAGGGAAAGAGTAATTGGGCCTCTCTCGTGTAAAGACATTCGGCACGCCCAAAATTGCTTGGTAGGGATTGCTCAACGTGAGTCATTTCAAGAGGAACTTGAGTCTTTGAGAGAAGGTAAGCCTGTCAGAGGAAAACGTTTAACAAGCAACCTGAGCGCCTTTCTCGATTCTGGAGGTCTGCTCCGTATGGGAGGGCGACTTCAGAATTCACTCTGTTCTTATGATAAGAAACATCCACTAATGCTAATGGGTAAGCATCATTTGACAAAGTTAATTTTTTCCCGGGAGCATAAACGCCTTCTTCATGCTGGACCACAACATTTGCTAGCCAATATTCGCGAGCGCTTTTGGCCATTGGGGGGAAGAAATTTAGCACGTCAAACGGTCTATGAATGCTTAAAATGCTTCCGCGCTTCTCCTAAACAAATCACTCCTAGCATGGGTAGTCTTCCTGTAAGTCGTGTGCAGCCTACTCTACCATTTGTAACCACAGGTGTAGATTACGCGGGCCCAATCTTACTGAAAGATCGAAAAGGCCGTGGGTGGAAAACCATAAAAGCCTATATAGCCGTGTTTGTGTGCTTTTCAACGAAAGCTATCCATTTAGAGTTGGTCACTGAATTGACCACGAATGCGTTCATCTCGACTTTACGTAGATTTTGTGCCCGGAGAGGAAAGCCACGCGATTTACATTCAGATAACGGAAAAAATTTTGTAGGTGCAAATGCGGAGTTAAAACAACTATCTAACTTTTTACGGGAAAATTGTAATAGCATTGCTGCATTATCAGCCGAACTAGAAATAAATTGGCATTTTATACCAGCTGGTTCGCCTCACTTTGGTGGACTATGGGAAGCTGGTGTAAAATCTGTAAAATATCACATAAAACGGGTTGCGGGAAATGCTCTATTAACCTTTGAAGAAATGTATACTCTTTTAACACAAATAGAATCAACATTAAATTCCCGACCTTTGTGTCCATTGTCTAGTGATCCAACTGACCTCGATCCTCTCACTCCCGCTCACTTTTTGTTAGGAAGAACTTTGGTGTCTGTTCCTGATGCTGACGTCTCTGAAATTCCACCGACGCGTTTGGACTACTTCCAAAGAGTACAGCAGCTGCAGCAACACTTCTGGAAAAGGTGGCACAAGGAGTATCGAGCAGAGTTACAACGTCGTGCTAAGTGGAATCGTGGTGCAGGTACACTAAAGTTAGGTGATTGTGTGTTAGTGAAAGAAAACAATCTGCCACCGTTAGTGTGGAGAATGGGTCGAGTTATCGCCACTCATCCTGGTAAAGACAATATAGCACGAGTGGCGACAATAAAAACTGTAAACGGTACCATTAAACGGGCAGTGGCCAAGTTATGCCCACTTCCTAATCAATGATCTAGCTATCACATTATTTGTTTGAACTTATAATAATAATTATTATTATTATGTTTCTCTTGTTTGTTAATTGTTATTTTTTTTTTTTTTATGTTGAATGGGTTTTTAGGGTTTAAAATGCTTAATTCAAATTATTTTGTTCCATTTTGTGTGTTCACCAATGTTTTATGTATCTGATTACTTGGTAGGTGATAGGTCATTTTGTCTTGTTTCGGCTTGTGTAATTTTGTTGAAAGATACACTTTCAACGCCGGGGGCCATGTTGACGCCCGCAAAAATGACCTGTTCTTCACAGAATTGGGTAAGCACATTTGGTGTATTTCCGGGGTTGATGCTGTAACCCGTATAGGGAACACTTGCCCAGCTACCCTCGAAAGAGAAAGTCGTAAAATTGTAATTAGAAATTGTGAACAGTGAAACTTAAAAATTGTAAGCAGTGTACAAAAAATTAATCGGTTAGATTAAAAGAAATAAGCAAATCCAGCAAAGATTTTTAATCATCCTCAACAACAACAAAGAAACACAAACAACAATTAATTTTGACACTAGTAACTTTGGTACTTGACTACTAAACTAAGGTTGGCAGCGCAAATTGCGTGACGAATTGCTTTAGCTTAACTACAAATTTATCCCCACCCAAAAGTTTTCATCAAACATTGGTTACAAAGTTTAATCAAAGTTTGACAGAAAAGTTGAACGAAAGTTGAACGGAAAGTTTGATAATGTAATACAAGCTTAAGACCATTTTTATGTTTTTTAAAAAATGTGTGAGGGTGTGTGTGTGTGTATGTCTGTGAACACGATAGCATAGCATCCAAATATAAGATCGAAATCATTGAAGAATAAAATCGTATGGGGGGAACGGGGGGTTTACCTGAAGCGATAAGACATACCCATCGTACTTCGAAACGCAATGAAATAGGTAAAAGTTTATTATGACAAAAAATTTTCGCTATTAGATTTCCTACAACTTTTGTTATGTAATTATTTTTCTGAAATAAAAAAAAATATTTTCTAAAATTTACAAGTAGTAAAATTTTATTTAAACTAGAAGATTACCTCTTCTGTACTTGTACATACTTGTAAATGTACTTACCGTACAGAAAAATTGATGATGCGTTTTTAATATTTTTTTATGAAAAATTCAAGGCAGAAACCAAAATAAACTATTGTCTTTTTCTTTCGAGATGTAAATAAAAATTCAATTGTTTTCATTATTTTTAATTATTGATTGGAATGTTTTTCGCGATTATTGCACTCCCTTGATGTAATTTTATATTTTGATTTTTGTTAGCCGCGGTAAATTGGATGTATTAATTTTAATAATTCGGAAAGTTATTCGATGGCCACATCCGATTTCACTTCTAGTTTTTTCAATAAAAATTTTTTAATTTTTGGAAAATTTTCTAGGTAATATAGCATCCCATTTGCACGTTTTCGATGAAATAAAAATGGTTCAAAACATTATTCAAAACAAACGCCTACGCTGGTTACTTGTCGCATTTCAAAATAATCGATTGACAAATGCATCAACTTTATCCGAATGTGAAATAAGCGATGTTATTGGATTAATAAATCATGTCAGATATCCCTACGAGAAGAGACGTAACGTCTTTAGTAAAAAACGTTGTACACTAGCATTTGATGATTACTTAAATTTCGAAATGAAATATTTCGACAAAACAGAACCGCTTTTAGAATATGAACATTTTTTAAAGGAGCCCATTTTTATTATCGACATGTCAAAATACAACGAAAGAACCGAGAATCCGATATTGAGTGTTAAATTAGAACTCGAATCGTTGAAAGAATTTCCTGCAAATACTAGTACTAATGCTTTATTTCTGACCAATTCGAATATACCTACAACATGCTACAACCTACAATGTAAAATCAAATAAAGAATTATAACTTTTTTTTTGAATAATCAAATTTATTTAAAAATACATCGAGTTTTTCTGAAAAACAACGTAGGTACTTAATAGTTAATCTACTTAGTTAAACTACGTATAGTAATCATCTTTACATCATATTGATTCATATTGATGAACCAAGCATCAGCGCTGTCGTAAATGAATCAGAAATTACGTACTATCTTGGGAGATATGACTATAACAAATTTTCCAGTCTTGGCTACTACAGTAATCGTGTAATATTAAAAGTAATGTGGAACATATTGTTACTTCACCCCATGAATCTGTATTGAAGCAAGACTCGAGTACTTCTCTAATCAAATGCTCTCTCTGTAAGAGTTAATCGTTTTCCCAACCAAGTAGGAGTAGCGATAAAATCTGTAGAATCTAGTTCTTTGGATGTAAGCACAACAACTCACAGTCATTATTATGAAATCGAATTTTCACAAGACTAAAAAGATGCACAATTGGAAATGTTGAAGGCTACTTGTTTGTTAATAAAAACAGACCAAAGACTTATACAGATATCCCAAATTATTGATTTCCATAATTCCATATACGTATTATCCAATTTTCTCAATGAAAAATCGAAAATGAGTAAGGATAATTTAATGTTAACTTTTTTGATAAATTCCATCACCATCAAAATGTTAACTGATCGTAAATGACTTGATCAATCAGAACCGTTTTGATTCTCATTTGAAATTGATCATTTTAATGCATTTTTAAAAGCCATAAAAGCCATTTAACTTAAGTGTTAAATAGTAAAATATATAGATTTTTAATATAATTATGTCAATCTACTTACTTTTATTTATATAATAAAGCACTAATTTATTAAATACGAATTTAGTGAAAACCCCCTATTCAACAATCTGATTTCTATTCCTTTTAAATTCTTCACAGTCATCATTTTCCTTACCCAATCTGTACTTTTTGAAACTGTTATCTCGATTTTTTAAGGCATTTCACACATTCTCATCAAACTAGAATTATTATAACTAATATTACATAACATCCCTACGTAATTCACCCATATTACTAATCTTCGATCTTCTTCGTTATTTTCCTTTTTTCTTTTTTCTCACCGTTAATGTCCGATTGTACACATTTGTAGTTACCATAATATAGTAGTACATCCAATACCTTTGTTCTAGCTTCTCTCTCCACATTTGTCACCACTAAATCAATAATGCTCTTTTCTTCAATCTTTTACTGTATATGAGTTATCTTCATTCCAATTAATATTAAAATCCCTCATTATCCAACACTTATTGTTCTTGTCAACTATATAGCTATCACAAAACTCCTCCAAAAATTCCAAAAATATACTTATAGAACCACTAGTAGAATAAAGGGGCGAGTATTGGTGGCGCAAAACAAATTATACAATCTAGCTCTCCCCTATCCATCTAGAAAAGCATCTTTTAAATTTTTTTGATATTTCGTGCAGTTTATGAGAAATTTAGGTGGTATATTATTTATATAGAAACTTCAGTGAAGTCATTCACTGTTTCAAGTCACAACGGGTTTGCGATTGGTATAAATTTAAATATAAATAAAGAGAAAACACAGTAAAAATAAAATTTTTATCTTTATGCCGTGAAAGTAAGAACTGATTTTGGATATTATTGATATGCAGATTCTAAAAATACCTGATTTTTATCGCAGTAGCTCTAGTTTTTGATATAAAGGCTAATTGATTTATTTCTGAAAAATGTAAAAATTATTATATAAATAATTAATTATTAATAAAAAATTTTATCTGAAAAAATCAGATAATTAACGTAATGATAGTTTTGAGAAAACCGAGATTTAAATACTTAATTAATATGTTTTAATTAACTGAAGATTATATTATCGTAAAAACATTTAATTCATTTAATTCTAAATTTTATAACAATAGTAATAAATAATATATCTTGGTATATTTGGATTTTTTAACAAACTTTACGAAGAATGTATACTTGTAGATCAATGAAATCTAAAAATTTAATTTCAATATTTTGGATTTTCCGTTTTTTTAACTATGACGTACCCTTTTTAAAATTTTCAAAAAATTCAGACACACTGACTACTACTGGAAAACTAGGAGTGGAGCCTTTTTAACTTCAGTGTAAAATCGGACTTAAAAATCTTTCTTAATTATTTTAAAATGTAGCACAAAAATTATGAAAAAATTTACAAATTTTTTTCATAATTTTCTATGAACTAAAAAAAAGTTATGGTTAGAAAACCAAAAAAACTTTAATTGCATATTACTACCCTAATAATAGGGGTAGGAGATCTAAACCTGCATTTAAATGGTACTTTTTGATGCTCTATCGAATGCCGCTTTACACGTTTCAATTGGTGCAAGGGCACTTCTCACCATCTTATCCGGCTATACCCTTTTTACTTGGTTCTTAAATAAATAGTAGGTATACCAAATTTTTCTAAACATAGATACACAGTTTTAAGATTCTGAATCATTATCTTGCATTGATGGTTCTCGAACCACGTTCTTATGTCTTTTTACGTAGGCAAAGATTCATAATAGTGATGAAATATTTCTAGAATGAGATCTGTTTTGAAAAATAAATTTTTAATAAATTGTTTTAGTATATCCTGACTTTTTGAATGGTTATTGGTCGAAGTTTCCTGTCTTTAAGAATTGAAAGTCAGATTCAGTGTGGACAACTTCTATAAAAAAACTTAATTTCTTAAAAATAAACCGTATTGGTATTGAACCTACATATACAAAAAATAGTTTAAACTTTAAACTATTTTGAATAAAAAATTCAAAATAAATAGCTAGCGACATGCATCTGAAAATTGGGAAATATCGACCACCAAAGAAAACTTGAGTAAAACCGACCAGAAGATATTACGTAGGGGATAGGTTTGCAGGTTGCCACCCTTGCTGTATTTTGATTTTCTAGTAGGGCCACCCCCAAAATTTCGACCGAGATCGACGTTAAACGAGTATTTATCACTTTGGATCTATAAAGAAGAGTATACACGCAATAATACAGCATTTGAAGAAGAAAGTGTTAAATGTTAGTTATTCAAAATTGAAAAATTAAAATTGTGATTTTGTTCTATGTTTCTAAATTAGACATCTTTATCAACAATTCAAGGTAAATATTTTTTCTGTGTTATTTTTTCATCCAATTTACTTAATCGTCTAAAAAATTTCAAAAAAAATCATGAGTTGACAATTTTTTTCATATGTATTCTAAAATGCTCTCAGAATGCAGGTTGCCACCCTTTTTTGGCTTGCAGGTTGCCACCGCTCTTTTTTTACATTTTCGATATATTTTTAGTATGATATAAAATAATTAAAACTAATCAAGGTAATTTAACAATTACAGCTCTTGGCCATTGAATTAGAACCACTGAAAAAACTGAAAAAAATTATATAAATTTTTTGTGATAGTTAGGTAAACTTAAAATACGTAAACAATCTCCAACAGCACGGTTTAATATATTTACTTAATTAATTAATTTTTATTTGATTTTTCATATTAATTTATACTCATTTTTTTATGTATTTTCAATAAATTTTCTAAATCAGCTGTTTTTACTTGAGTTTTTTTTATATTTTCAGCAATTTTTCAAGGGGTGGCAACATGCAAGCCAAAATTTTAATTTTAATTACTTTAGAAAATTTCCTGTAAATTTATTATTTTTTGAGAATTCAAATGATTTCTAGCCCAGGATTGAAGCCTTATACTTCCTCTTTCGAACATTTTTTATATATTGTCATGTTTCATTTTAACCCAGATCTTTTAATTATGATTAATTATTTAAAAACAGGAATTAAGTTTAAAACCTTTATAATTTAAATTTTTGTTGTAAGAACTTGAGATTATTCTTTGATTAATTTTTATGATGATAATTAATTCGGTTTCACATATTTTTGATTTTATTACAGAAGAAGGCACAGTTGAGAGCTTGTATTACAATTTTCAGCATTTTAAATTAGAAAGATGTTTTTGGTCCACGATCTTTAAGTGAAAAGACAAACGCCAAATTTATCAAAGAAATCGATTGGCACTCTAAAATTTGTTAATTATTTTAATCAAGTGTTTTAATAAAATAAAAGTGAATACGTGAATAAAAATTAAATAATGCGCCGAATCTACAAATTCCACCACTACAACTTCAAACGTTAAAAATTTGCTAACTAACAAAAATGAAGGAGGGAGAGAAAATTTTTAAAAGTAACTCATTCTGGGCAAGGCCGTTGTTTCGAGGAGATCGAAATTAAAAGCCCAGAGTCACAAATTTAAATAAAATTTTAATTAATTATTTGATAAATTCTATGATTATAATAATTACTTACCTGAAATTACAAACTCAGAGTAAGAGCGTTTTGTGCAAGTAATAATTGATAAGAAGAAGAAGAATACAAAATTTATTCACCACAGCAGGCGAAAACATAAAAGGTAAAACAAGAAACCAAGAAATAAAGAAACAAGCAACAAAATTTAAGAAAACTTCGAAACAAATAGGGTGAGAACATTTTTTAAAGCGCAAAAACGATAATTTTACGTTCAGTGACACCACGATAAAATTGATTATTTGATATTTGTATTATTTTGCCATCAAAATTGGAACTTTATCTAGAAAGTTGAAAGAATTACTCGAATAAATGAGATTTAAGTTCCAGATACGGTGTATTTGACTTATTTGATGAGCCGATGTCATGCGGCTTAAGATTAAAAGCATCTCAATTAACAACTATTATAATTTTTATAAATTACAACTTGATCAAACTGTGCCTTTCTGTAAAATTTTGAAATTTCGTTTTTTATAACTGATTAAATTACACTTTTGATTTAAATAACTTGTTTAATTTCTCAACATAAAAATAATTAAAAGAATCGCAAGCTTTACAACAAGTGATGGGTGTTCAAAAGGTAACTATTTAAGTTTTTTTTTCTATTACGAAACTTTTTACGCTTTAGAACATCGCAATATATCAATAATAAGTTGTTGTTATGTCGAGTTATGACCAAAAAAGCTAAGGGGTGGCAACCTGCAAACCTTTCCCCTACTATTAAGCATATTTTTGATTCTCTCGAAAATGTACATTGATATTTCTTAATAATTAATATCATAGTATAATAGCTAACATTAATTTATTCCACACCGGGTATACATATAAATTATAGATACAGGAATTATGTGCTGCACCTCGATAATCCCCAGTTATATGATTATGATCTCCTATCTTACCGTCTTTTTCAAAAAATGTTTACCGCAAATGTGACATTTAGTCGCTGATTGAAAACCATCGTCTTCCTGGTACTGTTAATTGCATCGGTTGCATCTCCCATTAAACTGGTTCAACATCCTCTATAATTTGAATAAGCTCTTTAGCAAACCATTTGGCCCAATCTTTTCCACGATAACTTCTATAATAAGAAAGCTCTTGGTCGTAGTAGCATTTAAAATAATGGTAATCACGTTCTTGGTTTTATTATTATAATGAAGACATCTATCGCATACGTAAAGTTTTCCTTCATGTGATGTGATGACACTTAACTTGATATCAATAGACTTAGATTTTTTATCCAGCAATAATGATAGATTACTGCTTTATCATCATCGGCAGAATCCGTAGTAAATTTACATGTCGCTGCTGTCGTTTATTTTTTGTAATAAGAGCAGGAAGTACGCAATATTTCTTCTTATTATACTCCAACATAATTATATTCATTTATTGAAATTTTATTAAGCTTTTTAAATTTCTTGACTTAGTTGAAAGTCATCGGAAAATTTATTTCTTTCAAATTTATTTATTTGGGGATAATCATTCGGTCCTATTGGATGTAAGGTAGCACCACAGACCAGCGGAAACATGCATCATCAGTATTTTCAACATCGATACATGCATTCCAATATCATTAGGTATAGCTCGACATACGAAGACCAACCTGAATCTCGGTCCCGGAATTCATCCATTTTGATAAAAATTCTGCTTTCAATATTTTCATTCTACCACTCTTTCAAATCCATATATCTATCAATTATCAAATTAGGCGTGTTAAATTGTTTGAAATCAACTTTATCACTGCCGACTTTTCTATACGAACATCCAAAAACCAGATTAACCTTAAGATGGTGATTAGTTTTTAAGAGATTTTTAAGTCTCAGCGTGACCAAAAATTGAGAATCTTTCAAAAATTCTTGAAGATCGGTATGCTTAAGATTGACCACAACACCTGTCCTTACATGAGTTTCAAAACCGGAAGCTACTTCTTGTCATCTGATTTGATGACTTCTATTATTATTCTTTATATCCCCACCTTGATGATTTAAAGCTTCATCATGACTCCTCAAATCGATAATAATCAATCAGTAACATATTATTATTATTATTATGATTAAAATTAATCATTTATCTTTAAGTTTACCACAGCAAGATTGCATATTATGTCTCTTCTATTCAACATTAAGCGTAAATTGCTTCAAAGCTTAGAACTTAAATCAATCCATTTTTGCAAATTCGTTGAATATTTTGTCAATAAATTGGATTATCGCTTTCCTAATTACCTTTTCAATTCCTGTAGCTGTTTGGACAATTCAATCCATGCTACAAAACTTGATGATTATTCGACAACAGTCAAAAATAGACACAAAAAATTTATGTTTACTCGGTGACAGTCAAAAATAGACGCAAAACGGATAACGAGAAAAAATAATTATACACCGGATGCGGACCTCCGGATAAGGACTCCTCGCGGTACCCCACATCTTGGCGTCCTGACCGCACTGTTTTAAATGATCTCTTTTTACGACAAGAAAATTAAAATTGATAGTTTCGTTTTGAGAAATGGTGCAAAAATCATCTTATTTGAGAAACCATAGGGAACACCAACATTACTTTTTGGTCACTTTCATTCTGTCGAATTTGCTTACCTTACCTTCGGTATTATATTTTTACTTCGTTATTATATGGAGGATGTTTAATGATATTTTGCGATGCAAGAAATAAAATTAAAAATTAAAATTCAAGATTTATACTTGTGATTAAAACAAATCACATTAAAGGAGTAAGAAAAAATGCCTCACATTTTTTAAACGTAATACATTATTTTTTATTCTTTCAAAAAACTTAATATCGTAGGATTACTGAAAAAATTTGGTAAGTCCACTTTTAGGTAAGCGGAGTTAGCGACGAAATGTGTTTCTTTATGTCAATATCTATGTCTGTTTTTTCGAAATAACATTAGTCCATTTTTTGTTTATCTGACTGCAAAATTTTTGTTACATCACATGAAATCTTAACTGTATTAAATGAGAAATTTCATTTCGTTCATTAAAAAATATATTATGTAAAATGAAGAAATTGTTCTCAATACTGAATTTTGAGAGTATATTAATATAGTAGTATATTATGAACCTCAAACTTTAAAATAGCTTTATCTCCAGTTTGGATATATGGCAATGATACATGATATTTGGAATAATATATAAGCTTTTAAAAGTTTAAATCAAGTTTTACTTTATTTAATAAACCAATTACAACTATTTATAAATGTATTTTGATTGAAATTTATTTTATATAATACTATTCTATTATAACATTATTTTTATTAATCATTTAAGAGAAATTAGCATATAATTCAAAGCAATTTAAATATGATATCGCCGCACGATATAAATAATTAAACTGATCCTAAAAATTGAAAAAATTAAAATACATAATAATATACTAGTTAAATATCATTTTTTAAACTTACCAAACTTTGTACAAACTGTTTTCTATTGTGGCGTATAGTGCGAACTGCCAGACATACGTCGCACTGATGTTCAAGTTTAATTTTTTCGATTGTAAATGTAAACGCTAGGAATAAACCACACGAAGTTGCACCATCACTAAAGTAGGTAAATATTTTAAATTAAAATTTTAAAGTGCCAAGTTTTTTTAAAATTAATTATAAAATAAAATAAAAATGGAAAATATTTCCTTTCAGCAAATAAAACAAAAACCGGAAAATAGGGTGTGTTTGTTTGAAATTGATAGTTTTATCGTAGTTAACTTATGTAATTTAAAAATAGTAATCCGAATGTGATGTAAATTATTTAAATGTCGAAACATGCACAATTATAATGGCTATTTGCTAATTTTAATAGCAATTGATAGTACTTAATAGTAAATACTAAAAAGTAAAAGCTAAGCTACAAATTATTAATAGTAAATTATTTTTATTGGACTTGCAATATGTTTGAGCTATTGAAAATAAAAACTGTTAAATAATTATTTAATTTGTAATTAGGATTTGTCAATATCCTTTCTCTTTAATATCTGCTATTATAAAGAGTGTTTATACATTTGTATAAAAAATAATTATGTAAATGTAGATAATTTTCATCCAATTTTTATTTTTTTATAAAATATTTTTGGTTTGTTTGGAAAAGACAATTATACAAAAGATATGTTAAGTCGACGTTTCGGAGAATTTATTTCTCCATTCTCAAGACTGTAATATATAAAAAACAATGAGTCCTTAAACTAGATACAAATTATTATTATCTCACCAAACAAATCGTGATGGTTGTTGAAAGAGTTTTGGTTCAGCAACGATCTGGTTAGGTCAGATTTTTTTTTTTTTTTTTTTTTTTTTTTTTTTTTTTTTTTTTATATATTACAGTCTTGAGAATGGAGAAATAAATTCTCCGAAACGTCGACTTAACATATCTTTTGTATAATTGTCTTTTCCAAACAAACCAAAAATATTTTATAAAAAAAAAAAAAAAAAAATAATTATGATTAATTTAACAGTACACATCAAAAGTCTTTATTATAAATCTTTTATTTATAAAATAATGATAAATTAGTATTGAATAATGTACTTACTAGCAAGTAACAACAATCGGATGCGTATCTTGAGCCAGTTTTTCAGTTTCATTCCATAACTTTAGTAACGATACATTTGAATTTGGTAGTACTTCATCAGCAGGCCAATCTTTTAATTTTATTAAATTCATATCACGTTTTGGGTTATCCTGAAAAATTAAAATGTTTGCTTACTTAATGATTTCTGATCTCATATTTTTGTAAATGATGTATGAAATCAACCAATCAAAATATTTAAGTTGTTCTCAAGTGGTACCGTTCGAGTAAAGTATCTTAATTTGTGAATTATAATTGAAGAAATACTTACTTTATTATTTTTATTGTGCAATTGTAAATTAACTATAGTAATTTCTTCATTACTAGTTTTATTTATAAATTTAATTGAAAGATATGGCACTGGCTGTATTTCGATTATTTTACGTGTAGGCCAAAAAACGCAACTTCTCTGGAAATATTTAAGAAATTAACAAAACTTAATAGCAAAATTTATTATAATCAACTAACATTATTCTCTTTGTTGATACTATTTAAAGAGACAATGGTCGTAACATCTTTTTCGTCGATCATACGCCAAAAGTCCGAAATCGTATTGGGTAGTGGTTGTTGAGTGGCTATAAATTTATTTGGTGCTTTAAATCCATCCACTTCTACCGCATTTATATAATCAGAATGCTCGTCTGTTATAGGATAGCGTGATAAATAAACACGACCATATCCACCTGTGACAAATTATACAAATTCAACTAGTAAATGCAAATAAATAAAATGTTTTTCGTTCTTACTTGTAGTAATATCTTCAACTCTATTTTTTAGCTTCCATTCAGGTTTTTGATTCACTTCCAATGGTGGCCTCATTGCTTGATCTTGCCAAGCTATTTCACTGATATAGTGAAATTGTTTTTCAAGTTTATCTGTCTCTAAAAGACGCAATATATTTTTTTCCGCCTTTTCATCGCAGGTGATACTCGTATCGGGATTAATTAAACATTCCAAAAGAACCAAATGAACCAATTTATATTGTTCTACATTGTCAACCAAATTTGCTCTCTGTTCTCTTATTTTATGTTGATGTTTTAAAACATCTATAATACCCTCATGTGCAGACATTCTCAAGCATATATCACAAAGTATTACGGTTCCTGTACGCCCCACTCCAGCACTAGAAAAATTAAATTAAACGTTTAACTTTATTCTCATTACTAATAAATGTTTTTTGATGATAACTTGCACTAAGAAAATGTAACGTTCGTTTAAATTATTTCAAAAATCCAGCAATTATTTTGCCATTCAAAATTCGTAATTTTAAATCTTGATTAAATTTGCTTTTGTTTTTAAAACTAATTCAGTATTCATTTATTATCCATTTGGTATGTGTTTAAAATTTTAAAAGGAAAATTAACCGTGTAAATTTATTATGACTTCATACGTTTGAATTCTGGAAATCTTGGTCACCTTGGAATCTTTATTTAGAACAATACACCTACTAATGGACAGTTCCCGTCTCCCTCTTTGTTAATTATTAGTCACAAGGCCATCGTTGTAGATCGTCAAGTGCATCGTTCCCCCTCCGTATCTAAGTTGGAATTGAACTCTTAAACTGAGCGGTTCGATGACCTTCTTCATTAATGTCTAAGGGCGGAATTAATAGCATTCTTTTATAAATGCCATGATTAAGTTTGTTAATTTTGTTTATTAAACAAGTGGTGATACAAACAATGTTCGACTCCCGGGGAAAATTCTAAGTAATTTTTGTGGTACCAATCCTTAATTCGCGTGATCCGCATGATATTGGTCAATCTTGTGATTTTGTTGGTATATTTGGATACTTACTATCACCTTCAAGGAAGGGAATTATACAAATCAGTAAGACGGCGCGCCAATCGAAACTTTTCGAATACACTTATTGTGGACCCAGATGGAAAAGAACAAAAAAGGTAACCGACATCACTAAGGAATCCAGGAAGCTTCTCTAGTCCCGTCGAGGAGGAAGAACGCCACCACCAATTGTATATGATTAAGGTAAAATTTTGATAGATTTTTATTTCAACTTGGTACATTTAACCGGCTTAAGAAATCACAGTGCTCGCGTTAATCGAAGTGCAACCTTTTTTTTGTTCAACTCATTGCGGTTTGAAAATTTAACTTAAATAGAAACCTTTTTTTCTTTGTGCGACTTATACGGAACTTGAACCAACACATCGAGCAGTAATTTAACCATTCAACCGTCTGCAACACGATTTTTTTTCTTTTTTTTTGTATCATTAATGTACTTTAAACAAATCAATTTAACAACAAAATTTCATGTTTAAACCTCATGCAAAATTTCTCAAATTATAAAATCAGCTTTATTTTATTTTGTTTTAAACTAAAGGGTGCGCACACTTTTGATGTAAATTACCTAATAAGATTCTACTGTGACAATTATATTTTTTGTATTTCTGTTAACTGACCATTATATGGGGTGGTCAGAACAGTAGTGAATCAAGTCCATTTAAAAAAAAATTCTGTTATGATCCCTAATGACCCATAGAATAAGGTTTGAAATTCATATAAAATTTTTATGGAGTAGATTAACTGGTGCTTTAATTTAAAACTTATTTAAAACTTTATTCTGCAGGACTTTAGGGATCATAACAAAATTTTTTTTTCAAATGGACTTGATTCATTCCTGTTCTGACCACCCTATATGTTTATGTGTGTATTTGTGTATTTCTTCTGTTTGTACGCGAACTTCGTCCCGACGGGATCTGAGAGGCTCCGTGGGATCTTGACGCGGTAAGTACATTCGGGTAGTGCCCTGGGTTACCACGAGGACCTGGACAATTTGGCACTGGACACTTGTGGTGGCGCCCATCTTATTGATCGTCCATCGATCTTGATTCACAACCCGGAATTGACCAGTAACGTGCGGGTTGAGCTTACGACTTTCCCCTTTTTGACAATTATCCACCGCCTCCCGCTAGCTAGTCGGCCCCGATATTTCTGTGGGGGGAAAAGACAGTCGTACTGTACGTTTAGACCGTAACAAAAAACATAACTTTGGGGCAAATAAATGGCTACTTACTTATTTCTTCAATTTATTTGAACCACCGCTGCTATATTCGGCACAAACCTAGTTTGCTTGAAACAAATATATCGACATATTTTAATGAAATGGATAATTCAATTAGACTGCTTTATTTACACCTATATATAAAGCTTTATAAGGGCCGAAATATTCACCTCTCGTTAATCTTATCAGTAACTAAAGTTACCTATAAACCTACCACGTGACATTGATTCGTCAAATAGCAGACGTCCATTCTAGGTTTATAGATAACTTTAGTTACTTAAAAGATTAACGAGAGGTGAATAAATCGGCCCTTAGTCTCAAGAAAATATAGAATTGAAGCAAATCTAGCGTAAGATTGAAAGAAACATAACAGTAATAATGCATAGGATTATAATTTATTTCTATTGAATCTATACATATAAAAATCGTTTGTGCGTTTGTTAGGCCTAGGTAAACTCGGAAACCGCAAGAGGTATCGAAGCCATATCTGCACCATAGCTTAGATATATTATGCAGATTGCATATCTATTTTTTGGTCCAGATTGGTCGCGTCGGGGTCGACTTATACGCGAACAGGTTAAAATAAAAGGTTATCGATACATGGCGTGATGTAACTAACCGAGCAAACAAATTTATTCAAATTTGGGCAGGACAACGTCTGTCGGGTCAGCTAGTATTTTATAAAATCAGATTATTTGAATTTCATAAATATAAAATGAAAAGAAAAAACACACTTCGATTGGTTGATTTTTCCACATCAATCGAGTTTCTAACTAATCGAGTTCCACAGTATTCACTTATTAGGAGGTAATATTATATAAGTATATGTACCGACAGAAGCTGCTCCTCCTACAGCGAGTTATTTTATTGGTTAAAAAAGAGTTTGTTGAAAAAGAGAAGATGTCAAAAATTGAATATAAATTGTTGTTAATAATAATTAGCCGTTGCTCCAACATGTAATCGGAATGCCAGGAGATGGTTTGTGTTTATTCCATTCGTTATCTTATTTGATGTACGGAAACTGTGAACAAAGTTTTAATGTGTGACAATTAAATTGTAAATCACATGGGAAATTTCTCAACCTTTCACGGATGATGAAAAGGGTAATAATTTTGGTGTGAGACAAAACTATGAATATGAAATCCTGAAACACACGACTTATGGAACTACCTGCGAATTGAAAGCAGCTGTTGAAATTTTTACCTTTAATTTTGAAGTTTACCATAATATTGTAACTTTTATTCATACTTTGGAACGCCTGTCAGAACCATCAGAGACTTGGATTTTAGGGTTTACCGAATAGTAGTCATTTCGACGTTTACGTATTTCCTTCATCTACCGTGGAGGATACCGAGTAGTAACTCTTCGTTTCCCACATGTTTCTGTTTATACTAGAAAACATGATAACAGTGGAATGAAAAATGTTAATGAATTTCAAAAAATCCTACACTCAAAAGAATTAAGCGTGGAAATACGGCTCCTAAACCAAACACATCTGATTAGAAAGTATCCGGCGGATGGGAACCAAACCAAAATTAATAAGTACCTACGATTTGTTCACCAATTGAGTTATGTACCTTGAGTTACATAAAACGTAGGGACACTTGAACGCAAACATTTAAAATTGTCAATATTAGGAAACGATGTGTTTTATTAAAATTGTTAAAATAGAGATTTACGGGTAGAGCTTACGTTAGTGTTACGTAACAATATTTTTGTAATCATCACAGCTAAAACAGAGATCCACCGGCTAGCTGCCCGTCCGCTGACGAGCTTTCCAGGTTCCAGCTAGTATGTAGGTAATAATTGAATATGATAATATTGAATTCGTTCTCTTATTGGATTAAGCTCATAATTTAATGAGGTTAAATTAAATTATGTAATGAAAAACATAAAGAATGTTACCTGCAATGAACCACAATTGGAGAATTTCCTTGAGAAATTGTTAATAATTTTCTAAATAGTGGTACCAAACTTTGCGAATACATTGGAACTCCATGATCTGGCCAAGATGTGAAGTGTAATTGTTCAATCTATATAAAAAAAATTGCAATTTACTTAGGTAGTAATCAAGTTTAAGTTTAGCTCTTACTTGTCTTTCTGTATTGTTTGATGATATCAGAAAGGTTCGATATTCATAGTCGGCAGATACTTCTGTCGATTTATATTTTACCGAAATATTTCCATATAGCATTGTTTCGTTAATGTTTGGCCAATATTGTTCGGTTTTTTTCTAAAATATTACTTTCCTTAGATAAATGTAATTAAATAGTATTCTTTTATCATTGATCAAAGTAGAATGGTATAGCTGGTTTACCGGATACGAATAAGCATGGTTGACATTGAAAATGCCTTATAAACACACAAATTGAATGCAGTTAAAATTGAGAGGGAATATTACTCGTAGATAGTAATCAAATCAAGATAGTCTTTTTGATTATAGATACCACATATTATTACCTTTCCTCCTTCAACTACGTTAGCTAACATGACTATGTATTTTACATTATCTTGCCAAATCATTCTCCAGAAATCGTTAAGAGTAGCAACTTTTGGACCTTGCGTAGCTATATAAGCGTTTCTAGATTTATAACCCTAAAAATATTAGAATATTAGGTATTTTAATTTAGGACATTCTTTAATGTAATTTAGAATTATTGAAGTTTCTTACGTCAATATAATTAGCATTAATATAATCGGAATATGGATCATCGTTTATTTTATAAAGTTTAACTCGGGTGTGATCATCTGCAACATATATTTATTTTATTTGTTGCCCAACTTATGCTATCACAACTGAAAATTCTGGAGTATCGCATACTTACAAGCTATTAAGTTGTTGTATCGGTTTTTGGATTTGTTTTGTGGCAATGCTCCATAATCCCAAGGTTTTGTTTGACCACGTTCAAATAGCTACAAGTTTGAAGAATTAAAAAACGTTAAATGTAAAAACATCAAACCTACCGAATGCTGTCTTTCAAGTTCTCCATTTGTAATGGCATCTTTAACATATTTATCGAAATCAGTAATTATTATTGGCTTTGAAAAGGTATTGATAATTTTCATGTCATTGACTTTAGTTATATTCGAATTACCCTAGATAATAAAATATAACATTGTCATATTCAAATAAAGGAATGAATAATAATTTACCGAAACATTTCTTGAAGGTAAACGTGGTTTGGGAGCAATGATTTTCTCTGCTGGAATGCTAGGATTTTTTGCTAATGGAATAACATCCGGATTTCCTCGAACTCTTGCTTTAAAAGCAAATGCTAAATTGAATAATTTTGTATAAGAATTATACATACATTATATGAAATAAATAGACACAATGCACCAATATCTTTGATTTCAAAAGGCGGTATCAAGTAAGTTACAAAATTGTTATTTAAATAATACCATGCATGGTGTGAATAAGTTGATAAGTTCTATAATACTTATAAATTTTAATGTGGTGAGCTACTTTGATAATTTTGGAATAAACAGTGAGCTACCTAAATGTTTTGTAAACATTTCTTAAAGGGGTTTTGCTTCTTTAATTTTTATTTTCATAAATTAATTACCTTTTGTATTTTTGAAATATCTTCACGATCTACCGGTAGCTCGTATGATCTACTTATCACCTTATTCACCCGTACACAGAATAATTATATTGTATAGTTGGACGTTAACGCATCTTTAAATCTGAGATTGCACTAACAAATTATTATTACTGTTTTTAATGGAATACTTACGCATGTTAGATGTATTGTTAATGCATGAAAACCATTTTCCGGTTTTACGTTTTCTAAAAATAACCACGTTGTAATATTTAAAATTATTATAACGACCATACTACCTAATGTAAATCCAAAACAGAAGAGGTAACAAAACTATAAGAATTAGTGAAAATAAAGCACCATTATTAGAATCACTTGACCTTATAGTTACTCCTGAAGTGCTTTTAACGATTTCATATATTCGATACCTTTTCCTATCTTGATATTCATTATACATTAGAATTGTAATTGTGTATGATGTGTTTGGACTCAATTTTATTTCAGTGCTAGTATCGTCGCTTGGCAATATATTGTTGCTATTATTACTTCCAATAGTAAGTTTTTCCATCGGAATTTTTGTAGTTAAATCATATTTTGTAATAAGCTGTGCAGGTAATAATGTTTCTAAATGTTCCAGATTATACAAAGTATTCTCAACGTTACCAATTTCAAATTTTGACTTGGATTCTGATAAAACTATATACATGTAGCTAAAACATAAAATTTTCGTATTCCTTTTCATATGCGATTTAAGTAGCTTATTGTTTCGGAAATAGTTACCTTTTCGAGAACAGACCTGACGGTTGGAGTTTCTTGGGCGAAAATGCGAGAGTTATAGATGTGTTTGAAATACTTTCAACACTTGCGTTTAAGGTAGGCGCTTGGGGAGGACTGTATATTTCTAAAATAGCAGTACCACCTGCCTTCTCATTAAAGCTTTGAATGCGAACAGTAAGTTTAGACGTATAGCAGGTTCTATTATTTATTGAAACCTAAAAATTGTACCAAAATTAATTCTTTTGTTAATTCTAATATTAATTAATCCAAGTTATTACCGGATAATCTTTATAAAGTACTATACATTTTTCATAATATGATGTTGTTTATTATATTATTCAAATAAGTTGTGCTTACCGTATAATTGTATGTTAATCTTGTTGTTTCTTCGCTAACTATATAATCGGACCTATTACATTCGCTATTCATTTTAAGTATTGTAATACCAAATTTGGTCAGAGGGCCATTGGTAACGTCTGGATGATTCCATTGTAGCGTAAGATTATAATAGTCATCCCAAGAAGCTTTCAGTTCTTCAGGTGCATATGAACCTAATGTTCGTATTAAATTTATGAAAATATTATCAAGTGCATTAAATTAATATTAAGTAGTGTATACTAACTCTTTTGTTCCGTTTTTTCACAATCATGTGTCTCGGTGCCAATCCCTGTGATACCTTTATTAAGTGCTCGAACCTACAACAAACGGTTAGTTAGGATTTCAAAAAAATTTTTAGGCGTGATGTTACTGTTCTTACTTTCGTTTAGATAAGCTACAAGGATTGTTCCTTTCTTACCGTATACATAGTTATCTAATTCTTAATTATGCAATTCTGACTAAAGGCTGCAGTCTTCATATAAGTGGAACGCAAATAACGTTCTCACACACCCAATTTAAAACTAAGACTATTATATTAGTTGTAGTATATTTAATTAAAATTGCAAAGCACTTTTTTTTTTTTTTTTTTGGAAATCATTCGTTCTGTTCGTTGGTCAGAAGAAGTCCGTAGACATCACCGACTTAGCACGAGGCTGTATTCCGGAAAATTCTAAGTAATGGGTAGGCTATATAATAGACTAATATGCTGTATTTAGTATCTGAACACTATCTCCCTGTCCCCTGTGTGAATAAGACTAGAGTTAAAAGTATAAGATCATTCTATCTGATTTGGATGGTTTCTCTACCATATGTGGAAGCTGTGAGTATATGAAACTGTAAAGAAGAAGAACTAATAAAGTTCCATCAACAATTTAACAAAATTCATGTAAAAATAAAAACAATAAAAAAAGGATTTCTGTGAACTAAAAATCCCCATAAAAACGAACAACACCGAAGAATACAAAATACACTTAAATAACGTTCAATCAGATACCCGAACAAAAAGCCGAGACGAAACCCAATCACTCCCACCTCATCCATAGAAGGAATGAGGGCTGAGATAAATTTCGTACGGTGGCCGATGGGACAAGAGGCGTCTTGGAGGAAGAGAACGAAGACAAACAGGACGAATTCATGGACGTGCGCTGAAAGGGATCCAAAAAGCAGATCCAGCTCCCCATCTGCTTTTCCGCCCTCCTCTGAAGAAACAGCTTTACCAAAGACAAAGAGCTCCACAAATTTTTCAAAATAGTAGATATTACATACATTACAAAAAATGTATGTAGAATAATTATTTTTAACTTCGGAAAATCCACAAAACTCCCGTCAAAATCTGAAAAAGTGCACTTCTGGCATTGAAAATCATATTAACAATAGGAGGTGCACAACTAAGATGCTATAATAGTCTCAAATATAAAATATCAACTTTCTACGACCTTCCGAGTTACGTGACTTACAACATACTATAGTTAGTAAAGTAAAAAGGCTCATGAAGAGGGAACTCAACCCCAGGCGATACAAAAAACTGAAAGAAAAAATCTTCACGTCAACAAGGGTCCTTGATGCCCGCATGTACCAACACATGAAGAATTAGGCGGCCCCCACCAAGATGACGTCTTAGATATCGTTTTACTCAAGAATATAGATCTCCAATACCAGCTGACAGTAACCGGTCCCCTGCACCTTACCACAACCCAGTCCTATTTCATCTTGGAGAACAGACCCACCATGACGTTGAGCAACGAATTGCAAACAGAATTGGCTGCGATTTTAAAAATCACCTCCTGCAGACCATAGGGAAACATCCTAATTATCGAAATAAAGACAGAACTGGAAAACTATACAAGTGTTTTTGATTGTAAGATTTGTTCTTCTCTGCAATCAGTCAACAATTCCATTCCAATCACAGACTAACATGCCTCTCTTCCCCCTATATTAAAAATTTAATTATGGAGAAACGGCACGCACGGCGCATCGCGAGTAGGATATGGCATTCCGATGACCGCAATCGTGCGAATCAACTGAAGAACCAAGTGAAAGCTGACCTGAAATATCTTCGAAACGAAAACTCGGTCTTCGCTTCCAAATTTTAAAATGAACCGCTTTTAAGTGACCCAATTACGAATGATTTCTTCATTCAACCAAACCGTTACATCGACTCGGAGACCAACGACGAATCCTGAACAACTTCATCAAAAAGCTGATAGAGAAGTTGTTCGATAGATCCCGAAACATCGAAAATCTGCTAATCGTCAACTTAGGGAACTACAACCTGGAAGATTTCCCCCGCCACAGACGACTAGGGAGCATCCTGACTCCACCAAACTAACTTTCTTAGATTTTCATGACCTGTACTAACCACTCTTTATTTCTTAGATTTTTCAGCTTCTCAGCATTTTTTTTTTTTCAGGTGGTTTGAAAATCAAGTAGGAATGGCTGCCTTGTGATCTAGACGGTTAGTTCCTATGAGATAGATTGTTTTCGTGGGAGGTAAACGATTTACGCCTATGGAGCTAGTGTGCAGGGTGACAAGAAAAAAGTAGCTTTCCCTTAAAACCTAGATCGAATCAGGAAGAATGCAGTTAAACGACAAGAACAACTGGAAATTACGACAACAACGTACGAATGACAAGCCAATGTTTCATTTTTATATCCAGCATGTAACCTTCTCACTCCCATCCTTTATTACCCCCTACCCGCCCAACCAAGTACAAAGATCAGGTTCGAGGTCCACACCGGGTTATGCATTTCCCAAAAATTGCCCATGCCACGAGTTGTATGAGATGAGCTCCTGACAGTCAATTACGATTTGACATTGGATTCAATCGTATACAGTGATTTCATGGTCGAAGAACTCTTCGACTACCCGTGATTTACTTCGTATTTTCTCTCTTAAATACTTTACCAACTGCACTCGATGCACCCGACGTATTTCAGGGACCCAATTTAATCAATTGCATTTGATAATGTTCGAATCGTAACTCTTTAGCAACCGTCTTCGCTGGAATATATTCGGATACTCTTATCGACCGTTCTCGGTGCTGCTTGAATTCTAACTGACTTGTCATTGGTTGTTATTTACTGCTCTTTGGAAACCATCCCAACCGCCATCCATATTTCTTAAATTAATTCTTTTCGTGCTCTGCAAAGTTGAACACAACTTGATATTAAAAACTTCATGACTCTCAATTCCTCCTAAGTTTGGATGGAAAATTTGGGGGTGAAATTGTTTAACTTTGGTAGTAAAATATTCCGCCGCCGACTTCTTATTGCTGGTTAATCAAAGAACGCAAATGCTTCAGTCAAAATTATACGGTTTGGTGGAGGACGTCTTTACGGCTTCTCCATTCTTCCGGATTTTTGTTGTTGGTATTAAAACTTCTACTGACACAGAATTTGCGGTCTCCGTGTTAAAAATCCAAAGATTTCGACCGAAAGGTAAAAACTAAAAATGTTTATAAAATATTAAACCTTGGTCGTAAAATTTAAAATTCGGGAAATCTGACAACTTAAAATTTTTTATACAGGGTTTAAAAACTATTTTGTTGATATTTAAATTGTAAGTTGTTCCTTGATTTCCAGGACTCTCTGCACATTCATGCAGGATCGCGGAAGTCCCTGGCTCATTAATACTCCCCATTGACTCATGTTTCACCGCAATATATACCAGGGACTATGTAACGACAAAATATCCTGGATTTTTCGTAGATACTACCTCGTACTAAGCAATGAAACCGTAGGAAAAGTCACAGGTAGAATAAAACAACAAAAAATAAATTAATCGAACAAGTTGGATTTCAGCTGGGTTTTTCAATTTGGTTTGCAAGGATTATATTAAAACATTGATGTAAGAATACATTGGGTAAACAGAGAAAAGTGAGTGACAGAATTAGAGAGCACAAAAAAACACAAAATCTAAGATGTTCCATCACACTCGATTCATTACACATTAAACAGCCTTAGATTCATAGTAAAAAGCAAATATTTTACCTCGGTGCAATAAAGGAGTATTTTTATATAGTGGGTTCGATGATGATCGATTGTGATCGAAACGCGTCTTCTTAAGAAAACATAAAGAATATACGAGAAAAGTGCAGAAGTTTTAATTCTTTTTGAATTACTATAGTATCTACTCGTAAATTAAAATTAGATTTATGTTGAAAATTGAAAAAATAACATAAATTTAATAAGCTGCAAAATCAAAAATTTAAAGTACCCTTCTGATTCAATTAAGTCTACGTAAATTAATAAAATAAACTAGTTTTCTCGTAATTATTTCACTTTTGGTGAGTTACTGTGTATAATAATACTAATTAATTAAATATCGTAACTTGTAAAATTATAAATATAATAAACTATAAATGAATGACAAGTTAATAAAATGATTGAAATACGTAGGTTCAAATTGTAAAATTTGTACGCGACAGTGCATGAAAGCTCACAAATTGAAACTATTTCAATCGTTTTATTTACATGTATGTACATTCATTTATAGGTTATTATTATTTCTAATAATAGTATATTGTATTAATCAATTTATGTCAAATACATCGACGAAAACAAGGTTTTAAAGAAGAAATATATATTTTTTTATTAACTTACATTTTGTTAATTGAATTAGAATGGTACTTAAAAATTAATAAGTTTATGAAATAATAATAGTAATTAATAATTATATTCAAATTATTCTCGTGAGCTTTCAACAATGAGTTGTTATCCAGTGGTGTATTTAGCAAATATGAAATATGTGATCGAAAAGTAAAATTACAACATTTGAAACTCGCCTGGCATAGAGCGAGAGCTATTCACACTTTTGCTGTTTTTATGATAGAAGAAACAAGAAACCAATCGCTCAAAACTTTAACTATTCAAATAACAAATAATTGATTGTAGTTGTTTATTTTATTTTTTATTTTAACTTCCAGCTTCCGTTTATTATTCATCCAATTAATTTGCCGAATCCAATTCCATTAAATCTTTTCTTACATAATTCAATTTTATAATTTTTTTCAATTCAATTAAAACTCAGACCATTAATTAAATAAACTTAGCCTTTATTTCGTATACAAAATTCAACTATGCCCTTATAAGGACTTAAATTTGGACGTTTTATAAATACGTCCGCCCCGCTTGGCTTGCGGCACAAAAAAGCCGAATTTTACCTCTAGCCAATACCAACTTAAACTTTTTTTTTAAATCAAAAACAACTTCTACAGAATGAAACAAAAATTTACAAAATTAACAAAAATAATAAAAATTAATTTGTTTCACCACGATATTGATCAGTTATAGAGGGGCCTGGACCCCCCCCCCGTAAATACGACTTTCTTGTTATCGTCATTTATCTTTATCTGATGGTAGTAATAAGCCTAAAAAGCTAATAAGAAACAATTTTATATTTATTGTTTCGTTATTAAATTGCTAATTTTTAAAATTTTAATGTAACTTATGTTAATATCATAAGATTCATCATTATTACGTAATATTGTTGATATAAAGAAGTAATTTATATAAATGTGGTACTTACAAATATACGATAGAATTTCCCTCCATTTAAATTTTTAGATATATCTAAGCAATGATATTTCGTCCATATTTTACAGGGTACAACTTCAAAATATTCCTCTTCGCATGTCGAAATTTGATAGTGACAATTATCCACTTGACAATATTTTACAAAATATTTTTCAAGTTCTCCTGTAGGAGGATATGGTGCAGTAATTTTAAGACGTAAGATATCTTTGGATTGCTCATATATAATGAATGGAGCGGCGTTAGGTGCTATAATCAGAATAGAACAAAAATAAAAATTTAGAAATGTTTTTAATTAATATTAAATTACAATTGAAAAATGTTAAATTAAAAAAGCTAAGCAAATATATAGCAAGCTAATGTAAATACAATGCGGTTATGGCTTGAGGCTTAAGTGCGTTGATTGCTGAGCCGAGAAGCCCGGTTCGATCTCGGCAGGAGTAAGAATTTCTGATCGTCTTCACTCGGAAGACAGTGGCAAACCACTGAGGTATTTTTCAAAGAAAGCCGATTTTCAATCATTGAGAAGCAGGTCATTACATTCGAATTCGAACAGCGACGAAGAGGTTGGCTATATCGTACCACTTTTAGGCATTTGGTTATTGTTAATGTATGTAAGAAGGCTCAATTGATTGGTGATTGCATGTCGTTGCATAATCTAGTCCAACTGAACAAAATACCTAACAGTGGTGGTATTATGCTCGATCTTGTCTTTACCAATATCGATGATATGCCTATATCGGTGGCTAGTGACTTATTATCAAACACATCGATCCATCATACTGCATATACCATTAGTATTAAGGGTGGCAATTCATCGCACTCAAATCTTGAACCTGTTGATTTTATCCTCGATTATAGATCAGCCGATTTTAATGAAATCAATAGTCGCTTGTTGGAAACTGACTGGTCGAAGCTATTCCATTCCAAGTATGTCGATGTCAACGTTGATCACTTTTATGAAGTGATGTGGTCTATCATCAATACTCATGTACCAAGAAAAATGGTAATGGTCTCAAAGTATCCGAAATGGTTCTCAAAGAACTTGATCAGTCTTGTAACACAAAAGAAGATTTGGCATAAGCGGTTTAAAGAAACTCGTCTTTACGAATATTATCAAAAGTTTTGCGAAATCCGCGATCAAGCAAAAAAACTGAACATAATACTCCATCGGAATTACATCAACAGGATTGAAGAAGGAATCGTTGCTAATCCTCTATCATTCTGGCGGTATATTGATGACTGTAAAAAGGTCAGAGGATATCCTGCTTGCATGTTTCTTAATGATGAAGTTTGTTCCTCTGGTCAAGAATGTGTCGATCTATTTGCTAAGGAATTCCAGCTATATTTCTAGCGATGTTATTGACTGTAAACTGTTAGAAATTTCATTGGAAGATGTTTTCGAGGCTATTACTAAATTGCCAGATAATTTTAGCTGCGGACCGGATGGAATTTCAGCCCATTTTGTGAAAATTCGTTAGCGGAACCAATTTTCATCTTTATCCAGTGGTCGTTTTCCAATTAGTTGGAAAAAGAGTTTCATAACGCCCATCTCTAAGAAAGGTAATCGAGGTGACATCAAAAACTATAGGGGTATTGCAATTCAATCCACTATACCAAAGATACTGGATAACTTGGTTTCAGTTCAACTGATGGAAGCTAGTAAGAATCACATAGTGGCTAACCAACATGGTTTCCTTCCTGGCCGTTCGACTACCACTAACTTGTTATCTTTTGTTCCGATATTGTTGAGGCATTCGAAAATCGCATGCACGTGGACGCTGTGTATACCGATTTCTCCAAGGCGTTTGATCGTGTATCTCACTCCTCCCTTCTTTCCAAAATAGCCTCCTTAGGTTTTGGAACGATGGTAGTGAAATGGCTTGGCAGCTATCTAATGGACCGTAAACAGAAAGTGCGCATCAGTAGCTTCCACTCGATGGATATTTCTGTGTCGTCTCCACCAGCATAAATGAAAACACAGCAATATATTGGCGAGTGTTTTACGGACTTCTCCATATTTCGTTCCTTGCTCACCAATCCTCTCTATCAGTCTAGTCCCCGTCTTCTAGATCTCTGGTGTCCATCGCCTCTTTCACTTCCTGAGCCCAAGTTCTTGCTGGTCTGCCCCGTTTTCTCCTGAAACTTGGAGTCCATTTCCAAATTCTTTTTCGTCGTTGAAATATGTCCATTCGCTGCATATCTTGATCTCTATTGTGTCCATTATCGAGCCAGTTATCTCCATTCTCTGTCGAATATCGTCATTTTGAATGTGTTCCAATCTTGAGACGGTACAGCTGCGTTGCCAGAATATCATCAGAATATCATATATCATTTTTTGTTGTTTTCTTTATTTTATCATTCCACAATATTGGGATTAGTTGCTTAATAGCTCTTCGTCCTTGGCCTATTTTATTTTTTATATCTACATCATCATTACCCGAGTCAGAGAAGGTAACACCAAGGTATTTAATTTTGCCTGTTTCTATGTTTAAGTCTTCCCCTTTTTCACCTACCACCAGATATTTGGTTTTCTTTATGTTTATTCATAGTCCCCACTTTTTTTATTCTTCCGCTAGCTTCCTTAGCATATAATTAGCGTCCAATTTGTCAGCAGCTGTTATGACCTGATCATCTATGAAGAAGAGTGTAAATAAAGTTTGTCATTTATTTGTATGCCCACATTCTAGCACTTCTGTATCCTCTGTTGTGAAGCTTTATTCAAATAGATCTTAAAAAGCGTCCGTCGGTGCCAAACAGCACCCCTATCGTAGCCTCTTTGTTATCTTGAACTATTCTGATATTTTGCTTCCCATCTTTATGTTGCTTACGCAGTCCGTATATAAATTTCTTATTGCATTTACGTATGCATTTTTGTACCTATTACAGAAAATACTATTTGCAAACATCAGAATTATTCAAGCATTATTTAATTATTATTTAAGCTTTTATCTGCATTTATATGTCTTATGTATTAGACCAGCCAAATTTTGGTCTTTCGTCAGGAGTAAGCGTGGTTCTTCGAGCATTCCAGCCAGTGTTAAAGCAAATGATATTGTGTATAGCGATCCCAAAAGTATCGTTGATGCCTTTGCTCAATACTTATACAGCCTTACTAATAAACGTTGTATAAATCTTATAACAGGCGTATACAGGGTTGTATAAGAAAACTTTACTAATAAACCGTGTATTAATTGTGCTCTGTATAAGCCTTGTATAGTTATTCTCAGTTGTACTAATCAAGCATGTTGATGACAATTCGGATGTATAATAAAGTGCATAGTTATACAGCGGCTATTATGACGTTTATTAGTAAGAAATTTATGCGTCTCTTATATATGCCTTATACAGTGCATAACTAAACAGTTGTGATACTCCTGAATAAGGAATTTTTATTAGTAAGGCTGTAAGAGTTTTTATCGAGATGATAAATCGTCTGACACCCGCCATCTTGTCTCTGATGAAATGGACATTAATGTTTGGCATCTCTGTTTCTCAAATAACAAAAGATGAAATAACGTACGCCATTGAATCCTTAAAGGGCTCTAAAACCAAACCAACTGCGGGAATCAATCAGATACCAGCATTCATAATCAAATATTATGCCTCTTGCTTTTTTCGCCCATTGAGACACATTTTGTCTCTAATTCTGAGTACCTCTGCTTATTCTGACATCTGGAAGCGGGCTCACATGGTTATGTTTCCATAGCCATAGCCATAACCAAACCATATAGCGTTTTATAATTTTACTGACAGTCTGTGTTTTAAATTTAAAAAACAATTTAAATTTGTTCATTTAATTCGGTTTTAAATAGATTTTAATTTGTTAATATTACAAAGAAAATATTGATGTATATAATTGCAATTCCTCAATTGATACGGTATCCTAAAGATGGTTTCGGCCGAAGCTAGTTGATACTAAAATTTAGTTTTATTTGGCAAGAAAATACTTTTCATTAATTCATTTATTGAAATAAAACCCTATCTACTAATTAGAATTCAACTGCAAACAAATTCGTAATTATGCTTCTGTCAGGCTCTGCCTTTATTATGACCATTTTCCTTTGGAGGGCGATTATTAGCTAAAGTGATTCTCAGGAAAGATGATGATGACGACACAATCTACTGAATATAGTAACGACGCCGACGTATAGTTTATAATTTATTTATTATAAGAACCAATCATTTTGTATTGATGATACGACAATGCAAGAAAATAAATTGCACATTCACATTGCTTAGTTCATACGATTTGCATTTTGTCGTCATCGTCATCTTTCTTGAGAATCACTATAACAACTGGGGTGTAATCTTCCTAGTTTCATTAACACAAAATGTAACAACGCAGCGACAAAGTAGAAAGCAAATATTTTTTTGGTAGCCGGCACTAAAGTTCAATAATTTCTATAATAAAATTTAACTTTTGACATTGTTTTTAGAATGATATACCAATGCCGTAACTAGTATCTGAAGTGCCCTGTGCTAGTACAGTGCCTCCTTATGTGCCTTAAGTCTTTGCTGTTGCACCTACATACCTAGTTATGGCACTGTGATACGATATACAGTTGGCTATTGCTGACGTTTGAAAAAAAAGCTTTGTAACGCATGTATATAAGGGCCAATTTTTCAATTGTAAATTAAAGAGTTCGTTTTGTGCAGTGAAAGTGATAAGTTCAGTTTTCTAGTTTGCTCCCACAAACCAGAAACTACCTCGACTCACGTCAAACTTATTTTTCAAGGTCAAACGCATTATGCCCCGTTTAAACCCAAACAGATCGGCCTTTCTCAAGGCCAACCATAAACAAGCATCCAATGACTCCACCCCACCAACCAACAACGATACAAATGTTAAATCCGCCAAGGATCGCAAAAGAGAGTCGCTCCTACTAAGTAAAGACGCCAATAACGCAGAAATACTAGACATCCAGGAACAACTTGGCAAAATTAGACAAGAAGGGGAGGAAGCTGTTAAAAAATTCGAACGATACAAAAAAGACCTGAGCTTCAAACTTGAAATCCTGGACAATTCAAATTTAGATTTGGATAATGAAATGGAAGATCAACTTCCACTCAAACCCCCGTCCCACAAGATTGAAAAATTGAAACTGGCGGAACCCAAAACCACCACGGATCAAATAGGCCCCCCCATTAAAAAGAAGAACAACAAGACAAAATCCACGACAGTGGCATCCACAACTAAATCCGTTGAGTCTTCACAAACTGCTTCTCAGGGCCCTCCCCAAGAGGAACCTTCCTCCACAACGCAGCCGCCAGCACCACTCACAAACGAACAAATCGACCCAACCATGGATACCGATATCCACACAGGCACCAAACGTCTCCGCACCGACAGCAACTCCAGCTCGAAATCCTCGCCTGGCACTACAACTGCCAGTCCACCCTTAAGCAAACCCCGCTTAAATGAGGAAAACCCAGTGACGCCCACCGATAAAGAAACAGATATCACCCCGCTAGAATCATCCAGCATGGAAGTAGAACTTCCTCCAATGATATCACCACCAATTCATCCGGTCATCGTAAAAGCGGCAAACTGGGCAGAAATTAACGCATCGATAGTAGCTGCCAAAATTAACTTCAACAAGGTAACCGTCACCAACCAAGGCGTCAATATTTACCCGACAACACTATTCGATCGCAGAAACCTGCTCAAAATTACCGCTGTCATCAAACCGACCCAACCACTCAAGGCCGCTCGCCCAAGCAGCACCTTTAAGGTCATCCTTAGGGGACTACCAGGCCAGATCAAGCCAAGGGCAATTTATGATGACCTATCAAAACACCAACTACCGATACATGAAGTTCGTCAATTACGCCATGGACGACTCCGCCGTCCCATGCCGCTATACCAGATCATCCTTGACAAAACAAGCCAAGGTAGGAAAATCTTCGGGGTTACAGCGGTCCTGAACATCCCAGTTCAAGTCGAATCGCCATATCGCAAATCCAATTCGAACCAATGCCACCGTTGCCAGAAATTCGACCATCCACAACGAGACTGCAACGCACCCCCTAGATGTGTGAAATGTGCAGGTGCACACTTCACAGCCTCCTGCAATAAAACCGCAGCAACACCAGCATTATGCACAAATTGCGGAGGCAACCACCCGGCCAACTTTCGAGGATGTGCCACCTTTAATGATGCTATGGTCAACGCCACCAAACTTACACAAGTCCGGATTACCAGCGGAAGTAAAACTCCACATCAAGCAAAAAAGGTGACCACAACTCGAAAATCCAAGCCAACCTCGTCACCGACACAGGTGAAAAGCCAACAGCAAAAGTTCGATTCCACTACAACCAATCGACAAAGCCACGCACGTAGACCACGCCCACCAGCGACGAAATCGAGCAACACACAGCCGCAACAGACTGGGGTAAGTGAATCAACTACCCCACCCGCCACACCGATGGACACCGGGGCCCTCATCGCCTCTCTCCTCAAGGCCATTTTTACCATACTGCGGGCTGCAAACATCAGCGAAACCACCATCCAACAAGTGGCAGACATCGCTCAAGTAATTACTTCGTAATTACCCAGCCACCTCCAAATCACTTCCGATTCAACCAAACCAACATAGGTACAACCGTCGACGTCATCAAATGTGAACCATACAGATGCAAATTTGAAATAATCTTCACTCAGATCGAAAAAGCGTTAATTTAGCCTTCTTGGCACAATGCCAGTTAAACAAACACCAGATGAAAGGGACCAAGGCGCCTGCGGCGCCAATTGCCCTGTTCAACATTTCACGCTACGCTACGCTACGCTACTTGTAAATTAAACTAAGTTCAAGGGTTAACCTACGATTATGACCAATCAGATTGGCCCTAAGATGTGTTCAGAATGGAATGCACTGTATAGGGATCTCGTAAATGTTGAAAGATGGTTTGGTTAAACAACAAGCACTTTTCATTATGTAAACGCTATAAAGGTAATCTTTAGAGATTCGGAAATATAAGCTTGGTTCAGGCCAAGTTGTAGTGTATTGTAAAAGCTTGCAAGCATCAGTTAAATTAAATTATCAACAAGTGTGATTATAGATATTTTAAAGTGAATGTTGCTTTACTGTTCAGAACAAACGGAAAAAGTAATAAGATTTGCAGTTAACGCAAAACCTAATAGCGCATTTTTATGACTGATTATTATTACGACTACGCACATCAAGGCGAATTTGCATATTATAGCAAATTGAGCGCAAATTTTATATCAAATAAAATTATTTATTTTAATGAAAACCAGATATGAAGAAAAAGGTGCCTGTATAAAATTAACATTAGATACTTTTACAAAATTGATGATTTTACAAAAAAAGTGAATGACATTAAGACACAGTTTGGAGGAAATATGAATTTTTTTATTTTTATAGGTTCTTTGTAATGCATGCTGTAATTCTTTTAAATATCACTTGAGCAATTTAAAATATTCAAATACTTTTACCTCCATAAATATATTTAAAACTCTAAAATTTGCGTTTTTTTGCAAATCCTACTTTATTTAAAACTAATATCAAGAAAACTTTCCGAGTTTGTAAAGATGATTTCTGTAATGTTTAAAATTGTGTCAAGCTTTACCAAATTAATCAAACTTCTAAGGTTTACGTGACCCCCATTTCCTCATGCATTAGTGCATTCTCATCTTAGACACACCTTATTATAAGTACCTGCTGGAAGAGTATTAACTGGGGTTGATGGTAATTCACCCTTAAAGAAATTTCGATTATTTCTACCAACTTTAATATCCATAGTATACGTTGAATATGGAAGTAATCCTGTTATATAGAACTTTTGCTTTGCAGAATTGTAAGTAGTACTTGATGTTGTTGTCATATTTTCACACCATTTGCTTGTGCAACGTGCAGAAATATAATATTCAATGTTTCCTTTCACCAATGAACAATTTGCTTGAATTAATGTAATTTGAGCTTCAGTGCTGAAAGGTTGTACCATGACAAGAGTTGGAATTTCAAGTTCATCCGGAGTATCTATAATTATTATGAAAGAATTATCTACAGTTATTATAAATAAATAAATTACTTGTTTCATCTGTAGATGCTATAATACTTGAAAATTTTCCTACTTCTACTGTCACTGCTGCTATTTCAATAATATATTCAGAAAATGGTATTAAATTATTTAGTGTGATAGTTGTTGACTGATGTTTTCGAGTTTCCATGTTTTGTATATTAATGTCATTTTGATCGCATGCCAAATACCTACGATGCTAAAAAGAATAACATAAAAACTGATTATTTTGAAATTTAAATACCCACTAATAAATATTTTAAAATTAATAAACTTGAGACCCCCTCTTTATTTTTTTCTATGGATTGTGTTTTTACCAATATATAATACCCTGGGTGTAAAAATCGACTGGTTGGTGAAAGTCAAAACTTACAGAAGTTTGTTAACAAACAAGAAGTGTTCTCTTATTTCACAATAGAGTTTACACCTAACAAGCATTTTCCGAGTGATGAAATGCCGCCGAATTTAATTATAAAATTCTGGCCGAAATTTGAAAATTGCCGTTATTGGACGCACAGCTATATTGAAAGGCGAGCGCAAGCGAGATTTTTAAAGCTGTAAGTTCAATAACAAAGAAATTTTCGAGTAGAGGAAACAGGAAAGCATAAAATTATTCACAATTATTAATATTAACATTACATATTATGAAATATTTAAGTTACCTAAAATATGTTGATGCAGTTGCAGGTCTATTGGTATTTTTCAATAGTTGATTTTCAAAATCATAAGTAACACACTTTACCATCGAGGTCATGTGTATTCATAGAGGCTATCAATCAGACCGAGAAAGTAATTTTCGTGACTTAAGAGTTCGGAAGAAAGTGCACTTTTGGTCAGGCAATAATTTTTGTACTTTGTGATTGTTAGGAACCATTTGAAAGACCGAATACATAATTATATCCCTAAGTTGTTCATGGATCATTTTAAATTTATTATAGGTGGCGCTCGCTTTTCAATATAGCCGTGCGTCCAAGCATAACAAGCAATTTTTGAATCTCGGCCAGTATAATACTATATTTACGATTAAATAAAAATTTAGTTAAACAGATGTCCTAAAATTGTTGCTGTCTTTTAACAGCGTCAGATGGTGACATGAATACAAGCAATACAACATATTTATTGAAAAATAAATAGCGTAACAGACTATAAAATTCGTTATATAGGGTTGGCCAATAGCAGGTTTCTTTTTAAAAATGCAATTTAATGAACATAAATCAATATTTTTTCAAATGTTATTGCTTTATTGGCAAGAGTAATCCTTCCGAGTAATGCTGAAATATAATTTCATACCAATCAACCCATCAAACAATCGATCTTTTGCACACTCAGTGCGCTAAACGTGCACGAGGGCAAATTGATAAGTCAGTGAAAAATAATATAGGTGTTGCCAGAAACTGCGAACTGTCCAACGACGATAAAATTTTTTTTAGACATATCCATCAATTAGTTCTTGTTTGGTAATCATTGAGAATACATAATTGGCATTTTATTGTAATTATGGAAAAAAGTGAATTACGAGTGTTAGTTAAACACAACATCTCGAGTAGAAAAATTGCTTTTGAAACAAAAATAAACTTAATAATCCTTGCCGTCAATCGGCATGATTTACAAATAGTTTATTGAATTTCGTTGTGGGTGTACAAACACAAATGATGCCCAATGAGGTGAAAACTCCAGAAATGATAAAAAAATGATATCGTGCTAAAAGATCGAAGAGTGAAAATTAGCGAAGTTGTCGACATTATAATTATGCATCCATTGCGAAAGTGTTTCAAACATTTTAAATGACCAACTGCATATGAGGAAGCTATCTGCAAAATGTGTGCCTTTTTTTGCTTTCAATCGATGAAAAACCAATCGTATAATCATTCATAGCATTTTTTGGAGCTGTTTAAAAGTTATCTACATGAAGTTTTGCGGAAATTCATAACCGTGGATGAAACAGGCATCCATTAATTACTACACACCAGAAACAAAACAAAAATTGAAACAGAAGATTTCCCCTGGTAAATGTGCACCACAGAAAGAAAAAACAGTTCCATCAGCTGGAAAACCTATGGCTACCGTTTTTTGGGATATAATTTTTATTGACTACTTAGAAAAAGGGAAAACAATAACATGAAAGTATTAAACAGTATTGAATAGTTTGAATAAAGAAATCCAGCAAAAATGTCTGCATTTGGATCCGCATCATCAGGATAATGCACCACCAACATTTTTCTATTCCTGAACCTAAAAAATTGGCTAGGAAGAAAACGATTTTCTTCAAATACTGAAGTTATAAGAGGAGAAATGCATATTTTGAGGCTTTCAATACATTATACCATGTTGAAGGTTAGAAAAGTTTCCGAAACGTTGGAACACGTGTGTAGAACTAAAAGGAGTTAATGTTAAAAAATTAATAAAAAAATTTATTTATTTTTCCCTGACTTATCAATTTACCTTCGTAATCAGCTATGTAATTGATCAGAAAATAGTATAAATTGACGTCAGTGATGCCAATTGGCTTTCGCAGAGCTGCGATTTTCCTTCCATGAATTTAAAAACACGAAAATTGCCCAACTGAAGCCAGATCCGTCATTACGTAAGGGCTTATGTGGAATATAAAATTTTGAATCTAAAAGTCTAATGTGCGTGTGTCGATACAATAAGTTACCTATTACATAATTTGTTCTATTATTAAAACATTTCTACATTTTAAGTTTTAGCTACCTACCTTGAAGTTTATATTGTAATGCTTAAGTTGGCCATTTAGCTTCTCCGGCGGTTTCCAAGAAATAGTTAAACTCGTAGCTTTGGATGAAATCAATTTTGGATCCAAGACGACGGTAGGAGCTAAAAACAATTAATTTTTAAATAAACAGAAAACAATACTATCCTTTCATTTTTCGGTTACTTTTTTTCAGATTTTATTTAATGTTCCGTTATTGTAGACTAGTATTGGAATTAGTACCAAATAAATGTATACTAGGTATACATTTTTTTACCTGTAGTTTTATTTAAATTTTGATTATTCAAACAACCAACAACTGTGATCAAATTATGTTTACAAAAATTTACAATTTTTTCATACTACAGTTTATTTGTTTTAAGAATTATGTACATACTATAAAAATTTACTATGTGATCGACGACTTATGCCCGGTTTCTTCATACACTTAACAGCACAGTTAAGGGACAAGCTGTTCTGGAAATACACGAGTACGAATTATTTTATAAAAATAAAATATTTAATTTTTATAAAAGAACTCGTATTCGTGTTTGTCCAGAACAGCTTGTCAACTTAACTGCGCTGTTAAGTTATGAAGAAACCGGGCATTAGGAATTTTTTAAGTTAATTGGGAAATTTTGTAATTTTGTAGTAAGTAATTCTGTAATTTTGATGTTTTAATTTTGTAATTTTATCTGTCGACTCGTCGCTTTTGACGTAACATTATTTTATTTATACATTTCATTTACAAGTTTTTATTTTATGTATACAATAGAGTGAGTGTTCTGTCGTACCAATCCATGTTTAACTATGGGATAAATTAATGCAATTGTATTATGAAAAACATGAAAATACCTTAATTATTTCATGTGCAAAGAAGCAATGAATAAAGCTGAAAACTGAACATAGATTTTTTGTGTTGAAATCCTTGAGTGAAACTAGATGGTCTGCAAGGGCAGATGTTCTCAGAGCTCAAGTTACAAGTGGTAACGAAATCAAGAACGCCCTTGAAGATTTAACTGAAGTGAAAACCAGTGAGATACTACGAAAGAAGAGCTTGATCTCCTTGGCGCTACTAAGGAGTTTCAGACGTTATCTTTGTTTTTATCTGAAAAAAGATCCAACTTTGATGATTACGAGGCAAGAGCATTGCAACTAGCTAACGTGTCTGAGCTCAGCTATAAAAAAATCAGAAAAAGGAAATTTATTTTCAGATGAGAACAGAGACCCAGATTTTGAGAGAATGACTCCAAGAGAGAGATTTGGAACTTGAGGTTTCTTACCAATTACTGACAATCTTGTAACGCAATTAAACAAAAGAAGGGATTACTACGAAGCTCTCGACACAAGATTGCAGGTATTATGAAATCTTCATGAAAAGGAGCAAGAAGATGTGACAAAATAGGCTAAATACTTGACTCAAGAATACCCCAAAGACATCAATGAATAACAGTTTGTACAAGAGTGTCAATATTTCCAAATGTATATGAAGGTAGAAAAAATAAGAACAAGAGAAAAAAACAAGTTGGAAAGTACCTTCCCAAATTGAGAAGTCGCAATGAGAATTTACTTGACTCTTCCTGTGACAAACTGTACAGCAGAGAGTCAGAGAGTAAAGACTGAAATGAGTTTTCTATGGAAAATGAAAAGCTTAACAATTAAAATCGAAATTGATTACAATGATGTCATTAAAGATTTTGTAATGATCAAAGCTCGAAGAAAATACAATGGCAGTGACTCAACAAAGAATAAGGATGTCTAAAGGTAGCCACTCACGTTCCAACGCCACAGTACGATTTTGTCGAATGCGATTGAAGTACAATTTTGTTGGAAATCTGCTGATTTCTAGCTGATTTTATCGTGATTTATAATGGCGATTTTATTTTCTAAAGACCCTTTTGTTCTTTATATAATATGTCGAAAAAAAAACGTTTCGTTTTTCGAATCGTACAATTCAATTGCAAACCACAATACACGATCAAATAAACAACCCAACCAACAATATTGTACTGCAACAGACCGACCGACCGGCTTGTCTGCGATCCGATCCGACCAAGTTGGTTGAATCGTTAATATACACAATCAAATTCCGTTCGACTTCATCGCATCCAACAGAACCGTAATGCGGCGTTGGAACGTGAGTGGTATTTAAAGCAAAAGATAGTATATAAACCGATAAGTGATGGTAAAAGATGAAAATTAACAAGTCGAAAATAGTTCATAGACAATAATGTAAACTCTATACTGCAATTGCAATCTATTTCATTAATTTATTGTACTAATTTACAAAAGTGTGGGTGGGTGGTCCGCAATGGCGCCGGAAGAGTCAAATAAAGAGGGGGGCAAAATTAGTGATGCCGTCAAGAGTAATCAAGACAAGAATTGGGAAGTCTTGATCTTTTCTTAAAATTTCAAGACAAGCATTCAGTAACTCTTGCTCTTTAGGTGTAAGCTCTTGATTTTGTCTTGAAAGTCTTGAAATTTAAAATTTTGTCCAATCACATTCATCGATAATTAATCATCACTTCTGCATCAACCCATTTTTCTTATTTCTTATTTGTTTTCCAAATAATCATACGACAGCACCGCAACCGGTTGAATGCAATTTGCCCAATTAATTGATTTTAAACCTCAAACTTTTCATGTTCTTTGGCCGACAAGATTCAAAATTATAATACACAAACTTAAGTTTTAAGTATCTACCTAGTGTTTCGATACTAGGAAATCAGCGAGCGCGTCTACTCCGCTGCTGAAAATTAATCGAGCGTATATAAGAGCAATACAAGCAATTCAAACGAGATGTAATCAAATGTCTAGGAAATTACTAATGCAATCATTTTTTTGTAACTTTTTACATGTTTTTTATTTATATATTTATTTCATTTTAACTTTTTTATCAAGCAAATCCCACAAAGTTTTATTTATTTGCAAAACTACAGCTATAGGGCTAATTAATGACATATCACACTAAGCTGTCCATTATCTATTACCGATCTCTTGGAATAGATCTCACAAAATTAACCCGGAATCATTTTGGAGCAGTCTATGACCCGATCAAGCCAATCGAAAGCTCTCTCTTCGCTCGACCAATTAAAAATGTTTAGGTTTTGCATTCCCTCATAAAGAGTATTAAAATTTAAATTTTTGTCTTCAGTATCTTAAGTGTATCTAGTATTTTCTTATTTTGTAAAATAAAAAAATGATTAAATCTTTAGATATTCAAGACAGCAGCAGCGGCCGATAATCGTAATAAACAATATAGACAAAAGATCAAGACTATTGATTAGCGTCAAGACTCTTGATAGCGCCTCTTGATCTTGTCTTGAAATTTCAAGACAAGAGTCGAGGTTAATTGTCTTGAAATTTCATTTTCAATTTCAATTTTCAAGACAAGTGTCTTGATTGTCTTGATCTTGACGGCATCACTAGGCAAAATATTCAGTTTCGTTAGGCTTTATGATTTTAAAGGAAAATTATAATATTTTACCAGCGCTAGCTAGGTAAAAGCAAAAAATTCAATTTTCTACGGGAGGACAAATGCCCTGCTTCCCCCCCCCCCCCCACCTCTCCGGCGCCTATGGTGGTGTGTGATACCGTAAGGTAAGAAATGAATAAGCGTGGCCTAACCATGTCACTACATACCTTTTCTGTTTTAATAAATAATATAGTAGATATAATTTAATTATAAAAGTGTGTTTATAAAAAATACTGTCACAGTTTTGGTTATTATAATACGGTGTTTACTAGTAATACGGTAAATACTTAAAAATGGACATGAAATATTTATATTTAAATATTAAGATATTATTATAGAATATTGTAAATTTCTTACCTCCTTCTTGAGTTTTAAATTTGTAATACAACTTATAAGTTGGCTTATTTATATTGGCAATAGTTACGGTGTAATTAGAGTAAGGATCTAAATTTTCTATACGAAATTCATTATTATAGGTAGCGTATAGAACATTATTTATAAACCATATTTCATAATTTTTTATTGAACACAATTCAGGATTATTCTAAAAAACGGAATAGTTTAATTTGTGTTTGTAATAATATAGGAAGTTCAATATCTCTCCTAATAGAAAAAGAAAATCCTTCCTGTGCTGTGGGTCGATCCAAAACCTAAGGTTTTCACAGATTTTCACTTACCCAAAATGTTAAAACAGCAGTTGAATTTGTTGTTGTTACTTTTATATCTTTTTCTTGAACATCTAAAATAAGCAGATATTATTGCTGTCATTTATTACGTTTCAATTATTTAATAGTTACCAGAACAAGTTGTATGTGCAACTATCGTCTGAACACTATATGTTCCATTATAAAATTCGTCATTTGATGTTATCAGCACTACGCGAATTGTATATGAGGTATCAGAAGACAAATCTGACAGAGTAAACTGTAGATTTTTGTCGAGAATTGGATATGAACTCGTTTCGTGCCAATTATTATTATTCCCTGTTAACTAGTAACAATTAAAATAAACAAATAATATTAATTACGTGTACATTAAAAAAAAATAGTTATTTATGTAAGTATTATTAGGGTGCAATCAATTTTGATTATTGCACCGAGGGAAATTTAAAGCCCGACGCGTTAGCTTACGCGTTTTTCTAAATTTTGAATGCAGATTATTAAAAATCGTTGGTTTCATATTATGTAACATCGTAACATAACTTGATTTGATACTTTTATTAATTGTGTGTTTTTGATAAAAAAATTACAGTTTGAAACGCCTTAAAATCGCACTCTTAAGCAGATATTTTAGAAATAACGGATTTTGCAATAGAAAATGGATATGTTTTCACTTTTCAAGCTGACAAAGTATTATTTAGTTTGTTTCTGTCTTGATTACAAAGTACCATGTTTGTGAACGAAGTTATAACTGTTGAAAAAATTTGAGGAAAACCTACAATTTTAGATTCATATTATAATCGACGACCTCAAATATATCAATAGAAATTATTTTTCAAAATAATTTTTAATAAGAAATTAATTAATAATATTTAGTGTCTACTAATAAATAATTAAGTAATTATTCGTTGGCGCATTTACCACCTAGTTAAAACAAAGTTTGTTTGAAAAAAATAAACATTAGAAATACTTACCTCATATCTAACTTTATACTTGGTAGGTATACCCCTGCCATAGTACGAAAAGTTAAAAATTTGAATTGAAATTTGAGTGTAACCGGAGTCGGTAATAAATGAAGAATTTGTTAATACTGGATACGGGGCTGAAACGTTTTATTAATAAAAATTTAAAATGTATAGTATAATAATAATTACGGATTTTGCATTTTGGCCATACAAAATTATGCAAGCAGTTTTCACTTCCTGTGCAATCACCGTTAATATAATTACAATCAGTATGTTCGCACAATCCACATTTTTCCTGACATCCATTACCATATTTCTTATAAGAACAAGCTAAAAAGTCATTTTATCATATTTAGTTGGCTTAATTAAAATCTCAAATATTATATAACTTAAATAATACTCACTATCCTGACAAGTTCTTCCTTTGTATCCTGGAGAACATCTGCAAATACCTTCTTCTTTAATTGAATAATCACATATTATACTGGCTTGGCAATATGCGACGTCATGACCATAAATTTGACTGCAGTTAATACAAGTAGTACTACCGATAGTTCCTATTGGACACGTTGGATCTGGAACTAATGTAAAACATTTACCTTATGAAATAAATAAGCAACGCATTTAATTTGAGTGCTTTATCGAAAAGTTAGAAAAAGAAACGGAAGATTATGCTCTCTAGTTCAAAATAATATTAGCAAGTACAATTAAAATTTTAAATTATTTGTACCAAACTAACTGTACTCGTACAATATTTACGTATATTTTAGCTCATATATTATAAATTATAAAAATTGTAATAAGTATTGCTTTATATACTAAATAGAATTTATTAAAATAAAAAATACTTACTTGCGTTGTAATCATCAAATTTTTGGGTGTCAAATTTAAGGACAAGTTATTTAAATTTTGACACAATTCTGACAATGGCTGACAGTCTTAGGTAGTTATTCTGTAACTCTTCCCTTGCGTAAGGGATCCCTTAGGTAAAGACAACCGGCTCAAAGATAACTGAAAGGAAACATTTGAAAAGCTATTCTGTAACTCGTCAGTAAGGCGTCCCTTAGCATAAAGGTTGATCTTTATGTAAAGGAAACAACTAATGTTTTTAAACGTGTAATATTGACCTGATGCGTTTTCATTGGTTAGATTTCGTGTTTATGCTTTTGAGTTTTGACACAACCAAAACAAAACAAATCCGTGTTTCAGAAGTGTCTGTGAAAATTTTGTAGTATAATATACAAAATTGATTGACAGTCAGTTGATTATTATACACAATGGGTCACAAAGTTTAAAATAAACGAATTGGCTTACGTCGATGAATACCTCAGAGCAGTATCTTTTCTTTTAAATTTTTTTGTTAATTTCCGCAGTAGTCTATGAACTTGTTCCACAGTTGCGTGCTCTCTTCTGAACCCGAACTGGTGGTCTGGAATAAGTTGTTCATCTAGAATGGGTTGAAATCTTTTCAGAAAGACTTTTTGGGCAAGATCGAAAGCAAACTTATTGGCCTATATGTCTTTACGTCATCAGCAAGTTTACCAGGCTTTCGTATCATTATAATTTCGGCAACCTTCCATTACCTTGGGAAATAGCCCGTCCTTAGTATTGCATTGAATATTTGAGCTATGAATTGTAAACCAATATGTGGGAGTTCTTCTAGTATTTTACCGCTGATCTTTTTATTAATTCTTTGCTTACCGTTGTTGTTATCTCAGCTATTGTGCATTTTGTTATTGGTAGTTCGAGCTGACCTGGAATATCTAAAAATTAAAAAATTCCTTTTTCTCCTTCATGGGGGTCAAACTCGAATGGTTGGAAGACCCCTGTTAGATGTTTTGCAAATAGGTCAGCCTTTTGTTTATCGGTTTTAGCTCAGTTTCCATCTTCCATCTACTATTTGGAGTTCGTAAATGAGGCTCTTACTGTTCAAAAGCAACTTCTCTAGTGAAGCGATAATATCGCCTAAACTCTTCTTCCCTTATCGAAAATGGATCACTGAAATCTCTCAAATTTCTAATTTCATTCAAAATAATATTCATTTTTACAATTATCAATTCAAATACGTTATAATTATATTTTTTTATATTGACCACACATGACAAACGTTCTAACTTTTCCTTTATGACACCTACTGAACCATCCCTTACGTAAAGGGCCGATTTCACACTGTCAAAGGATTCATTATGAAAAGGAAATATTACAGAATAACCTATTCCGTTACATAAAGGAATCCTTTTCATAAAGATCTGTCAGGTAAGGACAGTCTTTATGTAAAGGATCCCTTATAGTTACAGAATAGGTTCGTCCTTTGCGTAAAGGTTTCCTTTACGTAAGGGATCCTGTTGTTTTGTAGTTGTATGTAGTGGAACGTTAGATTGTTGTAATATAATTGGATTCAAAACGATTATAAAGTTTACCATTTTATTAACTGCATTTTAACATGTAACATTCTTGTATGTAATACCAACTTAAAAGTTTATGCATTGAAAAATCCTAAATACAAAATAGCGCCACAAAAGGTGAGGCGCGCAATTCAAACTATATTTAAATGAAAAACATAACAGTCCTCCCCTTGTTACAAAATATGATTACAACATTAATCGTTGAGGAGGTCTACGTATGCGCTCCGAACGACGCAAGGTACAAGTGTCACTTGTAGTAGGTATAGGCACTTCTGCGATGGTATCTTGAATGTCAGAAGAGTTTTGTGGTTGCACTTCGAGATTTACATTTGAATTTTCATTTTGAGGAGATTGTATTGCAGTTGGCGTTATACCCGCATTCTGCATTGAATTATTTAAATTTGGTAAAGTAAGACTCTCAACAGGCAATGTAGGAATAAAATTTTGGTTTACCGTAATAGGAGTATTTTCCCCAATTGCCCTAATTTGGTCAATGTGTCTTTTCCACACGCGCTCATTATCAAGTTTAATCAAGTAATGTAATCTACCTAATTTCTTTTGTATATTACCAAATTCCCATTTGTTATTATGTAAATAATCGCGTACGGACACTCTTTCCCCTTCCGTAAATGATCTAACTTTAAGATTTTCAGTGTAATTTGTATTGTTAGGAAAATTTGGTTTTAAAAGATCTAACCTTGATCGAATTTGGCGTCCAAACATCCTATAGGAAGGACTAACCAATGTAACTGAATGTGGAGTTTTCCTGTAATGGAGTAAAAATTGTGATAAATTTTTATCCACATCTCGATCCTGCTCGCACATTCTTTTTAATGCATTTTTAAATGTTTGCACATAGCGTTCCGCTAATCCGTTTGTAGCTGGGTGATAGGGTGCTGAAAATTTATGTACTATACCATTTTCTTGTAAAAATCTTTTAAAAGCATATGAAACAAATGTAGGGCCGTTATCACTAACCAAAACATGAGGAATACCGAATGTACTGAAAATTTTTCTTAGTAAGGAAATTGTAGTTGTAGTGGTCATGTTTTTAATTTCATGGATTTCCGGCCAACGTGTATAAGAGTCCACCAGTATTAAAAAATAACAATTCATAAATGGGCCAGCGAAATCTATGTGTACTCTTTCGAATGGTTTTGAAGTTTCTTCCCAGGGGTGAATTTGTACTTTAACAGGGTTATTTTTGTATTTATTACATTGTATGCAATTCTTCACCTCGTTTTCAATATCCAATGAAATTTCTGGCCACCAGCAATAGCTCCTGGCAAGTTGCTTCATTTTGATTATACCGGGGTGTGTAATGTGTAACTCTTTTAAAATTTTTTTCCGTAAGGTTTGTGGTATAACCGCAGTTTGTAAACGAAACAAACAGTCTTGTTGTAGTGTAAATTCAGTTTGTTCTACATTAAATCGATGTTCCTTGTTAACTAATTTCCCGCATCGTAAACCGTGTATTATCTTAGCAAAACTTGTATCTTTCATAGTTTCCGTAGCTAATTGTTTTAGTGTAACTGGTAAAGTTTCAATTTGAAAAATTTCGAAAGAATCACATTCATCGTATGTACTTATTTGTTTTGAGTTTGTAGGAAGCCTTGACATAGCGTCAGCATTAGAATTTAATTTTGTATTTTTGTATCTGATATCGTATTGAAAATTTTGTAAAAACAAAGCATAATGTTGCATTCGCGTAGTAGTTAAAATTGGCAATTTTTTTGATGGTGAAAATATCTGTACTAACGGCTTATGATCCGTGTATAAAATGAAATTTCTACCGAACAAATAGTAATAAAATTTTTTTACGCCGAAAATTAGGCTATATGCTTCTTTATCGATTTGAGCATACTTTTGTTGTATTGTTGTAAGAGTTTGTGATGCAAACTGGATTGGCCGCTCGGTACCATCCGGGTATACGTGTGAAAGTACAGCTCCAACAGCGTATGGGCTGGCATCTGTAGCCAAAATAAGAGGCAATCGTGGATCGAAATGAGCTAAAACTCGCTCAGAAAGTATTTCTTTCTTTACTGCTTCAAAAGCTTTTTGACAATTTTTGTCCCATAAAAATCGTACGCCATCTTTAAGTAAATTGTAAATTGGGTATAATGTATGACTCAAATTTTGTAAAAATCTTGCGTAATAATTTACCAAACCGGCAAAAGCTCGTACTTCGGTTTTATTTGTAGGTATCTTTGCATTTTGAATAGCATCAATTTTTTGTTTTGTTTTATGAATTCCATTTTTATCAATAACGTATCCACAATATTCAATTTGATCTTCCATAAAAGAACATTTTTCGTAATTTACCCTTATATTGAAATCTGATAGTCGCGATAGAACCTGATCTAATCTTTTGAAATGTGTAACATCGTCTGGCGCTGTAACTCGTATGTCATCTAAAAATACAGAAACACCCTCAATGTCTCTTAAAATATTTTCAATTTCACGTTGCCATACAGCAGGTCCACTTGCAATCCCGTACAGAAGTCTTGTACTTTGGTACAGACCCTTTGGTGTACTTAAAGTGAGATACTTTCTATCCTCCGGGCATACCTCTAATTGTAAATATGCTTGTTGTAAGTCAAGCTTCGTAAATTTATCCCCACCCGCCATGGTTGAGAATAAAGTTTCAATGGATGGTAATGGGTGTTCATCCACTATTAAACTAGGGTTTACGGTAGTTTTAAAATCCCCACAAATTCTAATCTTCCCATTAGATTTGACCACCGGAACAATGGGTGTAGCCCACTCAGAACTATTAACTTTAATTAATATTCCCTCCATTTCTAAATAATTTAATTCGTCCTCGACTTTTTGTAACAATGCGTATGGAACTTTACGTGCTTTGATAAAAATAGGTTGTGTATTTGCTTTCACTCGTAAGTGTGCTTGTAAATTTTTTATCTTACCCATATCCTTTTTAAACAGGATAGGATATTTTTGTAAAATTTGTTGTACATGTGTATGTATTTGTGTTGTACTAATGTAAGAGATATTTTCTGTAAATGAAATAGGTAATTGCCGAATCCACTCGCGACCTAAAATGGGATTTCTATCTGAATTAACAACGTATAAATTTAAAAACTTTTCGTTACCCCTGTATATGCATTGAACCTGTGAGAATCCTACAATATCCAACTCGCTCTTACAATACGTAATTAATTTTAAATTTGTATTGTGAATTTGTAAATTTGGAAAAAGAGATTTAAATTGTTTTAAACTTACGATCGTGACAGCTGCTCCACTATCAACCTCGAATGTAATTGTATGACCTTCTACCTGAAGTGCAATCATAAACTTTTCTCTGTATTCCCTATGTTCATCAATTGATAAAATTTCTTCAATCTGATTCGCATTTTCCGTACCTTTTTTTCTTATGCATACCTTTGACAAATGACCCTTGGTCTTGCAAAAACTGCAAAATACATTTGTAAGTTTACATTTGTTAGCAAAATGTTGTGGCGAACCACATCTGTAACAAAATAAATGATTAGTTTGCTTATGTAGTCCTGTATTGGATGTATTTGAACTGTTTCCATCGCTGTAGCTCTTCCTTCTTGAATTTTCTGAACTTTTCTTTCTTGTACCTTGAATTTTTGTATTGATGCTGTTGATCGTAACTGCAGAACGATGTAGTTGGGCAGCATCCCTTGCAGAAGTTTCCATGCCTATTGCCACTTCTAACGCCTTCTCGATAGTTAAATCCTTGTGTTCAAGTAACCGACTTTGAATATTTTGCGTACGTAAACCAAATACAAATTGATTTCTCAGCGCCTTCTTTAAGTAATTTCCAAAATTGCATGTAGTCGCTAACTTCTGAAGTGAAGCCAAATACTCTTGAACCGTCTCTCCTTCATTTTGCTTGCGCTGTAGAAAACGAAAATTTTCGGCAATTTCCAAAGGTTCTGGATTGTAATGTAATTGCATGGCAGTTGTAATTTCTTCGTAACTTTTTTCATCTGGTGTATCAGGTGACACTTTGTCACAAAGTACATCGTATGCTTCAGGACCCATGTAATGTAACAAATATGCGGCTTTTTTGTCTTCTGGAACGGCGAATACTCTGAATGCACTTTCCAATCGCATTAACCAACGATCAAATTTTAAACTTGGATTGTAAGTTTCAATTGAAAAAACTGTATGTATTGAATGTACAGGTACACCTGCAGTCGCACTAGGATTGTCGCCAGGCATTTTGAATGTAATTGTAATTGTATGTTGTAGATGTGTATGTATGTAAAAATTGTAAAACTCACGTTTTAATTGGAAAAAAAAACTTGCAAAAATGTGCGTTGCACTAACTTTTATTTTGTTAATTCTTCCTATTTGTAAGTAACACGCGTAATAATCTTCTTTTTATCCTCGTCGCCAATGTTGTTTTGTAGTTGTATGTAGTGGAACGTTAGATTGTTGTAATATAATTGGATTCAAAACGATTATAAAGTTTACCATTTTATTAACTGCATTTTAACATGTAACATTCTTGTATGTAATACCAACTTAAAAGTTTATGCATTGAAAAATCCTAAATACAAAATAGCGCCACAAAAGGTGAGGCGCGCAATTCAAACTATATTTAAATGAAAAACATAACAGATCCCTTATGAGTTACAGAATAACTCCCTTAATAATAATAATTATTATATTAGACTTTGGGAGTTATTCTGTAACTCATAAGGGATCCCTTACGTAAAGGAAACCTTTACGCAAAGGACGAACCTATTCTGTAACTATAAGGGATCCTTTACATAAAGACTGTCCTTACCTGACAGATCTTTATGAAAAGGATTCCTTTATGTAACGGAATAGGTTATTCTGTAATATTTCCTTTTCATAATGAATCCTTTGACAGTGTGAAATCGGCCCTTTACGTAAGGGATGGTTCAGTAGGTGTCATAAAGGAAAAGTTAGAACGTTTGTCATGTGTGGTCAATATAAAAAAATATAATTATAACGTATTTGAATTGATAATTGTAAAAATGAATATTATTTTGAATGAAATTAGAAATTTGAGAGATTTCAGTGATCCATTTTCGATAAGGGAAGAAGAGTTTAGGCGATATTATCGCTTCACTAGAGAAGTTGCTTTTGAACAGTAAGAGCCTCATTTACGAACTCCAAATAGTAGATGGAAGATGGAAACTGAGCTAAAACCGATAAACAAAAGGCTGACCTATTTGCAAAACATCTAACAGGGGTCTTCCAACCATTCGAGTTTGACCCCCATGAAGGAGAAAAAGGAATTTTTTAATTTTTAGATATTCCAGGTCAGCTCGAACTACCAATAACAAAATGCACAATAGCTGAGATAACAACAACGGTAAGCAAAGAATTAATAAAAAGATCAGCGGTAAAATACTAGAAGAACTCCCACATATTGGTTTACAATTCATAGCTCAAATATTCAATGCAATACTAAGGACGGGCTATTTCCCAAGGTAATGGAAGGTTGCCGAAATTATAATGATACGAAAGCCTGGTAAACTTGCTGATGACGTAAAGACATATAGGCCAATAAGTTTGCTTTCGATCTTGCCCAAAAAGTCTTTCTGAAAAGATTTCAACCCATTCTAGATGAACAACTTATTCCAGACCACCAGTTCGGGTTCAGAAGAGAGCACGCAACTGTGGAACAAGTTCATAGACTACTGCGGAAATTAACAAAAAAATTTAAAAGAAAAGATACTGCTCTGAGGTATTCATCGACGTAAGCCAATTCGTTTATTTTAAACTTTGTGACCCATTGTGTATAATAATCAACTGACTGTCAATCAATTTTGTATATTATACTACAAAATTTTCACAGACACTTCTGAAACACGGATTTGTTTTGTTTTGGTTGTGTCAAAACTCAAAAGCATAAACACGAAATCTAACCAATGAAAACGCATCAGGTCAATATTACACGTTTAAAAACATTAGTTGTTTCCTTTACATAAAGATCAACCTTTATGCTAAGGGACGCCTTACTGACGAGTTACAGAATAGCTTTTCAAATGTTTCCTTTCAGTTATCTTTGAGCCGGTTGTCTTTACCTAAGGGATCCCTTACGCAAGGGAAGAGTTACAGAATAACTACCTTTGTCTAAAAACAATTTCTGTATTCGTTTTGAGAGTTCATATTATTGCATATTTGAATTCGACTATAAACTAGAATACGAATTTGAGAAATTGGAAGCCCACAGACACATCGTCGGTATCAAAACGTAAAGGCGTATCTCATTTTTGGTAAAAATTTAGTTTTAATGCCCATTACTTGCTGTATAATGATCTCCGTGATGTGACGAAAAGGCATATCTCGATCACGCACCGTTTGCATTTTATAACAAAATAAGTTCCAGGCCGATCTCAAATAATTAATAAAAATATTACAACGTACAGGCGTAACTCGAGATATTCCTGTATACCATTATAATCGTCACAAATTTTAAATTAAAATAATACCACTTATAATTTCATATCTTAAATTTTGCCTGTCTGTTCCTTTTTATACATTCCTATGCACTTATAAAAAATATAATGCAATGCCTTAAAGGCACGTACTTCTTACAATACGATAGATGAAGTTAGTCATACGTTATTCTAAGGTGCTTTTATTTGTGTATTGTTGACTATTATTTGTGATTATTAATTAGTGTGTTTTTGTAATCTATTTTCCAAAAAGTGCAGTGAAAATAAACAACACGACTGTAAGTAAAACTTCTAGTGAACCTTAGTTATATTATTTAAATATTTTTTATATTTTGCCTAAAAAGATTATGGATGTTTTGGTCAAATGGGATGATGGTTCTGTAAATTGTGTATGCACGAATGAATTAAAACCAATTACAAGTAATGGTAAATTTAAAGTTGGCATGCGTGTGAAAATGCAGTACAAAAGTAAATTCTATTATGGGACAATAACTACGACAGAAGAAGAAAGTAATTTATCAGGAACAAGTTCCAGTGATGATAATGAACCTCTGAGCAAAATTGCAGCAAAAGTTGCAAGTACCTAATTTGAAAAACGTAGCCAGTAATGATAAAATAACATCTAACATTAGTTGTGATGAGGATAAACAAAACGTTTTAATAAATCGCGACGATTTAGAAGATGATCAGTTTTCTAAAATTGATCAAAGTGATGGAGAAGATCCCACTTATGCCCAGACATGCGAAGTTTGTTCCTGCAAAGGAGATGTTTTCAGTTCTTGATCTTCAACAGGTAATTTACTTACCTATATCAAACGATGAAGCCGTTTTTTATAAAAGAAGATTTGCTGTATATAATTTAACTTTCTATAACATAGTTATTAAACATTTAAACCACTATTCCCAGCTCTCTACGAGAACTTTTTGTTGCAAAATCGGGAAAACTTCATTTTGACATTCTCATTGGTTAAGAAAATTAAAAAAAAAAATAACTCTTTCGATTCAAATTTTCTTAGTTTCATTTACCACTTCATATCATTGGCCATGACAAATTGCCGTTTCCGTACTTAAGCGAGGAAGAGTAGAATTTTTAAAATGAGATCGTTAAGCCGAACTATGTAACTCTCAATAGAAGTACTTTTGCAAGCAATATAAATTTTATCAAGTTCGTTATAATGGTTTACTACTCATATTATAATAAATAATAAATAGCAGATTCGAATTTACTTACACTGTTCTACATTAATTGTTGGTGAAGTGGAAGGCTTTAATTTCACATTTCCTGATGGACTAGACAATATTTGAAATGAAGATTGCAATGGCCTTCCGTTAACATTAATCACACGAACTTCTATAAAATAATTATTTATTTACAATTTTATTTCTATACGAAATTAATCAATCTAAAATACATAACCAAATTATTGGGTTAGAATAGCAAACAGTAGAATATAATATTATGATTTTATTTAGAGTTAATGTTTGACTTTTTGTGGTAAGTTTGTAAAATTGTGGGGCTAGCCGCTAGCAGAGGCGTAACGGAGAGACTTACTTTTCGTGGTAACGAGCCACAAAAAGTACATTAGCTCCGAATAAAGGATACCTCAGGTTAATGCAAAACCTTTGGGGTGGCGATATGCCAGCAAAATGTTCTTATAAATTGTTTAAGGATGTATTCTCGTGTTCCGACCGAATTTTTAAAAATTTTTCAGGAATTTTTTTTTAAATGTAAATAACATCCAATCATTTTAAAATTTTTATATGATATTATTGACGTTATAAAAGGTTTGTTCGTTTGTCATGCACTAAGCTACACCGAAAAAGTTAGTGTTGCGTAGTTCGAACTACAAAGTGGAGGTGGTGTTACCTGGTGTAGAAACACCTACGGATAACAAACGAACGATTTTTTGAAATTTCAAAGTGTAATTTTAGATTTACAGGTTAGTAACGTGTGTGATCAGTAAGATTTTCGTTATCTATAATAAACATAAGTAACTGAGAAGATGAATCCAGTATCTTTCGTTAAAAGCACTTATTTACAAAAAGATTGCTGTCGATATCATCGTCCATAAAATTTGCAATACCTTTTTCTTTCCAGTAATTGATTGACAATAGTATTTTTTGGTTATGTATTCTTACACCACTTTTTAGTACACTAGCTACACCGGCAAAAAGACGGTGTAGGTTGGTGTGACACTTTCGGTGCCGGTGTACCCGCCACTGGACAAACAAACACGATTGGTATTCTTACACCTTGACAAACGAACGCCATTTTTGACACTAATTTCTCGGTGTAGCTTAGTGCATGACAAACGAACAAACCTTATGTGTACAACAAAATTTTTTTTTAGTTCATTTAACAATATTTTATTACTACTTTTTGCTGTCAAAGTGGAGGTCTAAAATAAAATGTAGGTTGCTGGCCCGAGTGATTCCGGCACTTGTAGTGGTATGAAACCAAAAATTCAAATTGATTATTGTTTAGTAGGCTTGTCATTCTGGCAGGTAGTAGATTTAAACATTTTTATTGAAAAATAACAAAATGGCAAGCTTTAAAAAAAAAAAGCTTAAAAAATAGTGTTTTTTGTGCGGAAAATCGAGAAAATTAATGGGAAATTCTGAGTGAAAATATGCAATTCTACTACCTGCGAGAGCCACTGATATGCAGAATAACATATCCAAATTTCAGCCCAATTGGTTCAGTAGAATTTTGTAAACCCCTCGGGCCGACCGAAAAAACGTTGTTTCGAGAAAAACCGATTTCAATATTGTTAATGGTTTCCTGCATGTTCTATTTACAAATTTTTACTCGATGCACCCACTTTGAGATTTAAACGTATAATATCAATTTTAGTACTAGAAACATACAGATTTGTGTACAAGACACAGGTATAAACGAGACGCAGGTATAAAGGGTGTAACAGAACAATAGCGTACAAGACAATTGTGCGGCCAGCGGACCGCAATTACGTGGCGCTCTCGTATTTCTGCTATAACTTCGTTGATATTTTTAATTTCGGTCTGAAATTTTTACAGTATAATATCATTATATTTTACTTTCGAAATATTACAAAAAAAAGAAATCAATTTTTTCAAACCCGAACACGAGAATACATCCTTAATCAATGCTTTAATTAATTTTTGTAGAACATGTTGATTTGACAGATATTGTGAACATTTCCTTGCGATATCGCAACGTCCAATGTTTCGCGTTAGTTTGAGGAAACATACTAATTTTTGTGAAAAAGTATTACAATAATTATTAAATTATTAAAATAAATTATAAATTATTAAAATAGTTAATTATTTTCACAAAAGGTAATATTTCACTATTAATTATATTTCTTATATTGTTTTTAGAAAAATAAATATTTCATTAAATTGTGAATATAATATGTAGATATATAATACAAAAAATATTGTAATCCCTCGTCGTTATTGTTTACAAATTATAACTTACAGTCCTCTGGCACAAAGTCTGTGCTAAGAGGGAAGGGGTTATAGCGTTTTAAACTAATGTCATTATCAAATAGGAGTAGGTACATAATATTTTCACAATATTACATAATAGGGATTGTAATAATCATGGATATTAATAAAAAAAGTAGAATATTCTGACTTCATTTTGGCTTGTTAAACTAGCAGATACTTACTAGGTACAGTTCATAGTATTATTAAATATTAAGTTACCTTTATCGGTACAAAGTCTAAAATCATCTAGAGCCCAAAATTGTTCACTACACTTATACGAACAGCGTCTTTCTTCAAATAATTGTACTTCTAATTTATTTGTTGAAAACGGCATATTCAATTTTACTTCTTGCCATGCGAATTCCTGTTAAAATACGTAAATTGTAATATAATTATTATGTTTTGATAAAATGATATAATATTTACTTTTAGCGGTCGTATGGTTCTCTCGAATATAAAATTTTTGTCCGTGACATTTAATACTTTAATAACCAAACTGCATTGCGCACACATGGCAGCGTATAAAGATATGCACAACTGATTATCCTCAATGTAAATTGTGTCTCCCAGTGGTGCCGGTACAATGTCAACATTAGTATCAGTTGTGTATATAAATTGATCTAGTAAAAATATAGTATTGTAATAATAATAATAATTTTAATAATTAATTATATTTAGACCCTTTGAGGACAATTGCATGGTCCATGTTCATCCACTTCAAAATTTTGTAGCAAAACCAAGGCTAATCGTTTGTGCTTCGTTGTATTTGTTTGTGCCGCAAAGTTCATCGTTTGTGACAAAAGGATGAAAATGTTACGGCACTTTTCAAGTGGGAGTGCTGAGGGGGGACTTAGAGATAACGAAAAAAATTTGAACCAGTCATTTGTACTGGTTTGAACCGTAAAGTTCAACTTTTGTGCCAAAAGAGCAAAAAAGTGACAAGGATTTTAAATTGGGAATGATGCTCTGTCTCCAACACCCTTTCCACAAAATATTGAAATCGTACTCTTTTGTCACATTATTATATAATTATATTGTTGTGTAATTTATTACAAATGTTGTTTTTATATTATATTTATTTTTGTTTGAAAATTTTAATTCGAAATTGGAAGGGATAAAGGAAGGAGGGGAGTGAGTTCGCAGCGAAGCGACAGGACGAACGTCGGATTTTTGAGTCAGCAATTCGGACGAAGTTTTTGTATTTTTTGAGTGTAAATTTGTGAATTTTGGAAATAAACGCGTTTAAATATCATTTGAATTTTGAATTCTATTTTGAATTGTGAAATTTAAAGCTGGAACGGGAGCAGTTCGAAATGTTTTGGTTTTGGAGAAAGAAATTATTTTGGAGATTTTGAATGATATTTAGTTTAAAAACAATTAAAATTTTTGTAGTAAGACATATTTTTTGCTTAAAATCACAAGGAAACGCACATTGCAATAGGATAATAGACTATTTGCGAGCCAAGCCGCATAAAATTGAACATTTTTCCATTTTTGAATTTGAATTTAAAAATTTTTTAATAACCGGGCACATTTTTAAGAATTATCATAGTTTGGCAAAAATTGAGTAACGGGGAAAATTCATTTCAATATATTGTTAATAATCTGGTTAAAAATTGTGCACACAAAATATTAAAAAAAATTCAGTTTTTTTGTCAAATGGTATAAATTCAATTTATTTAAATATCGAGTTATAAATTTGTGATGAATGTTAACAGCTTAACACCATAATAAACTAGATATCAAAATCTAAATCTGTAAAAAAACTGAACTATTACTTAAAATTATTGTTGTAATGTAAAATAATATCAGTTGGTATGTATTAAATTCAAATAATTACTAACATAATCAAGGAAAGAGTGCCAGACAATTATTTGAGTTAGGTACTCAAAATTAGAGTAAACGCTGCGCTGTCTAATATACACCATTTTTTAGTGCAATTTTTGCTCAAAAATACTTCTATAAAATAAATAATACTAGATACATAATATAGAAACGGCTAATCAAAAAATCAAAAGTTTGAATGAAATGTATTGTAGTGGAACGTTGCTTGAAGCAACTTCCTTTTCTGAACTCTTTATTTTTGCTCCGGTCCAGCTCAAAATTTCGTCGGAGGTGAGACTCTCAGGAGTGGGTCCATTTTAAAAATTTTCACTACTGCAAATTTTATTGCCTTATATGCCTCAAGCAGATGTGGCTTACACACGTATCAATTTTGTTCAGTTTACAAAATTTTCAAAAATAAATTTTAATTTTCTCACCGTTCTACTTTGATTTTAATTATTTATTTCCAGCTTCCACCTTTTTCGTTTACAAGAAAAACAAACAATCGTCGAAATAGACTAGTCGACAAGTGAATTAATAGCGGGAGCAAATCCGGACAAGCTGGAATAAATTTTAATCTGTTTTATTTCGACAAAGAAAATCCGTGTTAATTTTGCACCCCTGAGCAGGCCCGGATAAGCGCTATGCTCAAAAAAGTGCCAAAAATTTGATATATTTGCTAATATTAGTAAATATCTCGATTAGTATGAAGTTTAGAGCTAAATACATGGTAAACAAAATTAAAGAGGAGTAGGTACTCTATTAAAAACGTTCTGTATGTTCTTCCCGTACGACTACCTGTTTTGAAGTTATACTCGTCGTAAGCCCGAAAGCTGAATATTAATTTCTGCACACTTGATAAGTAAAGTAAAGTACTCGGCCCGCTTTTTTAAGTGATCTCCCCAATAGGCCTAATCCACTCTGCCATCAACTTAGCCAACTTCAAGTTTCTTTCCAGGTTGTCGGCTCATCAAAGTTTTTTCGCAATTTTGATGTTACTGGTTGTTCAATATAACCCTCAATATCATGAATCCCTTTAACATCTGCCTTATATTCCGGATCTGGTTCATAATCTTCAGAATATTCTATTGATTGGTCCACATATTGCGATGTCCAAATATGTAAAATGGTTTAAATTTCAGAAAACCTCATTATTTATCTTATTTTCGGAACATCCATCCCCTTTTGTTTTTAGCATGAGACTCTTTAACTTAATTACTTGTGATGTTGAATAATTAAAAGCAATAATTTGCCTATTTTAAAAATTTATAATTTTATCGAAAAGTTAAGCAAAATTTTCTCTTACAAATACACAGCTAAATAAATTTGATGTAACATTTAAATTTCAAATTTTGATGTTTTTGATCATCAATGTAACTAAAAAAATACTACGAATATTGACATGAAATTTTTACACGTTATTCTCAAGATTTTCAACCATTTATTTAAGCAAAAATTTTTTTTTAAGTTTCACACTAGGGTTACTCCTTAATCTTTCCAATCTACTAATTAACAAAATTCCAATTTTGTAAAGTGAAAATCCTTGGTAAACGCTTCACTTGAAAACAGCTAAACCGATTTGGCTCATTTAAAAAAAATGTTTGTGATAGTCCCAATAAGGTTTTTACGAACAGAAAAATTGGAAAAGTTGTCCGAAAAATTGGAAAATTTGGTAAAAACTGAAAATCACGCTATTTAATTTCTATTCCAACAGATAGATGGCGCTACGTGCGCAAATGTCAATTGATAGCTGATTCATTTATGCCCGGTTTCACAAAAGAGGTTTAAAATTCAATCTAGGATTATAATATTCAAACAATATAACAACAATGCATTTTAATTGTTGTAACTATGGTTATAATTTTAATCGTAGTTTAAATTTTAAGATACCTTTATGAAACCCACCATGAGTCTTTCTTTTGCGATCTGGCAACGCACATATTTGATTCAGGCAATATATCCGCAATTTTGTTCTCATTTAATTGATTTAAAGTTAATTTCAAATTGTGAATTTTTTCAGTTGATTCAGTTGATTTCAGTACATCGCAATCGTTGCATGAATTGAATTTAGTTTCATCTCAAAACAAATTTACAGATTTGCATAGGAAATAAGCTTTGAAGTGACAAACGGTTATGCAGTAACAACAAAGTGTATCAATTGTCCGGTTTCAGTTGAATTGTGATTCTTCTTAATGGAAGAAGACTAGGAAATCAGCAGGCGTATCTACTCCGCTGCTGAAAATTGATCGAGCGTAATAGGATTACATGCAATGCAAACGAGATGCAATCAATTGTCTAAGAAATTACCATGTAATAATATTTTTTTGTAACTTTTACTAGTTTTGTTATATTTTAATTATTTATGTTGTTTTAATTTTTTATCATGCAAATGTCAAAAATTGCATTTCTTTAAAAAACTACAGCTATGAAGCTAATTAATAACGTATCATACTAAGCTGACCTATTACCGATCTCTTGGAATAGCTCGCTCAAAATTAACCCGAAATCGTTTTGGGAGCGGTCTTATTACCCGATCATGCACGCGCGACGCGATCAAGTCGTCGAAAGCTCTCGTTTCGTTCGCTACGGTCGATCAAAAATCATTCGGTTGACATGAAATTCTGATTTAATTCAATTGTGACTTAAATTTTGGAACAAAACCGCATGGTCCCAAATCGATTACATTCTTAGCACATCACTCATTTGCAGCATTTTATCGGTATGCTGCTGATAGAATTCATCTCACACGTAAAATTTCCCATTGGCGAACTTATGAATGTACTACTCCTCAGATTCAGGGACGCCCCCTCCCAATATCTGTGAAAATTTTTTAAAATCTACTATGAGTTGACAAATCGACGTATGAGTAGGCAATATAAAAAATTAGATTTCTTAAAAATAAAAACGTAAAAATAAATAATGAACATTAAACAAATTTAATATTGACAATTCATTTTTCATCAGTCTTATTTTAAAACGATTTTATTAGCTCGCTTTCTTGTCTGTCAGTTTGGTACAAATTTTGTAATCGATTTTAAACGAACTTCACGAAGAGCTACATACCTGAAACTTTAAACATAGATCAGAACCCGATGACAATGCATTCTTTTGCTACTTTTAGTACGCTACAATTTAAAAATTTCACCATGATCAAAATGTAAACCTATGACTGACGTTTTGATACCGACCGCCCCACGTTCTTCATTTTTAATCTTACAAGTTTTTCATAGCTGTAAAAATTCACGTTCACAAATTTTCACAGGAAATTAGTCAAATATTTTATACTTTTTAATTCGTTTTAAAAACGTGGTAGGTATATTAAAATTTTTATTTTTTATTTAAATAATTTTTACTTTGCTTACGTATGGGGCATTCTGAGTCAAATCAGATGGTCATCTGCCTGACCCCTTTGGATTTGTTAAAGAATTTTTTTAATGCTTCTTTTGGGCTAATTTGAATCTTGGATTTTTCTGAATTTTTTATCGCTTTTTTTATCCGATAAAATCGATGTTTTAATAATCATTTTTAAGAAAACATCGGTTTCGACCCGTTTTAAATTAATGAATTTTTTTGTGTGAAATCAGGGAATCAAACTACGTATATTCATCCAAAAAACAGAGTGGGCATTGATTATATTCTATTTCTTTTAATTAAAAAAAAAAAAAAATCACCAATTTCGGAAAAAAAGATTTTTTTGTTCAAATTTTAATAGAAAAAAATAAAATAAAAATAAAACATCTCTTGGTAAAATTTGATTTTGTTTCATATTTTGAAGTCAAGGGTGAAAAATATCCATTTTAAACCGAATAATGCAGAAAAAACCGCTAGTGAATAATTATTATTCAATAAATATAAACTTTTATTCGAAAATTTCTTCTGTATAAGTAAATAGGTTTGTATTTGTAGCGCTACAAACTTCTTTCAACATGGTTATGGTTATTGTTAAATATATAGTTAACGGTTGACGATACAATCATGTTGAAGAAGGTTTGGTGCGCTATAAATAAAAACCAATGCATTGTAAAGAAAAATGTTTCGAATAAAAGTTGTATATCATTTCATTATCTATGAAAATAATTTCTACTATTTTTATCGTTCAATGCATGGTTCACGAGATATTTGATAAAATATGTTTTTAAAGATCATTTCATATTATAAATAAAAATAATAATTTAAGTACTGATTTTGTTTTTAAATCCTTTATATTATTTTCACTTTCCTGCTTGCTTGCATACGGCAACAACTTAGAAAGTCAAAATTGACCCAGTTCTGGGCATCCCATCAAGCTGAAATATTACACGTTGGTTCGTCCCCGATGACAACGCACTTTGAAAAACGAAAATTTTCTGAATTTTAACATTTTCCGGGAAAAAAACTAAATTAAATTTTTATGGTTATATTCAAATATTATTGACTCATTTTAGTACCGTCGCGTCGTCGTTTGGGGTGAAATTGATAACGCGAGGTGAGATTGATCACCAAGTTGCATTTTTATACATTTAAATCTATCGCGCAAATCTCCGGCTATATTCATCTTTCGTCACCAAGTTTGTCTAGAGAACATGTAGAATAATCTATGTATTTCAAATTTGTAGCCGATGTAACTGAGATTTATAATTTTCATAACTTTGATAGATCAGTCAAATTATGATTTATTATCGAATAAATTGACGGTATAGAACTATTTGTTGTTGCTTCTGGATGCCCTTATACCAAAATTCAGTCATTTCGAATTACACGTTGCGAAGTTATAAGGAAATATGTTTGGTGGGGTCAGATTGATCGCACATTCGGGGTGAGATTGATCAAGAATCTTCAATGCTTTTAAAGGGAATTTCACGGTCGCAGAGTAGTGTTTTTAATTTTTTTAGTGAATAAATCATGCCACGACAATACAAAAGATAATAGGGTGCACGAAAATATGCAGATTATGCACATTACGCTATATCCTAATTTTTTTTGTTATGTCGTTCCTTCAATAATTTTCAATGGATCAAACAACAGGCAAACTGGTAATATCGGTTATCGGTTGGTGATCTGGTAGGAATTAGGGGGCCCCATGGATTGCGGGGGACTTGGGCACTTGCCCAGAGTAGACAATTTAAAAGAGGGGCCTGAGTTTCCCCTTATTCTATGCATTAAATTTCATGTGATCAATGACACCCCATTTGTAGTATCAGATTGTTCACAACATGTTTTCTTTTTGCATCATTCAATTAAATGTTTTCATATTTTTTGATTATTGGATATTGTTCCTGACACTAACATCTATCAGGACAACTTATCTACAAAAATGATCTTTTAGATATAGCGAAAATTCACACGAAAAATTTTTTTATGATCAAGCTCACCCCAAATGACGGTATATAAACATTAACAAACAAGGTATACAAATAAGTACCTATATAAAAGATTTATAGTGAAAAACTTTGTTTTTACGGGTTGTTTCTTTCATATATGTTTTTAAATGATGACGTTCTTATTATATTAAGTTTATTTTTATTTTATTTAATATTTAAATAAATTGAATTAATTCCACTTGATAAGAAAACAGAGATTCTTTATTTTTAATTTAAATTTTTAAATGCACCAATTTTTTAACCAGGTTAATGGTAAGGGTGTTAGAGACCTAACTGAACCCCCAATTTAAAATCCTTGTAACTTTTTGTCCTTTTGGCGCAAACGATGAACTAGCAAAAGCGTAGCATGAACGATATTATGGTATTGTTTTCAATTGGTGTGGTTTTGAAATTTTGAACATCTCATAGTTCTATACTTCCTACAGTAATAAACAATTGTTTTTTGCTATTTGGGTATCATCAGAGGCCGGAACTCTTAACGCTGGATTGCAGAAGGATCAGAACTATCGATTGCATTAACGATGGAACCCAGAACTCTTCCAAAACTATCAGCATCTCATAGTTCCATACTTGCTACGGTAATAAACAATTGTTTTTTGCTATTTGGGTAGCACTAGAGGACGGAACTTTATAGGATGATATGCAGGAAGATCAGATCTGTCGATTGCACCTGCAATGGAACACAAACCTCTTCCAAAACACTCAGCATCTCATAGTTGTATTCTTGCTTCTGTAATAAACAATTGTTTATAACTATTTTGGTACAATTAGAGGCCGGAACTCATTTCGATAGTATGCTGAAAAACTATAGCTGTTGATTACAACATCGGAAAAGCTCAGAACGCGGCGTAGAGTATCAGCATCTCATGAAAATAATATCCATTAATTTCCATTTTAAGTTTGATTCAATAAAACTATCCTTAAAATTAATTAGGATTTATAGAACCATGGTTTATTCTACTTCTCTATGCTCAAATACTTTAAATCTCATGAGATGCTATAATGTCTGATGTGAAGTTGGCATCTCATTGCTATAAATCGCAATTTCAAAGGTAAATCAACGGAACTTTTTTAAAATCTATCGAAATGTGTAAAACTATGCTGAATTCAACGTCTAGATGCTCAAATACTTTAAATCTAATGAGATGCTGTATTTTTTCGTAAAGTTGACATCTCATTCTTTTAATTCGTGATTTTAGAGGTAAATCAACTGAACTATTGTTTAAAACTGTCAGGAACTGTAGAACTATGCTGGATGCAAGCAAATCTGAAGTTTTTTTTAAAGATACTAATAGTTGATATGCTTGGTTCACAGTGATCAATTTTTATATATGTTTTTGGTGGTAGTGGTACGTTTTGGACTGTTATTTTTTTATTTTACCTGCTAGAGTATTTCAAAATCTGAATAAATCTAAATGAACAAATCGTCTTTTAATTTTTTAGTACCTTAATAACTTGAGAATTTACCAAGTTTTCTTTCCATTCAAGTATAAATTTTAACAAATAAATGAACCAATTGTAATTATCAGAATTTGTCTAAGCATTTTATTACTGAAGATATTGATTTACTTTCAAGTGAGACAGTTATTATTTTACACTCTATAATTATAATATTTCTTATAAAATTATGATTGTAGCTACTTACAAGTGTTAAATTTCCAATAAGCTGGAACCTCGAAGCTTCTTACAATTAAATGAGTTATATTGATATAGGAGTATTCGTTATCGGACCAATCTAACAGTGTTACGTTGTTTGATACGGACTTCATTACAATGTTATTTTTATTGATTGATATTGTAAAGTGATTCCACAAATCGACACTTAAAAATTTACCTGGTGTTGTCTGAAATATAATACATAATATAATCACATAATATTATGACAGAAGAGAGCATTCATACGTATCAAAATTTATTATTTTCATTGAGATTTGTATCATAATAGTAAAATAATAGATAATAAAATTATGAAAAATAAAAATTATTAATAATATTTATTTTTTGATCGGATTCTTTTTTATATTTTCACAATTTAGCCAAACTTTGCTCCAAAGAAAAGAAAGAAGCTCCGACCAAATTAGATCGAGTCGTTGGACGCCCCTGGTCTAAAGTAATCGTTGAAGAAGTACCGTTTTTCTTCAAACGTCTTAAAATGTCAACCATATACCAATCGTTAAGCAATACACACGGAAAACATTCACTTCTTTGCCTCGATCTGTTTTACTTTTTATGACGCTCATCGCTGATAGAAAAAGTAATGGCGATAGATTTTAGCGATTTTTAACAAAAATATCATAAAACTTGTTAATTAAACATTAGAAAAGACTTTTGAAAGTTTATTGATGACTATTCCTAGTATTACATATTGCGATGCTCAAAAGCGTAAAACGTATCGTACTTAATACAAAAAAAACTTAAATAGTTATCTTTTGAACACCCATCATTTGTTGTAAAGCTTGCGATTCTTTAATTATTTTTATGTTGAGAAATTAAGCAAGTTATTTAAATCAAAAATGTAATTTAATCAGAAATAAAAACGAAATTTCAAAGTTTTACAGAAAAGCACAGTTTGATCAAGTTATAATTTATAAGATTTTTATAGTTAATTGAGATGTTTTTAATCTTAAGCCGCATGACATCGGCTCACCAAGTAAGTCAAATACACCGTATCTGGAAGTTTAATCTTATTTATCAAGTAATTTTTTCAACTATCTAGATAAAATTCCAAATTTGATGGCAATAATATACAAATTTAAAATAATCAATTTTATCGTAGTTTCACTGATCGTAAAATTAATCGTTTTTGCGTTTTAAAATGTTCTCACCCTATTTGTTTGAAGTCTTCTTAAAATTTATTGTTGCTGTTTATTCTGCTCATCTGTTATGGTTTACTACTGCTTTTTCCAATCATCTATTGGTACATCTGCTACGTTAAATGTTGGTCATAATATCTGGTCAAGTGTGAATTCAATTCTTCGTTTCAATGAAATGGCACAAACACCCTTACTCTGAATTTGCAATCTTCAGGTAAGTAAAATAACTCAATTGCATTTGTCAGTAGCAATTAAATTAAAAACTTAAATTTTTGACCCTGGGCTTTAAAATTTCCGAACTTGACTGGTTGACGGTTTTACCCGGAATGAGTTACCTTTTAAAAATTCTCTCCCTCCTTCATTTTTGTTAGTTAGCAAATTTTTAAAGTTTGAATTTTGTAGTGGTGGAATTTTGTCGATTCGGCGCACTATTTAATTTTACTAGGGTTAACACTTTTTCACTTTTTATATTTAAAATACTTGATTAAAATAATTAACAATTTTTAGAGTGCCAATCGATTTCTTTGATAAATTTGGCGTTTGTCTTTTCATTTAAAGATCGTGGACCAAAAACATCTTTTTATTTAAAATGCTGAAAATTTGTAATACAAACTCTCAACTGTGCCTTCTTTCTTAAAAAATCAAAAATATGTGAAACCGAATTAATTATCATCATAAAAATTAACCAAAAATTAATCTCAAGTTCTTACAACATAATTTAAATTATAAAGGGTTTAAACTTAATTCCTGTTTTTAAATGATTAATTATAATTAACACCTTGACGTCCGGCAAAGTAATATAAAATCTTAGCTGTGACGCCGCAAATATTTAGGTAAATGCACAATTACTACTACGTTTAAAGAAACGGTCGTAATATCTAAAAATATAATTTTTAGTGGTCAATTTTTAAGTGCTTCTGTTTACAAAACAATTTTGGTATTCATTTAAAATAAAAGTGACAAATTTATGACCCTAGTATCAAGTTTCAAGCTGCCTTTTACTTCTAGGTTTTAACCTTGTTTTACATATACGCGCATGTTTATGCTGTTGTAAATAGTAGTATTTGACAAATTTTTGGTGGTTGAACCAATTGTGTATATCATATTATGTTTATACTTAGTAATCAATGTCATACTAATTAAATTTGCAATCGCTAATATTCAATTAACGGCATTTTATGTAAGAAATTGCAAAAGCCTATTATTAGGCTACCGGCAGTTAAAGCGCAGTCCGCTAAAAGCCTATTACAGTAAACTCTCGATATAGAAGAACGCACGGGAATGTAAACATTACACTGTTTCGCGGTTTTCTTCTATTTCGAGAGGTAACAGATATGCCTGCAAATAAGCAGCCGAACTGATATATAATTAAATGCAAGAATATTATTGTGCAACTTGCAGATTCGGCGTCGACTGAAATATAAACGCCTAGATTGTAAAAAATACGTTGTTTATATAATAAGTCTGGAGCGATACATTTCTACATGCTACAATAACGGTGGTCACGTGGTACGGATGCTACTGTTTCGAGTAACACTGTTTCGAGAGTTTACTGTATTAGGCTTCCGGACGTCAAGGTGTTAAGAGGTCTGTGTTAAATTGAAACATGACAATATATTATGAGCTAACTACAGCACAATTTAACATACAAAATTTTTGAAACATGGATCAAAGGAAAAGTCAAAGAACTCTCTGAAAGAATATCTCCAAGTATCAGAGCGGATTTAGAAGTGGAAGGTCAGTGATGGATCTGGTGTTCATTCTTCAACAGATACAGGAAAAAAGTCACAGATTACAACTACCCACGTACTTAGCTTTAGTAGATTTAAACAGTCGTACAACAGTATAAAGAGAGATAATTTATATCAGATAATAGAAGATTCAATTTATTATATAGTAGGGGAGTGTCGGGTGGTTTGAGCCATGTTTTGTTATTTAACTATAAAATCTTATTGAATGAAGGTATCATGAAGCGGATCTACTGTTAGAAAGCTTTACCTTATTAATTACCCTACTGCATCATTGATTTTTCGATTTTAGAAAAAAATGATAATTTTTTTTTCAATTTAAAAATGGGTTAAATTTCGAACAAAAAATAATTTGTCGGATGGTTTGAGTCGCCTTAAAAAAATCTGAGAAAAACAGTAGGATACTTGCAGGAATGAAATAAAAACGCACAATATCAATGAAAATTTTTTTTTATTGTTCAAATGGCTCCAAAAGTAAATAAAAAAGATACTCGATTAGTTATCCCCGATTCTGGAAAATCACAAATTGTTCTAATCCGCTGGAAACAATTTGCATGCGTCCCGTTCGACATTAGAAGAAAAACGGAAAGTAATAAAGGATATTGGTAATACAAGAATCTCAGTTGTGTTAATTAAATATTGTGGGAATACGAAACGAAATGCCAAGATTGGACGAACGGATGAAAGATATGGTAATGAAACTATTAGCTGATTCACAGAAGGAAACCCGAAGGCTAGAATCACTGGTAAGTTAAACATGCAATTAACGGATAACGTACCAGTGGACTTTCGCCCAAGACGAGTAGCCTACACAGAACGAATTCAAGTAAAAACAATCATATAAAACTTGCTAAGTGAAGGAATAATTAAATAAAGTTCTTCTCCATACGCTAGCTAAATAATATCGGTGAAGAAGAATAACGGGTCCCTTCGACTATGTGTTGACTGTAGAGAAATTAAGAAGAAAATCATTCGAAACCGATACCCGTTACCCAACCTACGCGACCAATTTGGATGCTTTGAACAAGAAATAGAATATCTTGCCACAGTTGTTAAACGGGGAACGATAAAACCAAGGTAAGATTCAAGCACTAGTCGACACACAACCACCAAAAGACGTGAAGGGAATTCGGCCGTTCAAAGGGTTTGCTGAATATTTCCAGTATTACGTATCTTTGATTTCAAATTAAAAACCGAATTATATATACCGATGCGAGTTCCGTAGGAATTGAAAAAAGGAGGCATTTCAAAACCTGTTGCTTACTTTAGTCAATGAACCATCGGTTATGAAATTCGATACCACTCCTACGATCTGGAAACTTCTGCTATCGAAATATTAAAGACTACACTTTACCATACATAGTACAGATTGCAACCATGTACGAGCAATTGTATTGGAAAAGAATTTACACCCACGTGTAGCAAGGTGGTGGATCAAACTACAAGACATACGTGACGGTCGGGGAGATGGCCCCGCGCCAGCGGGGGAAGGTAGTTTGTTTTGTGATTTTCTTAACATGAAACTTGTTTCTTAACCAGTTTTCATCACATAACAACGCAAATTTTTCCACGACTAGAATAATACCTACTAGAAGAAATATATTGATGGACAAGAAACCAATGGATGTCATGAAATTCACCAAAATTAATAGTTACACAGACGTAATAATCGCAGGATGGTCGAGTTAGAAACATTGAAAGTCATACAAAAACCGACTCCGATCAGTATCTGGAAACACTTATCAACAGATAGAAATCATGCTTAAGCCGGTCCTGATCAATATCAGGAAGTTTGAAATTAATTATTGAATCTTAGTTTTATGAAGTTGGCAACAGGTAAGAAATAATATATTAGCATTTGACATTAGAAGAAAGGGGAAGAAAGTTTTTTAGAAGAAAAACGGAAAGTAATAAAGTGAAGTGTCAGTGTACACTTTAAACATAAAATCGCAAATTTAAAAAAAAATGGACTTACTTCACTTGTCTTCTACACCCCTCATATAATATAATCAAAGAATCCCACTTGTTTTAATTAAGTTCTAGAAAATAACAAAGCTGTTTTTACTTGCATTAATAGTAATGTGTAAAAGTAAATGTAGCAATATGATGTAATAACCCTTTTACGACTACAAATTAATTCGTTATCAATAAACTACCCTCTCCCTCACCACTCCAACACATGCAATTAATATATAATATAATATAATCGGTGTACACGATTGCAATTACTATACTTATTGTGGATTTTATTTGTGATAAGGATAACTTATAAACACTTTGAAAATAAATAATAAAATAAATAATAATAAACACACTGTTTGACAAAGAGCACGTGAATGCCCGAAAGCTTGTAAATGAAATAATATTTATTTCGTTTTATTAACTTGTTTATCGTTTAATATTTTATAATTATAAACACTGTGGTTCTGAAAAATGTACGTGCATTTTTATAAGTTTTCTAAAATACTGATATGATTAATATCGAGTTACACTACTTAAACCACCTATCAATTAATCAATTTCAATAAATTTCGAAATATGGTGCAATCACACAACACATATAATGCGATTTTCTCGAGTTAGCCCGTGTTAAAACGCTTCCATTTTCTTCAGCTGGATGGCCATCGGAACATTTTTCTCATGCCTCATTAAACGGGCTGTATATTCCCGCATACAAAAGAAAAAATAAATGAAGCGCGCATTTCTCACTTAACTCCACATAGTTCTATTGATTAAACATTTTATTTTCTTACCGATATATTTTGATGAAAACTTTTGCAAGGTTCACTAGGATATTTTTTTAACCTATTAGGAATTTGTTTTATACATTTTCTTATTGCTGTTTGTTTACCACTAAAACCATCCAATAAAATCCAATAACAGCTGGCGGTAGGTGGATCTTTGTTATCACATAAAAATATGTGAGCTTCGTATTTCACTCGAATTGAAAAATTTATTGTAAGTTTATTGTTGGTATCTTCTGGAAAGTTTTGGACGTTTTGAAATACTGTTTCTCCGTTCGTATAAATTTCTGTAAATTCTAAAATAAAAAATAGAATTATAGTTAAAGCCAACAGTTACAGCTATTTGCAGTTCACGATAAATTGTATACGTGTTTGTCCAGAACAGCTTGTCAAGTTAACTGCTCTGTTAAGTTTATGAAGAAACCGGGTATTAGAAATGAACTTGATAAAATAAGAATTTCAAGCAGATTGTGTTGTGTTTAGTATTATGTATTGTATTTTATAAATTATGATATTTAATAAAACTAACAGAAATTGCTAGATTTTGAAATAATAATTGTCTTTCGGAAGCGACCCTGATTGCTCGTTTGTTTTTTAAGATTCATGTTACATGCTGTGCTAAAATCATATTTACTTAGCGGTTTACAATCAAACGCGGTCCCGCTCATTAAGGCGCACAAGCCTGCAATGTGGGTTCCCATTTGATCTATGCAAACTTCTCTAAGTGTCAAAAAACTCTTCGCATCGCTAAGTGAACGAGCCCCTTTATGTCATTATAATTGATATTATGTTTGGCGATATCATATTCTATTGGAATAAAGCGCCAATTATACGAGGATAGTGACTTGTACAAGTTACTAAAATCCAGTAGGTACTAAATTTTAGTACTGTCTTCGTGTAAACAAGTATATTAGTACTAAATTCCAGTGCTGGCTTTAGTAACAATTCCAGTTTAGTGAATAAAAAGCAATCCTATTTACTGGAGCCAGTAGTACCCCCACGCTCACTTTCCTAAAAACTAAAGCCGTGTAATCATATCGTTTTAGCAGGCGTTTTAGCATTTCATGACAGAATAGTGATTTGACACTTCGAATTCATTGTTTAAAACCTTAGAAACACTACTAACTTGAGCAAGCTGCTATTACCTTCTTAACAACCTTGAAAGATTATGTATTATAATATGTATAAATATTTAATGTAAATTTGTATATAGTAAGTAGATTAAGAGAGGGCGTGTTATGTATTGTGTTAACCGAGCTTTAGAGATAATCTAAAGTTGGTAACATGGAAGGATTGTAACCCCGAACTTGCATCTTGGTAAATAATGCAGTTGATATTCCGCTTATTGTGAGGTGACTCGCAAATACCTAATGTACCTATTTACACGTATTTCATTTAGAAACAACTAAATAAAACACTTTCTATTAAGCCTCAATTACACGAGGATAGTGACTTGTACAAGTTACTAAAATCCAGTACTAAAAGCGAGTGATTTAAAAGAATGTTGTGTTTACATGGAAATAAAAAATGTCAAAGTTACGTTTTTACATTGCGGTAAATGCACGGGACGGGTTTGTCATTACTTCGACATCAGAAATGTCATCATTACAAAAATTTGCCAAAATATTTATGAAAGTCATACAAATAAGTATACCAAATTTCAAAAAAGTCTTGTTTTTAGTTTCCGACAAAATTAAGTTTTTATTCCAAGAAATAGTACAAAAGCTATCAAGATTCGATAGCTATCAAGAAAAGTTTTTTAAAATTAGTAAAAGAAAAACGTTTAACTAACCAAAACTCTTTAAATGAATAAAATTTAGAACTAAATTATTAAAAACTAAGTATTTTTAATAAAAAGAATATATTTTCATTATTTTAATAATTAAAATTTTGTTTTGAAGTATTAGTAGAAGTACAATGGGGCGATTAAGTATCATAAATCGGTAAAAATTTTGCACAGAGTGTAAATTTAATATTTTATTAATTTATTTAACAAAAAAACAATATCTCAATTATTTATTATCATTAATGTAAGTAAAATGATGGGAAACATTTTCCAAAAATTTCGATATCTAGCGCAGCGCCGTTCTCGAGATATTCACATTTCAAAATATTTCATTTAATAACCTTACTTTATACCCACATTGTTTAAAAAATATCACAACTCTAACCCTAACCTACGTACAGACCCATGTCTACGGTGGATTCGACTCTCATTAAAAACATTCCCCTAGCGCGACTGATTAACAAAAATCCTGGATCCGAGATTGCCGTGTTTGTGTATGTCAAAACCGACTCTCCGCCAACTCTCGCTCGGCTCCGCCTCGCTTCGAGCGCTCCGAGCCGTTTTGACACGCGCCAAAATAATTAAAAACATCCCCCGTAGGGCACGGGCCTCGAATAAATGACGAAATTCGAAGGCTGGGATCCTAGATTAGCCAATGTCAGGGACAGGGAAAACCTAAATTATAAAATTTTTCTGATTCAAACTCTAAAATTGCAATTTTGTAAATGATGTATTTCTTCTGTCGGTTTTCTGCGCGGACACCCTGTATAATTATATCTTATATTATGTTAAGTACTACTTATAGACTTAAGGACTCAACAATTAAAAGATTAAAAATTTTGACCAGTCTACCTGCTAACGGCAGCGGTGGAAAAGTTATATAGTAGGATTAGAGGAACCTTTAACCATCGGTGGAAAAAGAAATCGCCCGGGCAGAGTCCCCACCACAGATTATCCGCACCCCTCTTCTTATCAACTTTAAATGATCTGGAAGCCTTGTGACTAGTTAGCCGATCTTGATTTCTTCTTGGATGGTCTGCATTGCTTGTTTCATTATTTTTTATTCCAGTAGCCGTTTCGGGGGAGTATAATAGCCTCTTCATCCATTAAACTATTGGGTTGATTGCGAGATCCATCACTCAATATGGTTTTATTTAGAAATTTCTTATTTCGTCGATAACGTTTTCCACATGAATCTTCTACAATATAATATATAGGATCTCTTACTTACTTCTTTTGCAGAAGCTAAAAAGCTTCTTCTTTTATCAAAGAAAGAAATTAGGCTCATTACGGGGTTGCTCACCGGGCACTGCCAGATGAAATATCACCTCAATATAATGGGACTAGAAGAAGACGATCGTTGCAGACTATGTGAATCGGAAACGGAGACAGCCGAGCACATTCTCTGCAACTGCCCTGCCCTAAATCGGGACAGACATAAATACTTGGGACAAATACAAATGACACCAAACGAGATGAAAAGTAAATCTCTCAGGAGCATTTTGGGTTTTGCAAACAAAATCGAACTTCTGAACACATAATTAGTAGGGTCACAAACAAAAGATCAAAGCTGGTCGATGTTTTTGAAAGGCTTCTGCAGCCAGGCGACCCCTAAGTATAAATACAAATGCAATACTTTACTTCTTTTATTACTCTTCCTTTCTTCCAAGTTTTATTATTATTATTATTTAATATTCTGATGTTCTCACCGTTGGACAATTTAGGAACTAGTATTTCTATCAAACTAATAATTTTTTTTTTAATTTTTCGAAAGTACTATGATTGTATCTAAAAGTATTGTGTCAAAAAATTGGAATAATCGAAGCAGTCTAACCATGTTATTTTGTTATATTAAGACCCATTGAGGACATTTTAATTAAAATAAATTTTAATTAAAATAAATTTTATTATTTAAATACAAAATGAATCTTCTCGAATTACTGGAAATTAGGAAGTTACAAAAAGATCCCAACTACACTTGCCTAAACGAACATGAAAACCTCAGTTACGCACCAATTTTTGAAATTTTTTAAAGATCACTATATCGCTATTATTGTCAATCACGATATTTTAGTGAATTATTATTTTATAGATTGCTTATTGTTTTTTAAATTTGATAACTATATTTGTGACGGTAAGATGTCAGGGTAGATTTTAATTTTTAATTTGTATTTATAATGTTGTAATTTTATTTTAGTTGAGAAAGGATAGGATTATCCGAAACCGGTCCTAAATATAAATATAAATAATTGAGGAAAGTGTAAAATTTATTTTAATGTTATTTTGTGGCTTATTCGTACAAATTTGTTTGGAGGATGGCGCCCAAAAATGTATTTAATGGAAAAAAATTAATTGAAATTGCGTGTAAAATAGTAGCCTGTATTTTTAATGAAGGATTTGATCCAACAGTGATGATAATGAACGTCATGGGCATCAAACTCAGTCATCAATTTCTTCAGAAGCCGTGACGACGGGCGTGTGCGGTTAGCAAATCGCAGCAGTTCCCATCTTCAAAAGAGACCAGAATAAACGCAAGGAATGCTAGAGTGGAAGAATATGAAATTTTCGAAGAGGCAGAAGGCTTTTTGTATGGTGCAGGCATCGTTGATTAACTTTTGGTAACACTTTTCTCTTTAAAAAAACTTGAAACGCGTTTTTCTCAAAACTACCTTTTTACCGTCGGCGGCGGTGATTTATCCGAAACCAGTAAACCGATCTTCATGAAATTTTAACCACATATTGTACACATAAACAGCTCTAGTCTGAACTACGATCGAATTTAAATTTTGATTTTTACTATTTTTTTGGCAAGAAAACAGTGAAAATAAACCGCATTTTGTGAATTTTTTCTTTAAATATCTGCCAGTTTTTATTTATTGGTATAATTTAATATCAGTAGTTCGGACTAGAGCTACACGCATACAGAATGTAAACTATTTTGATTTTGTCATTTTTGATGAGCCATTATCGAGATATCAATGCCGCCAGTGACCTACCTTTTTTTCACGGAGTTACTTTCACTCGCCATTTTAAAGTATAAGAATATTAAAAAAATTAAAATAAAAATTGTTTCTATGTACTTCAAGAGTGCATTAGTTAACCTCAATAAACTTTTTATAAATATTTATAACAATTCCTTCCTAAAAAAATTAATGAAAAACCTTTTTTTGACCGCCTAAACCAGAATGATCCCTTAAGCATGTTTTTGGTGTTAACAGCTTCGATCCAATTTGAATATGCATTCAAGAGTACTATGTAATTTTTTTATTTATATTCTCAAAAATCCATACTCAAATCTTGCCATGGTCTAGTGGGTATTAATGGTTCCTTCGTATGGAATTTTTTATGGATTTGAGAAACATTGCAATTATTAATGTAGCTTTCTATGTCTTTGGACATATTTAACCAGTACAGAGACTGGCAAGCTCTTAGTTTGGTTTTTACGATACCAAAATGTGGCTTATCTACTAGCTTCAGCACTTCTCCTATCAACACTTTTGGTACCATTATTTAGTCGTTTAAGAATAAGAAATTGTTGGAGAGATAGACATTTCCAATAAGTTACGTTCAAATTGTTTCATTTTGCTAGTTTCAATTATATCCTCTGTAAAAGCACAGTCACTTTATCTAAATTATTTTTAAATATCGGTATGAAGGGATTATGATAACTTTGAACTGTAAAGACAATGCCATATATGAATTGATGAAATTTTTCACAAGAGAAGATTATGGCCAATAATCCCTTTTCGATTTATGCATAGCAGTTTTCAGCTAGGGACAAAGCCCTTAAAGCAAAAGCGATTGGATGGTCTTCCTGCATTAATACACAACCGATTTCATCCTTCGAAGCGTCACACTGAATCGGAGCTTGGATATCTGCAAAGACAAATTGCACATCTTTCTTCGTTAACTCTTATAAATTTGCAGTTTGCTGAGACAAATTTGGAAATGAACTTTGAAAAGAATTTTATGATACCCAAAATCCTTAGTAATTCAATTTTAATTTTAGGATCCTCGATGCTTAGTATAGCTTTAAGGTTCTTTTGATCTGGTTTAACACCTTCGGCTGTGATAAAATGAATCATAATCGTTACTTCTTTCAGATTGTATTGAAATTTACTAAAGTTGAACTTGATGTTATTTGCTCTCGATCTTTCGAAGACGGCCTTTAATGCGGTATCATGTTCTAGTTAATTTTTTCCTGAAAGTATGACATCATCAAAGTAAATGTCTACATTTAATATGTCGCCGAAAATTTCTTGATTATTTTTTTGAAATAATTATGGGGCATTGGGGATACCCAAGGGTAAACGATTCAATTTATACCTTCCAAACGGAGTGTTGAATGTGCACTATCGTTGTTCGTAGGAATTTGAAAATATGCTCTACGTATGAATTTATTTAATGGTTTGGGATCCAAACATAGTCTTAATGTTTTGTTAGGTCTTTCGACTTTTTACATTAGACAGTACATTTACTGTACTTAGTACATTAGACTATTTACCCATTTGTGGGATAATGCACTTTCGAAACAACTTGTTTTTCTTCCAAGACGATCAATGCACTTTTTAACCTGTCCATGAGACCATACGGTACCTACCTTTGTGTCTGCACAAACTGGCATCAAAAATTAAACAAGGTGGAACTCGGATGACCGCCGTTCTAAGGCTTCTATACATCTCCTTTCTTTCTGGATTAATTGTAAAGGAAACCTCGATTTGATTCATTAATATGAATTAAGTGCAAATTATTCTTAAATCGTTCCCCAAATATTTTTGTACTTTATTTTTTTATCATATTTAATAAATTCACCAATCACGGAAAACCACTACTTTTCGATTTATTCTTAATAAAATAACGGATTAAAAAATAATAAACCGATAATTTACTATTGGTAATATAATTTTACTATATAAGAAAAAATACACTAGAAAATTAAGGATTTTAAGATTAGAATTAAGAAGACCTAAAAATTGAATTATGCGGACGGACGGACGGAAAGACACGGGACCAGAAGATAAGGCTTCTTCATATACTGTGCATAGAAGCCTAAAACGTAGTAAGTATACATGTTTCGACTTATTCAGCTATTTTTCAATACGTGTATTAAGTTACTGAAAGTGCATGTTTGTTTGCTGGGTATATCTGTGAGATATGGGCTTTATCATGCGTTTGTGAGGTCGATGCAAATTTCAACTAATGGTCCTCTTATCAGTTCAAGTTGTTGGTTGATCAGTTTCTGTGGATATTCTTTTATTATTCTCTTGATCACAACTGATTCCAATCTGTCCATTCTTTCCCCCTTGTATGAACACCACAATACAGACATCGACCATGCAGAATTCATACACCATGCGAGAAGATATTGTTAACATCAATTCCCAGCTAAAGTAGGCCATTGACGTTATTGTCCGGGCATTTATTATTTCAGTAATAATTGAAAAGAAAAATGTTAAGTATTGGTTATCATTAGACGCACAAAGAACATTTCTTTCGATTGAGACTAATTTCAATACTATCTATAATAATGGGAAGAAGAACCGGGCCTTGAAGATTTTCATTCTTTGAAAAACTAAAGTCAATATGAAGGGATTTCAACCAAAATCTAATCAACTCTTTAGATTATTGCCATACACCAGTATTAATATTTCAATGAAATTCGAAAAAATCATGAACGAAAAAATTGCACATACATAACACACACCCACATCCGAACATCATTCCAAATTGACGAAAACGCTAATTTTCAACGCGTTGCAACTCTAGAACTATTAAACTTAGAAAAAAAATTTATAAAACAAAAATTATGCAAAATCGTACACTCTACAAATTTTGTAATAACCTTAGTAGACGTATCTCGCACCGGTAACGAGATATTAACGAAAAAGCGATTTTCCACCCCTTCGAATTTTTTTCGCTCTATATTGACTATATATTATCAATGGAAATTAAACGTTATGATTGAAAATATGATAAACTTTTAATGTCACATGAATTACTAAGATTACCGTGGCAAAGTGTGAGTGCAAATTTTTTTGGATTAAGGACAGAAATATCTAGTCGTAGTGGATTACTTACTATTCGAAGTATATTGTAACAAATACCTAGTAAAATTATCATTAAATACTACTTACAATACTATTTCACACATAAAGTCAATATTTGCTCGACATGGAATTGCTGTAGTTTTGGTTACAGATGGTGAAACACCTTTTTCCTCCAAAGATTTTCGAAATTTTGTAAATGATTGGGACAAACAGCATAATTATACAATCCTAGGTCAAATGGAATGGTCGAGAGTACTGTGAAAATTGTTGAAAATTTACTTCGTAAATGTCAACCGGCAAGAATAGATCCTTATTTAAGAATAGTATTTGAAAAGTAACAAAAGTCTAAACATTATTTAACAAATCAAGTTAACTGTTATCAACATTAAACATAATTGATCAAATTTATTTTAAAAATTATAAGCCAGATAGTCATTGATCTCCAGGTATTATTGTCAAGATGGATGGTCCAAGGTCTTATTATATAATTAAGAATGCAAGAAGGGGTAAAATATAGAAGATATAGGAAACTTATTTTAGCGCAGCCTATTTCGGTTTTGAAAAATAAGAACTATCATCCAAGAAGATTTAATCATTACTTTAAAATCCACTATTTTTGAGGAATTAAAAAAAACAACGTTCGTCAAGTAAAACTTGCAGGTTCCTTTAAAGAGAATATTCATGGAAATTTTGAAAAACCTACCGGGTATTCCTCCGATTTTATATTTTTAAAGCGAAGCTTTTTAACGCACGGCACTTAAAATCTAAAATAGCGAACGGGACGAAAAAGCAAACGGAAGTGACGTCACCGACGACCTAATTGGCTGATTCATGACCCGTGCGAAAATGTTTAGGCCCTTCCGGGGGTCGTGGAAATTTGAAATTTTGGCAGGGGACGTGGTCGACGGAACATTATAACCAGAAAAATCGAAAAAGTTGGAAAAGTCACCCCCCGCCCCCGATAATCGGGTTTAAGCAACTTTTACGAATCCGCTCGCATCTCTCTTATTTTTCAACTTTTTTCAATTCTTTTTTATATTTAGAATCCTAGCGAGAAGGACAATTTTTTTGTCGCTGGATTTTTTAAAATGTTTCGGTTTTGACCTATATTTTTTACCCAAACTTTTCGAAACTTTTTTCCCTGCAGCTCCCTTAATAAGCGTCGGATCTCCATTTGGAAAAAAAAATACGAAGAAAAAGATGAATCCAATGGAAAAGGTATCTTTAATTTTTTCCCTAAAATGAATACTTCGCCCGCGATGATCGTATATTAATTCTGGTACTTAGTTTTTAATAATTCAGTACTTAATTTTATTCATTTAAAGAGTTTTGGTCAGTTAAACGTTTTTTTTACTCATTTTAAAAAACTTTTCTTAATAGCTATCGAATCTAGATAGCTTTTCTACTATTTTTTTGAATAAAAACTTAATTTTCTCGGAAACTAAAAACAGGACTTTTTTTAAATTTGGTACACTTATTTGTAAGACTTTCATAAATATTTTGGCAAATTTTTGTAATGATGACATTTCTGATGTCGAAGTAATGACAAACCCATCCGGTGCATTTACCGCAATGTAAAAACGTAACTTTGACATTTTTTATTTCGATAACTAAAAACTGGATTAAGTTCAAACTTTGCCAGAAGTTTCTTTATTATGCAAATAATATACTGTAAAAATTTCAAAAGCTTTTCATTTAATTCAATTTCATAAACACCTTTTTATAATCAGCAATTAATATAGTTAACTTTTATTTTAATAATGTAAATAAAATATGGTTTAGTTAAAAGGTCTATTGATGGCCGGGATTATAAAGGGCAGTTAAAATTTACTTTGTAGATTTGCCATAGTTACCTAGCAAAAATTGATGTCAATAGTGCAAAAATCTACAGAGTAAATTTTATTCTAGTAGTAAAATTTTAAGTGTCCTCTATAATCCCGGCCATGAATCAACTAAATTCTCCAACGTTTCGGGTCGTTTAATGACCCATTTTCAAGGTAATACAACAATAAAATGAATTTTGAATCACAATCGCAAGTATATTTCAAGCTTTATTATTTTTATCAACGATTAACATTGCTACTATTGACAGCTGTCAGTGGTATGTCAAATTGGTTATCGTTTCAAATTGAAAGTTTTTTTTAGTTAAAATTGGCATTTACAACAATTTTATGAATTTCTGTGAGTAGTACTAAATAAGTAATTGACTTTTTTTTTATTATTATTATGAATTAATTGATATGACTTAATAGTCGTACAGAAAGTATAGTCTGTAGCACGTTTGGAATTCTTAAATTTACCACAGACGCGCATGAATGTATTAACGAAAACCCGAAAAATAAACTATTAAATTAAAAATATAAATTACCCCCCCCCCCAAAGTAGGCACTTTTTAAATACGCCACTGGTATAGAGAAGGTAATAAGTTGCTCAAAGCATCTAAATCATCTGCTGACATGGGTAAACTTTGCCTAAATCGTACCTGCTACGGAGAAACTGTTATAAATGTCTAATAAATTAATGAAAAAAATTGAAATTGCAGGAAATGTAATTAATACGGCTAATATTTGAACATAAGAAAATATAAAAAAACTTATTTTGACATAACAAGAAGAAACAATTAAAAAGCATTTAAAAAAATACGATTTAAGATGATAGCTCCTAAATCGTACTAGACTATGCCGAAATCGCACAATAGCCACTTTCGCCTTTTGGTAACCCAATTTTTCTTTTTAAATTATTGCATCCTTTTTAATGCTTCGTACACATATGCGAACACGAACGCCGAACCGATCGGAAGTCGCGTTCGCGAGCGGTTTTCACGAACAGAGCTCCGAACATTTTCAACGAACACCACTTTTAATAGAAGTTACTCACATTTGCTTTATTATTTTATAGTATTTTCTACCGTAGGTCAGTAATATTAAACAGGCTGTTACATAATATTTGTTATTATTTCTTAGACAACACTAGTTTGATGTTATAAGTTTTAAAATATTACAACAAACGTACCTCCACGATTTTCTCAAAAACACTAAGATACAGATTAAAATTTTAACGCAAAAATTTGTATAATATCGTCATGGACCGACGCACATTCTATGTTCAACATTGCATGATTGTTAGCAGTTTTCAAATGCATCAAATATTTTTTCAAAAGGAATCAAAGTTATATATTTTAAATGAGGATAAACATTTTTATAATCGTATTGGATAACGGTAAAAATTAAACGGTAAAAAATAATTAAAATTAATTACTTTTCAAAAAAAAATTATCATAATGAAGAAATTCATTGTTTTATTTTTATTGCACAAATCCATGACCTACAGAACTTCGTTGTCTGTAAACCTAAAAAAAGGTTTAAAATTTTTCTTGAGAAAAAATAAATCTTATTATTAATTTCAAAATCAAATGTTGCGAATTTTTCCATGATACAATAATTAAATGAACCATTGCAGTATTTCTCGATACGAAATATTAATTTAATGACGAAAATCACAAACTGCACTAAGAACTGTTCAGATTTATTCGATTTAATAAAAGCAATGATAATAATTAAAAGGAATTGTGTCTGAAATCTTTCACACCTGTTTCAATTCGTAAAAAAAGTGTGGAGATAACTATTTTGGATTGAATTTTATCAAAGACGTTAATTCATCTTATCCAACTTATAATTTGCAATCAACAAAGAGCTGACGTCAAATAAGTTTCAAGATCTACAGAAATTTTTATGTGCATTTTCGGAATGCCAATTATAATAATGATTAATAATTGAGATGAATGAAATATTGAAAATTTTCAATTTGCACACTGCTGTAAATTTTCGTTACCTTCATTAAGCATAAAAAGAATAATGTAGCTACCATAAAAAATATACCTACGCACAAAATAATAATGTGTATCTACATTAAAAGAAAAGTACCCAAACAACTAATTCTTTGTATTTTTAAATTTAATTTAAAACTTAAACAAAAAATCTCAGGAATCTCTTTGGATGTTCGTCGAAATACCGACATGAGATGGATCGTTGAAAATGCTCGCCGAAATGCAGGTTGTTATTGTAAGCGCGATAAAATATGAATGAACCTGACGTCACCTTTCTCGAGTAGTGTTCGGTTCGGCGTTCTAAGCGCCAATGTGTACGAGTCTTTTTGAGTGCTCGCTAAAATTTGTTGCAGACTTATGTTGCAAATTCGCCAATATGCTTGTCGAAATGACGTCATATCCGTTCGGTTCGTTACTTTGCGCGCCTGTGTGTACAAGGCATAACGCACGGCACCTAAAATTTAAAATATAGAACGGGACGAAAAAACAAACGGAAGTGACGTCAGTGACGACCAGTGCGCAGTGCTCAGCGTAAGCTTGTTAACTTATCCGTCTTATAACCTTACAATTGTGCTATGGATTCCTCCTCGTCAGTCATGTATCATTTTCCTAGCTTTTAAGTAAATAACCATTTCTTTAATTTTCAAAAATACTTAGTCCTACTCTGTCAAAATTGTCAAATTAATGTTATTTCATTGGTTTTTAAATAATAATTTTCTACGTTAGTGTTCTTTACTTTACAGGTAAAATTTTATTATTATAAAGTTTTGTTTAGATTTTGTATAATAGTAGTATTACATTTTATGTATTACATGCTAAATTTATCACAATATTTACTTGAAATTTATTTTTTAAGTTAATTTCTACTTGGATGTAAATTTTATTTTAATTGGAAATATAAATAGATATCTATACCAATATTATTTTTGTATTTTTAAAAATAATTTCCTAATAACAATTTACTACCATATCAAAATTATATTAATAATAATTGGATTTTATTTATACATAGCGTAAAAAGCTTCGCTTTTGACGTTCCTATCGTTAATAAAAACCTATCGTTTTTATGTATAGATACTATAATATAGCCTATTTACTAACACTTTTTCAAAAAAAATTGTCGAAATCTGAGACCGTAGATTATTGCCAGGCCCCAAAAAATCTTATTAGGATTGACGACAATATATTAATAAGAAAAAGAAGGGAGTATAGTTCTCGTAACTTGATGGGGCGATTTCGTACCTAAAGCACGGGTCACATTAGGCTATGGTTGCCAGCCGCGAATTGAGTTATCCGCTACTGCCAGCCGTTGATCAGCTTGGTGTGACCACAAAATTCGCCGCTACTGACGAGTAGCAGCCCAGTGTGACCGTCTTGCCAGCCGCTGCTTGCTGGTACTACTGCCAGCCGCTAAAACAGCAGCTGGTAAGCAGCCTAGTATGAGCCGTGCTTTAGTCGGCGTAGTTTAAAATTTAAGAAGTTTTAGATGTTTTTAAATCATAGATTAATATTTATGAAAGAGTAAATTGCCGAGTGTTATTAGCTTCTCTTGACTGAAAACGTATCTTTTATTTTGCAGTTCGGTATCAGAAGACGACATAAAAATGAATTTTTGCTAAATTTTAGTTATTTGTTAAAATTATTTTTATTTTACCTTCCCATCTCTTATCCGTCACAACGTCCAAGTATATTTTGTGAGAATTTTCTAACCGCCAACCATACTTTGTCCATTTGCTTCCACAATTTTCTGAATTATCAATATTGCAACTGTACTCTTTATGAAAATCAGGTATGTATTGTGATCCTAAAAACAGATGTCGTTAATTAATATAATAATTATAATAGATAAGATACTCGCAGCATATTTTCCTTGAAGGGAAAACTACTAAAATTAATAAAAATTAGATAAAAATTTGAGAATAAGCGCATTCATTTCGTCCGTGTGCTGAACTCCGTACTCGTGAGAAATAGACAACTTTCCGCACTTATTGCACAATATACTATTGTTTGACAAGTTTGAAAGGGTGAATACTATTTAAAGGGCTACTAGGGATGAGATTTAAAAATTTGAAAATTGTGTTTTATTTTCCATTTTCCTTTTCCGCTTTAAATAATTTACCGTATTTATTTTGTGTCAATAATTTTTACTTTCCGAACTCCTTAGTAAGGAAAGTATTGTAATCAGAAATTGAAAAAAAAATTTGACCCCCCATTTTTTTTTCAAATTTTTATGTTTCGAGGTATTCTTAAACCATTTTTACGTTTTTTGAAAAATGTCTGTGTCAGGGTGTGTGTGAGGGTGTGAGGGTGTGTGTGTGCGTGTCTGTGAACACGATAGCATCCAAACGTAAGAACGAAATCACTCCAAATTTTAAATTTAAGTTTTAATCTGTTGTCTCACGAAGCCTATTGAAAATGAATAAAATCTAATGGGGGAAACGGGGGGTTTACCTTAAGCGATAAGACAAAATCCATCATAACTTCTAAACGCAATGAAATAGGTAAAAGTTTATTATGACAAAAAATTATCGCTATTACATTTCCTACAACTTTTGTTCTGTAACTTTTTTCTGAAATTAAAACTTAAAATAAAAAAAAAAAATTTCTAAAATTTACTATTCAAATTTTATTTAAACTTTTTTTTAATAATATTTTTTTATGAAAAACGCAAGGCAAAAACCAAAATAAACTATTGTCTTTTGTTTTCGAGATGTAAATAAAAATTCAATTGTTTTTATTATTTTTAAATACTAATTGGAATGTTTTTCGCGATTAATGCGCTCCCTTGATGGAATTTTGTATTTTAATTTTTGTGAGCCGTGGTAAATTGGACGTTAATTTTGATAATTCGGAAAGTTATGCGATGGCCACATTCGATTTTTTTGTTTAGGAATCTAATATTTATGTTTTGAACTTATGTAATGCACAAGGTAGATACATATCCGGGAAGTCCAATTTTTGTGTTTCTAGAAAATACCAACTAGTCAGAGAAGTCAGATAGTTTGATGAAATAATAAAGGAGCAGATTCCAAAGAGTCTACTGTGGTGAAAAATTTGGAGATTGGAAGAAATAGAATATAGAGATATTGGAACCAGGTACCAGCATTTAGGAAAAGGAAGCAGCTAGTGAAATCATCCAGAATAGGTGATATGAAAACTTATTTAACTTCTTGTGCGTATGTGGCAATTAAACTGCAATATTGGTGTAACCATAACTGTGTCTATTAGAATCAATAAATTAAATCAAAAATTTGTGAAATCATTTTTGATAGAATCTTTCATCATAAAAAGAAACTCAAAACGGTGGTTCTAGGGAGTCAAAATTACAAATAAACAAAATAACAAAAAATTCATTTTCATTCAATTAAAAGTTAAAATTTTAAATTCCAAAATAAATTTCTTCAAGTTTAAATTTAAAAAAAAATAAACAAAAACTACATAAATAATTGATGATAATAGAAGATACCACGTTAGGTTCAAGTACGTTGGCATTACCAATCGTGGGAATTGGAAGGTTAAGTAAATAATAGAAACTGTTCCAATGTAAGCCCAGAGGAAGAAGATCAATAAATTATAGGCCGCCCCAGGATGAGATAACTTGGATGAGATAGCAAAATTAGATTGAGTGACGTAACAAACCACTGGTCTAATGTAAAGATGATGTTGATGATGAAGATAATAGGAGTAATAAAAAATAAAAATTAATAAAATAAAAAAAAAATAAAAATTTGAATGAACCAACGAACGTTGAGTTATTGCTCAAGTACATTGCATTGTAAAAGTTACAAATCATGACTTGTGTTTATGTGTTTATTCAGTTTCATCTTGAGGTTTATTATTTTATAAATATAAATATTAATTAATGTTTAATTATATAATAACAAGCAGTTTTACTTTTATTTATAAAATAGGACCCAAAAAACCCTCAATCATTATTATTATAATATAATAAATATTTGGCACTACATGTAGTGCATAATCTAGGTAAAATTTTCAGCTCAGAAAAACTTCCGAAAATTTCAATGATTTAATCAAGGATGTAATATACCCTTATATTTCGTATTTTTGGTTTACTAGGAAGGACGTGTCATAGTTGTTTTCAGAAAATATTTAAAAGTTTTCAAAATACTGAAATTTCAAAGGGGACCTAATATTTATGGCCACGGCTGTTTTAAATATAAGAACAAAAACTTTTTTATTTTTTTTTTAAGGGAATAAAATAAATACCGTAAAATGGGGTGTAGTTGACCGCGGGGGTGAAGATGACCAAAAACCTAAAAAGTTATGTAATGTTGTCCCACCACCATATTAATTATTCTATTACATTTATAATTGCACCACAATGTTTTAGTTATTGTGTGTTTCAAAATATTTCTTAAAAAAAAAACAAAAATTTTTTTATAACACAAAAACCGGCAATCTAAAATATTAATGATATCTCGATTCAAAAATAAGTCCTAAAAATTTTACCTGTATATTAAAAAATAAAAGAAATATTGGACTGGTACCACAATCATTTACCATAAAGCATTCTTTTTTTTAAAGTGAATATTATATTTTGTTGAATAAACGTGTTGGATACTATCAGTTTATGTTTTTTTTCAAGGTAAAAAGTTTAACATATAATTAAACTTAAATTATTTTAAATTACTATCCAATCAAATTCACCCCACCATAGAGGTATAGCACTTTTATGGGCAATTTATATATGCGACCGACATCAGTTTTATTTTTTTTTTAAGTCCTTAACTCAAAATATTTTGGTTTTTGACTGCTAGAACTAATTAATATAATTAATACACATAACATTTTAAAAACATCCTAATTTTATTCTCAATAAAAGTAACAGTAATTTCCAGTTGAAATTGAAAAACGGTCAACTTCACCCCATTTTACGGTACTGAAAAATACTTGTTTTTGAATTATGACGTAACCCTTCGGGTTTAAAAGCTGAAATTTTGAGAAAAAATGTTTTTTTCAATTAAAAATCGATCAGCTACATGGATTTGTAAAAATCGCTGAGGGAACTTTTTACATGCTTATCCGGCTATACCCATTATTTCCAATAGAATTCTAAAATTTTACCACTTCAACAAAATCGCGGCCGTCCGGCATTCACTCCTCGGAACGATCTTTTATCAAAAATTTCTCCCCAAAAATTTCGATGCTGCGCATTTTTCAAAATAAATTAAAATACAAAATTAAAGGCAAATTTGCAATGGAATACACAGCAATATGTAAAATATAATGTAAAAAATATTTTGGTATTTCGTGGGAGAAACTATTGTTTGTTTATTTGTTTAAATGTAAGATTAGTAACTTTTGATATATTATAATTGTAATAAATTCAAATTAAACAAAGTTAAATAAACTAAAAATTATTGAAACATACTATAGGATTTCCTTGATTCACGAAATAAGCTTTTAGAAATTATTTTTTCTAAATTCTTAATTCGATCAAATGACAGTAGCTTTTTCGAAGTTTCCACGTTCGGTTTTTGTTAATATCATTCTGATTATAATTACAATCGTAAAAGGTAAACAAACACTTACATTGACAATTTATTGTATTCACAATAATTGAAAGCTCAAATATATATTTCAATAATTTTTAGTTTATTTAACATTGTTTGATTTGAATTTATTACAATTATTGTTTGTTTAGTACCTACATTCTAGGTTAAAACGTTAAAAGTAACATTGTGATGTGCCGCAAAACAGTGATTTTACACACTTAATACAAGTATTAACTTAATATCACTAATTAAAATTGTTATAAATTAGTATTATAATTACCTGGACTTTGGATGTCGCTACTGTCAGTGGGAATCCAAGCAACTCCAGAATTCAAATTTTTTCCGCTCAATACGCAGGTCATATTATAGTCTCTAGCATTACGTGGCAATTTTTTTAATACAAGAGTTACATCTGCTGCTAATATAGATTTAACGACTAAAAAACAGCAAAGAAGGAAAAACCTAAAAAGTAGTGATAAAGTTTACACTAAATCTGAAATTCGACATTAAGAAATTAAAAGTTGAAAATAATTTATAATAATTGTCGTGGTATTTTATGTACAAGGAGTGATTTTTTTTAAATTAGATGTTTTATATATCTTTTCAAAAATGATTTGTTCAAATTTGTAAATTTTGAGGTTCCCGCTAGCTGATTGTAGTGGCGACAACGAGGGAAAAATACAAAACTTTTGGTGCCAACCTGACGGAATGGCCATAATCATGAATTTTGCGATTATTAGTTTTTGAATAATAATATTTTTGAATTGACAGAATTAAATTGGATGTTGGTTAAAACAGGTTTTGATTAGAATTTGACATTTAAACGTAATTGGAAATGGTAAAAAATTTTATAATAGATATTTTCTATTCAAGTTAGGAAAACTAACATTTTTCCATTCAAGGCGAGGTTTTACCGAATAATTATTGTACGAATTTAAGCTTAGATGTTGTATATTACAAATAAAGTAGATTTATATTTCTAAAGTTTTCCTTTTTTCCGCATACTTTTACAAGTGCGTGGAAAAGTATTACTTTTCCAAAAACTTTTGAATATCACAAAGTTAGACTTTTTCAAACATAATTAGAAAAAATATTTTAATTACAAATTACCGAAGCAACGACAGAAGTTAAATCAAGTTGGATTTAACCTTTCCATTTTATGACATTTATTTAGAACTTAATAAATTTTAAGTGAGCAGGGAAATATTTTAAATATCTATTCTGATATTTTCGACTAATCCGATTGAGAAAATGGTTGAAATTGAAAATATAACATTGCAATATAGTTTAGTAGGTAGTAAAGAGTGTTATGATTCTGACCGCCTTCCCTCGGAAGGCAATGGCAAACCACCGAGGTACTTTGCCACGAAAGCCGCTTCTCAATCATTGAGAATACGGTCACGACGCTTCTAACTAGAAGCAAACGATTAACAAGAAGAAGAAAGAGCAAGAATGATTTAGATGGGTGGTATACTAATAACACAGCAACAAAAAACACGAAGGGAGAAAACTCAAAAGAACGAAAATAAGAAAAGTAAAGGAAAGAAAAAGTTTAATTTGTTTCTTTAGAGTTTAGAAGGACCTTAAAGTCTGTTCGGTAGGTTTAGATTTTGTGCAAAAAAATTGTAATACAGAGTATTTATTATAATATTCTTGTAGAACTAGTTATCTACATATTTTAGATAATATTTGTTTATAAAAATAAATTCTAAAAAAATTAGTTTAGTCGCAATTTGTACTCAAAATATGAATTTATTTACGGAATGCCTGTGGATCCCGATAAGATATCGTAATGAACTTGTACTAAATGCAAGTCTTTAATTTACTATGACAAGAAATAATTTTTATTTAGATTTTTACTTTGAATTTAAAAAATCAAAATAAAAATTATTTCTTGTCATAGTAAATTAAAGACTCTTGCGTTTAGTACAAGTTCCATTATGATATCTTATCAGGATCGTATATTAGGCATTCCGTAAATAAATTCATATTTTGAGTACAAATTGCGGCTAAACTAATTTTTCTAGAATTTATTTTTATAAACAAATATTATGTAAAATATGCAGTTCTACAAGAATATTATAGTAAATACACTGTATTACAATATTTTTTGCACAAAATCTAAACCTACCGAACAGCCTTAAGGGTGGTAGCTTGTATTTAAAAAATCAATTCCGTTAGGAGTTTTTGCAAAAGAAACATGAAGTGTTTCTGTTGTATTTAGAAATATATTACAAACGATCAAAATTCAGAGATCAAAAATCAGACTTTTACTTAATATAGTACTGTTAAATCAGGAATCAAATAAATATCCAATCTCTTTTCTGATTTTTTAAAAAGCTATATGTAAACAAGAACTAAAACTTAATGTAATGATAAAAATATTACACTAGTTTTCCAAAAAGAGCAAAAGCAACTGTTTACTATCATGATTTAAATACTGTATCCGTTATAGTGTTAAACTTGCCAAAACTGTACAAGAGGTTTTATAATATCATAAACATTGATTACAATCTTTTTATCTATACAATGAGAATAATTTAGTGTCTTCTGCACCCTTTATACTGTTCTTATGTTATTTAAAATATTATCTGGATGTGTCAAACCGGACAATCAGCGTTTGAAACTCACGCTAAAGCAATTTGTTTAAAAAATATCTAGAATTAATAAAGAATCAAGCTATTTTAATATAAATTCGGTTTATAACATAATAAAATTTATTACAAAGGTAATTTTACGTCTCCAGAGATGTGGAGATTTTTAAGAAAAGTGGTAAATAACAAAAACAGAATTACGAATGGAAATAATATCCACGGCGCGGCGTCTATAATGCAATATAGATATAATAAATTATTAAATGGTGTTTCCTTCTAGTTTTGTAGATACCAAATTTTTTAATTTAGTTTGCTTAGAAGAATATTGAAAATAAAGCGAAGCATGATTAATGGACGATGATGGAGGATAAAAAAAAATGTATACATTATGGCTTATACATATCTACTATATAAATTATGTTGAAAATTACTTACCAACTAATTTTATTCATGTTTTTTCCAAACTATGTCAAAAACATTACAACTACCTATCATAGAATTATTTTCAAATGGGAATTTTTAAAATATCTGTTACTCGTACTTCCTTTTTGTTATGATTAGTTGACCACTTACTCGTCACACGTTATCATAATTGATATAAAAATACTTAAAAAGTTTCCCAGATAAAAATTGCAATATTGTGAAGAGGAAATAATATATTATTTATTCAATTTTCTTTTATTTAATTTCATTTTTTAATTTTACATATTTATTTGGTTATTTTTATAAAGGTTACATTAATTTAATATGTGAAATCGCAAAAGTTTCCGGAATTTTCAAAATTTTCAAAATTTAGCAGTAGGTATAAATAATATTGAAACACCTCTATAGATTTTTAAAAATCTTTTTCATAATCATTTATGTAACATACGGATAAGACCAGTAATCTACTACTTCACTTAAACTTACACTTTAATTTTATTTTAAAGCTGCCAATAAGTTATTCGACAAGGATGCCGGAAATTCACTTGCAGTGAATGGTGTTCGTTACCGCAATGGGATAACTGATTTATTTTAACCTCAAAAAATTAAAAGTTAAATTTATTTTCATATTATAGACGGAAAGCTAGTAACAAAAATAGTTTCTTGACTAAGCGCAATATGAAACTTATATTTTCTAATAGACCTTTTTAAAGCGATACCGTATTGTGTGAGCTGATAATGGATGGTTATCATCAGTTATCATCAAGGGGGTAATAAGACTTCATGAGATTTCATAAGACTTCATGAGATTTCATAGACTTCAAAAGATTTCCTGGACTTCATGGAATTTCATAAAGACTTCGGAGATTTCATAAAGATTTCAGAGAATTCATATAGATTCCTCAAGACTTCATGAGACTGCATAAAGATTTTATGAGACTACATAAAGATTTCTTGAGATTTCAAAAGACTTCGCGAAACTGCACAAAGACTTCATAGACAAGATTTCACAAAGACTCATTTTCCCCGCTCCACAGACTTCATTTAGTGATTACCCATTCGGTTATCACACACTGCCACATACACACCCTCACACACATGTTTGGCATTCCATATTTTCCATTTAAGTTTTTATAAAGACATATGATGTCTTTGAGTAATTTTTTGAGCCATCTGTGTAGTAGATTGGTAAGTACCTAATTGTAATAATGAAAATATTTTATTTCCAGGAAATTGTACTTAAATATATTTAGATAATAAAGAAATTAAGTAATCTTGGGTTTGACGCAGAGTGGTTCTTCATTTAATGCCCTGATTATTACTGCTTGTCCTATTGTAAGAAAATTTTTAATTTCTTGTTTAAATTTTTTTAATTTGTCTATAAAAGTGGGTTGATATGTGTGTGGGTTTGAGTTTGGTTGTTTTGTCATTAAGTAATTTTCATTTTCAGTTAATTCCCCAGGTCGTTCTCGTTTTCTTTTAGTTGAAGGAAATTAATTTTTTCTTTAAGTTTTCAAGGTCGGAATGACACCGCACAATCTACTTGGTATTTCACTGTATCCACTGTTCGAGAATGTCCGCGGAAACAGCGGTTTTATTATAATATTTGTTGATTATTTTCTTTTTTATTTATTTAAATATTATATATATATATTTTATTTTATTTGAGCACTAAAAACACATAGGTAGGTTAGTAATATTTTTGTATTTAATATTTTAATTTAAAAAAGTACTTTTATTTACAATAATATTATAACTGACATTAAAACCAATCAAAACTATTAAAAAAATGAGTTAAGACTTTAACTTTATATCTTCTAAACTACGTATACAATTTTATAAAACTTATAATTCTAATTCAGCATTTCACACAGCTTACAAAGTTAGGCAAAGTTCTGCAATCCAAAATAATAAACTTACCTACATCTATTGTTTATTCTATTTCAAAAATCAAAAACCTGAAATGGAAGAAAATGCTATGCGATATTACTCCCCAAAATCCTAAAAAACTTTGGTTCGTGTCAAAGCTCTCAAATGCAAGAATTCCCTCGCCCCAAGACTTAAAGATAAAGTAGAAAAAGGAAACTTCTCAGAAGTAGTGTATAAGATTCCCTACAAGGATTACGAGAAGTGTAACGTTGGACAGACGCTACAACGGTTGGAGGAAAGAAGGAAGCGACACGACAATATGATTGTAAGAGGGCGGCTGATAAGCGAGGAGTTGGCATGAGTGCGAATGGTGAGGAAAAGCGAACTGAGAATACCACAACACTAGTAATCCATCATTTGGATACAGACATGAGTTTGATTTCTAAAAAATTAACATCTTGGACTTCGAAGAAAATAGGATAAAAAGAAATATCAGCGAAATGTACCATATAAAGAAAAACGAATGTGTGAATTGTAGAGAGGATACCCTGAAGCGGGGACGGTCCAAGTTCTACGCTCCCGAATTTCGCCGAAATTTTTCACTGGGTGGTAGGTAATGGTCTATATAGTAGATTGAAATATTAAAATTTGCGGATGGTCCAGTAGGTTTTCCAAATTTAACAAAAATCATGGATCCGAGATTACCGTGTTTGTGCTTGTCAAAAACGGCTCGGAGCGCTCGAAGCGAGGCGGAGCCGAGCGAGAGTTGGCGGAGACTAAATAAATTAAATTGCTCTTTTGCTCTTTCAGAATATTTAAGGGTTTTCTATCGTACTTTTGAAGAAAAGAAACGTAGAAGTTGGACCTAAACCGGTGTATCATACGTTTTATTTAGTTTTATGGGTTTTTTGAAATTTCAAGATATTCTAATATGACTGGTTGTGTATAGAGATTTTTTAATTTTTTTGGTATTGGTTTTTGTTTGGATTGTCGGACGTATTGTAAAGATTAGAAAGACCTATGCTTTTGATCTGGTTTTAGATGCAACACTTATTATTTAGAGGTAGGAAGGTTGTGTTTGTATGTGCATTTTATTAATAAAGAACCTTTAGTTCTGAAGAAGCGTTAGAGACGGCGAAACGTCGACAATAGATTAAAAAGATTGTTGTGTTTTATTGTCCAATAAGCCCATGAACGTACAATATATGGTTGAAAAATTATTATTTATAGCGGTTTGACTTTTTCAAAACACATTTTAATAATAAATGGATAAGATAGAAATAAAAACAGTTACATAAAAAAGCTTTAATTTAAATTAAAATTTTTTTGGGAACTAAATTAGATCCGATCTATTGATAAAAGAATCAATAAATTATTAATATCGAGTTACACTTCCAATTGATTATTTTAATTTTCTAGTCTAATAATTATCTTACACTAATTTACATTAAACATAATTATTGTATATTATTATGTCGATCAGTATTCTACATATTGTGCAGGTTTATCTTTAATAATTTTTTACAAAAAATTAGAATACAGTTGAAAGGTACTTAAGTATGCAATCGCTGCACGGTATAAATATTTAAACTGATCCTAAAATGGCAAACAAAATTAAAATATAGTTCATTTTTATTTTGAAAACTTACCAAGTTTTGCACGAATTGGTCTCTATTGTGACGTACAGTACGAACAGCCAAGCAAACATCGCACTGATGTTCAAATTTAATTTTTTCGATAACAAATGTAAATGCAATGAATAAACCACATGCAGCTGCTCCATCACTAAAAATAGCTTTTTTGAAAATTTGCCTACTCGTTTAGTACAAGGTAAAAGGCAACTCTCTTCATTTGATACCCAGTGACGCGACGGATAAGTCAAAGTCGGGCCCGGGTAAATTCCGATGATGATATACTTTTTCTTTTTAACTCGTTTTAGGTATGCTATATTACTATTCTTTTTAGGAGAGGTGGACCCCCATTAAGCCCTTTCGCGGTCCGGGCCCTGCTGCCAAGCACCATCTGTTGCTACTATTTTTGGACAATGTTTTGGATTTTATGAGCTTGAAATTCCACTCACGCTTAATTTTTATTGACTAATCTATCATACTTACTAACAAGTAACAACAATTGGATTTTTGTTTTGAGACACTTTTTCAACTTCGTTAAATAACTTAAGTAAGGACACATTTGAATTTGGTATTAATTCATCGGAAAACCAACCCTTTAATTGTATTAACGTAATATTTCGTTTTGTGTGTTTCTGAAAAATACCAATGTTTGATTAACATACTTGATTGATTTATAACTTATAACTACTAATAATAATCAATAACTTAATATTTACCTTATTCTTATTATTGTACAATTCTACATTAACTGTTATAATTTCATCGTTAGAAATTTCGTTTAAGAACTTAATCAGCAGATAAGGTACTGGTTGCATTTCACTTATTTCAGGAGTAGGCCAAAAAACGCAGCTCTTCTAGAAACATTTACGGAAATAATAAAAATTGACATATTAGATTAAAAATTTACTAACATTATCTCTTTCATCGATATTATTTAAAGAGACAATGATCGATACATCTTTTTCATCGATCATGCGCCAAAAGTCTGAAATCGTATTGGGCAGCGGTTGTTGAGTGGCTATAAATCTTTTTCGTGCTTTAAATCCATCAACTTCAATCGCATTGATATAATCGGATTGTTCGTCTGTTGCCGGAAAGCGTGACAAAAAAATATGACCATATCCATCTGTGATAATGTAAACACATCAATTTAACTGTAAATTAAATTTTTTTATTTCTTACTAGCGATAATATCTTCCGATTTGTTTTTTTGCTTCCATTCGGGCTGTTGTTTTACGTTAATTACTGGCCTCATTGCTTGATCTTGCCAAGCAATTTTACTAATATGCTGAAATTGTTTTTCAAGTTGATCTGTTTCTAAAAGATGTAAAATATTTTTTTCTGCCTCTTCATTGCAAATGATACTCGTGTCGGGGTTTATTAAACAATCTAAAAGAACCAAGTGAACCAATTTATATTGTTCTAGGTTGTCAACCAGATTTGCTCGTTGTTCTCTTATTTTATGTTGATGCTTTAAAACATCTACAACACCTTCACGTAGAGACATTCTCAAGCATAAATCACAAAGTATCACAGTTCCGGTGCGTCCTACTCCAGCACTGTAAAGTTTAAAACAAACATTAAATATTTTTAATTAATTAACAAGATGAACAATTCAGCACAAATGCAGAAATACCTAGTTTGCAATAATTTACACAACTACTACAACTACGCAATTTGAATGGGCTAACTCAAATTTAGAATTGACCATAATTACCTGCAATGTACTACAATTGGAGACTTTTCTTGAGGAATTGATAATAATTTTTTAAGTAGTGGTACTAAACTTTGTGAATACATTGGAACTCCATGATCTGGCCAAGAAGTAAAGTGTAATTGTTGAATCTGCATGAAAAAGAATTCGCATTTATTTATTTTGTAGATATTGGATTGTTAAACCATACTTGTCTTTCTGTATCGTGAGATATTGCTAAAAAGGTTCTATGTTCATAATCAGCAAATACTACGGTCGATACATAAGTAACCAAAATATCTCCAAATTGCGACGTTTGGTTCATGTTTGGCCAATATTGTTCGGTTTTTTTCTAAAAAGTAACTTCTGTTATAGTAGATATATTTTTATGTATATTTTAGATAATATTTTAACGTCTAACTACGACATATATAAGCTATAACACAAATTACCTTTCCTCCTTCAAGTACATTAGCTAACATCACTATGTATTTTACATTCTCTTGCCAAATCATCCTCCAAAAATCGTTGATTGTAGCAAGTTTTGGTCCTTGCGTAGCTATATAGGCATTTTTAGATACATAACCCTAAAAATATTGTGATATTACTGTAATTTTATGAAACTGCTAATTTCTGAATTATTGAAATTCCTTACATCAATATAATTGGCATTAATATAATCTGAATATAGATCATTATTTATTTTTTCCAGTTTAACTCGAGTGTGATCATCTACAACATAATTTTAATTAATATAAAATAAAATAGAAGTAAATTTCATTTTAATTTAAATTTTACTAGTTATTGTCTTAACTTTTAAAACACCTTATATTACTTACAAGCTACTAAGTTATTGTATCGGTTTTTAAACTTATTTTGAGATAAATTTCCATAATCCCATGGTTTTGTTTGACCACGTGCAAATAACTAAAATATAAAAATAGTACATAACACCTAATTGCACAAAAATTAAATATACCGAATGCTGTCTTGCAAGTTCTCCAGTTGTAATTGCATTTTTAACATAATTGCTAAAGTCATTCAATTTTATTGGATTAGAAAATTTATTGCTAATTATTTTCTCGTCATCGTTGCTTGCATTTAGATTACTCTAAAAAGTAAAATTATATTTAAAGTATAATATACATTTGAGAACATACATAAATATGTGTTGGCGGAATTTCTGCTTCGGGGGCAACTACTTCAGAAGTAAATTTTTGTAATGGTATGACGTCTGGATTTATTTGAACTTCTGCTTCAGAAACGAATGCTAAATTGAACAAATATTTATACTGAATTTATATGTAGAATAAGTAAAAGTGCTTCTTTTTATAATTAGGCGTTAACCTTATTCCCGGGAAAATAACGACGCAATGCATATTTTAAGTTTTTAAAATAAAAATTTTTTTTTTTAATTATTTGTTTCACATAGTAATAGTACACTTCTTCAAAAAATTTATAATCGTTATTTTTGTTTCCTTTATTACAATATTTTTTCTTCTTATGTTTCAACTGAAGGTAGATAATTATCGTGAAATAGGACCTTATTTTTTTTATCTAATTTTCATATTTTCAAATTTCTTATTAGTCCTTATACTTTATAAAATGTAATAAAATACTCCTATCTTTTAGTTTTGTTAAATAATATTACTTCTATATTTTACAAATACATACAAAATAGTGAATTCCGCACATTCTAATTAAAATTTAAATTTTTAAATTAATTACTATTATTTCTATTTAAATTATGCCATTTAGTAAGCGTGCAAATTGGTATTGAATCATTTTCTACGGACATAATAGTATATGAACTATTCATCACTTTACCGTTAAAATTCAGATATGTTCCCTTTTAAATCCCTAATTTTTAATTTAATTACTTACGCATGTTTGATGTGTTCATTAAACACCACTTGCCGGTTTTCCGTTTTCTGAAAATATTTAATTTGTACTTACCTATTTTTTAATGAATAATAACTTTTTATAATACCTGATATAAATCCAAACTAGAAGAGGTAACAAAAATAAAAAAATTAAAGAAAATAATGCGCCGCTAGAAGAATTATTATTCGAAGTCATTGTTATTCCCGAAGTGCTGTTAACAATTTCGTAAACTCGATACCTTGTTATGTTTTGGTATTCATTATACATTATAATTGCAATTGTGTACGATGTATTTTGACTCAATGTTATAGCGGTGTTGCTAGCATCATTATTATTGGATAAACCGTTGCTCTCATTACTACCAATAGTAAGTTTTTCCATCGGTACTTCTGTATTTAAATTATACTTTCCAATAAGCCATGGAGGTGCTAATGGTTCTAAATTTTCTAATTTGTATAAATCCTTAACGTCATTAATTTCAAATTTTGACTTTGATTCTGATAAAACAATGTACATGAAACTAGAACAAATTTATATATAGTATTTCAAATATTTTCCTTAACGCTATTTTAAAATGTTACCTGCTGGAAAGATTAAACTCTTTGGCTGATAATGCAATAGTTATTGTTGTGTTTGAAACACTTTCAGCAAATGGTTCATAATTTAACGAAGGTGTTTCTGGAGGACTGTATATACTTAAATTAGCTGACCCACCTGCCTTCGAATTAAAACATTGAATTGTAACATTAATTTTCGACGTATAGCAATCTTTATTTTCCATTAAGATCTAAATAATTGTGCAAAATAATTAGCAATGATCAGTGACAATGTACTCATATATAATTTACTATTATTATAGTTCAACCGCACTTACCACATAATTGTATGTCAATTTTGTAGTTTCTTCTGATACCATATAATCGTACATATAACAAGATGTTTCATTTTCAGTAAATATTTGTATGCTAAATTTTGTCAGAGGACCATTGGTCAAGTTTGGATGATTCCATTGTAAAGTGAGATTGTAGAAGTTATCCCAAGAATAACTTAATTTTTCAGGTGCAGTTGATACTAAGTTGTGAATTAAATTTATGATAAAATATCTAGTGCATTAATTTAATATAACTGCATACTCACATTCCTGTGTCGTCATTGCATTCACAGTAGTTTCATTACCCAATTCAAGAATATCTTTATTTTTGGCTTTAACCTACAACAATTAGTTTGAACTAAAACATAATATAGGCTTGTTATTCTTCCTTAAATTTAATAATAAATTATAACACCTAGACAGGAAAATGTATTTTAGAAAATTCATCTGTTAGTCATTAGATGATCTCTTTTTAGATATAATATACCTAAATTAGTCGCTAAATAAAATTATTTGTAATTTGAAAAATCATCTAATTTTAAAATATCGAAATCATCTAAAATAGTATAGGTATTAGGAAACTAGTTTCATAAGAGACGATTTTATCGCACGTATGTAATGTATTATTTCAGTCAATTAACACAAGAACAACAGATTTTTATTATAAAATTTCATTAAAACCTAAATATTTAAAAAGTTTATAATTTTTGGCCAGGTACTGTACTTTGTAAATATTTACAAATAATTGATTTAGCCACAAATTTAGGTAAATCATCTGAAAAGAAATCATCTAATGACCAGTAGATGAATTTTCTAAATTAATTTTTTCTCTGTAGTTGTAGTCATAAATTGCCGGAGAAATTAAACAAAGAAAATACCATTACATTAGCTAATATAGTGCATAATACGATTTAAGAGTGAATAAATAACCTACCTACCAAAATCTATTTAATAAAATTTAATTCATGTTCTGCATTTATATTCTATACTTACCGATACTACATAGGAAGTTCTTTCTTTTAAGTTTTCTGATAAATCTATGCAATGATATTTGGGCCATATTTTACAGTTCATAGGTTCAACATTTTTACTGATGAAGTTTTCATTCCATTGATAGTATCTCGGATTATAATATATTACGTGATAATATTCTAGTTTTCCTGTAGGAGGATATGGTGGAATTATCCGAAGGCGTAACATTATATTTGATTTTTCATATATCTCAAACTTAGCGAAATTTGGCGCTATAACAAGAATTAATTATAGTGATGTAACAAAGACTTTTTTATTTGACTCTCACTTAATTGTGGCGAGAATGTGCATTATAAGAATATATTATTTTTTTTTATTTAATAAGGGAGTTGTTAATTTTGAAATTATATTTTGTACTACTTTATAAATAATAATAATTTGTAAATTTTGTATTATTTTAGATTTTCCGCGAATTGGACGATGCGATGTAACGTTTGGCTACAGGCACGTAACTACGGGTGGGCCCACCCAAATTATCTAATTATCTATGGCCCACCCTTGTGCCCACCCTGAAAATTTGAAAATAAGAAAACGAAAATTTAGGCATTTGTAATAAATGACAATATTTTTTTCATTTTGCAGAGTCTTGTTTAAGTCGTTGTCAGTCAGAAACGGCGCGACAAAATAGAAAAATACATAGAAACAAAATTGAAGGCAATGAAATTTTCAACAAAATATGTCTTAAAAATTTTTCTGAAAAATCAATTTTTATATGACAAAAAACGGCTTCAAAATGTTCAATTTACATTGATAACATAGGAGTGGACGGATATTTTCTTTAGTAACTGTATACATTTTCAAGTTACAGCTCCACCAACGTTAGAACCGACTTTATGGGCGTGTCTGGCGCTGCTAAAATTACAAATGTACACTCAGATGAAAAAGTTTCTCGGCGCGAATGTTTAAAATTCATCAATTATTTAGTCAAATTGCAGCCGATTTATGAAGATTTGTTCTAAAAACCGAATAAAACAATCAACTACGACAAAATGTAAACACACGCTATGATTTAGATATAACTCAACAATCATTCACTCAAATCTTTTTCAAATTAGTTGGTATATTTTCCGGGTCCTTTCTAAGCATGGTGGAGTTGTACATAGGTGCTTTTTACGTAATAATTATATATAATGAAGTACCTGCTGGATGAGTTTCAAATATGCGTCTTAGTTGTTTATTCTCATACACATTCCCATTTGTTCTACCAACTTTAACATTCAAAACATACGTTGAATACGGAAATAATCCGGTAAGTGTTTGCTTCTTTTGGGCTGATAAATGAATAGTATTTGATATTGGTATTGCATTTAAACACCAGTCGTTCGTGCAGCGTATTGAAATAAAATATACAATTTCTCCTTTGAGAGACGAACAATTCGCTTGCTCGAATATAAGTTCAGCTGTTGTACTGGAAGGTTGTACATTAATACTTGTTGGAATTTCAGCTTCATCGGGAACATCTGTAAATTATGATTATATTATAATAAATATCTGCAATTATTCTTATTAAAATTTCTAAATAAATTACCGGTTTGGGTTGTGTTTTTCCGAATTGTAGAAAATGTTCCTTCTACTACTGTAACAGCTGCAATTTTAATAATATATTCAGAAAACGGTAATAAATTATTCAATGTGATTGTTGTAGACTGTAGCTGAAGGGTTAATTCAGTTTCGTTATCATTAATATTACCATCGCATGCTAAATACTTGTTGTGCTAAAATAAAGTTTAATATAATTAAAATAATGATAACTCCAAAATTTTTACCCCTGAATTCATAAAAATATTTAAAGAGTGTTTTAAACCTATTTTAGTTAAAACGCTCAACACCAACAGTTCAACAACCAATGAAAACCTTATAATATTGACTAATGAACGTTTCTGATTGGTGTTTTATGACACATGCATTTTAAGGGTTTGTAAACCTATTTTAACTTTCTAAAATTTTTATGAATATAGGGGTTATAGTCTTTAAGCAGAGTTGGTACTACATATATGTATTTAAATAAAACAGAAATATTATTATACGGTAATAATCCGTTTTTCTCTCTCCCTCTATGTCACATAGTTTTTCATTCTCTTAAATTTTTAATTTTAATACCACCACATCATGCTAATACTAAAAGAATTAATGCATTAGGTGGGTATATTATTATGTATGTTATTCATGGATCCGTGGTGTAGCTAGCGAAACTCGATATCAGTATATTTTAGAAAACCCAAAAATGTACACATCGTTTTAGGAACTAAATGTTTTTAAGTTATTACAATAGATATTTTCGATACAAGTTAGGAAAGCTAACATTTTTCCATTCAAGACGAGGTTTTACGATCGAAGCCTTTTGTCGAGATGGCAACCAACCAACCGAATACGCCAAATCGAGACTAAAGAGGAAATTACAGGTTGGTTCGATAGTTATAATAAATTAGAGACCGGATTTTAAGCATTTCTGCTTATTGTCAATTTTAAAAGCAACTCTTTGAAATTTGAGATCTGAACGAATTATACAAAAAGATGTATTTTAACGTCTAGTTTTTCATCCTTTTTCTTTTTTTGTTTTTTGCAATTTTTCGCTTATTTTCTACTTTTATGCTTATTTTGAACTTATTTTTAAGTTTAAAAATTAACTTAGACTAAAAAGACTTATTTAGGACTTATTTAATTTGTCATTTACGTTTATGTTCTAGCTGTGATAAGTGCTAAAGGTCGAGATACTAGCTAATCAGAGAAAAGCAAAACGTTGAGGTATACGTAACGTGGCCATATGTCCCGCTTTGAGCGTTCCGTTTGAAGCTGTGTCCCGCTGTTCCCAAAATTTGTATAAATGTCTCACTTTGGCTAAAAAATGTGAAAAAACAAGTGAAAAAACACAATTAATAGTCGGAGTCTTAAAAGCCATTTTGATAATAAAAGGTAATATCAACAAGTCATGTCAACAGTTTCATTCATATTTAAGAACGAAACCTGATGTATTAAATCAAATTTGTTCATTAGCAAAATATAAAAAGTCAGCCTACCAAACTACACAAGATTAGTTCTTATTTTGATTGTGTTTTTATTTTTAATCAATGAACATTTCATATTTTTTATGATTTTATTTTTAAAACATAAATAATTTTTAAGGGCGTCCCGCTCTGAGGAAAAATCTAAATGGTCATGTTAAGTATACGTGACTGTTTACGTTAAAGCAGAGCGCAGGCCAGTATTAATTGATAGAACAGCGATGCTGATATTTCTTCGCTCTGATCACTTATCACAGCTCCAATATAAACGTACCCTAAGATGTGATTTTTCCACCTGCTCTATTTTAACTGAATTAAACAGATTTTATTACGCTAATTTAGTGATTTCAGTCAGCTTCTCACTGGGCCGTATGAATAAAAATGAAGTAAATGCTTTAAAGGAAAAGGTCGAAGTATAAGCAAATGCTTTAAATAAAACAAAAAGGTAAAAGCATTTCCTTTGTTTGTCATGAATAATGATTACCTTATACTTTTACGCAAATGCTTTAAATAATAAGTAAAAGGTACAGAATGTACAAGTTGAACATGTTTAAATTTGCTGTGTTCTGTCATCTAATGTAAGTTTAAGTTGATCTTTCACTTGTCAAGATTGACTTTCTGCTTTTTAACAAGTTATCTTCAATATTCTACAGCATGTACAAAAATTATTGAACAAAATTTGTTATAAAATTATTTTCAAAATAGGTTTTGAAGATATTTAACAGGAAACAATTTAAATTCCTTATTTTTGCTTTCATGAAATCCACTATTTCTGCCATTGCAAAACGATCGAGTCTAAATTTAAACAGATTTCTAGTCGGTGAGTCTACTACTGACCAGATGCATATATTTTGAAGGATATGCTTATACTTTAAAGTATAAGCACTCTTTTATTCATACGAAATACTTGTAGTTGAGCAAAACATTTGCTTCAATTTTTTTCGCATACTTATAAGTATAAGGTTTCACTTCTATTTTTATTCATACTGCTTGAAGGATTTGCTTCATATTTTGCAAGTATAAGGTTATGCTTTCTTTTATTCATACGGCCCCTTGTTTATCTAGAATATTTTTTAGTATTTTTTTTGCATTAAACTAAACATAAAGGGTGAACGCAATGATCATTTAAACAAATCATATTTCAAAAGCGGATACTTAGTCAAATTGAAAAAAATCAAGAACTAGTATTACATCGGTCTATAGTAACTAAACATCGGTTATAGTAACTAAATCACTTTCATCTGTATCCTCTTCTTCGTCTACCACTTCTGAAAGGAAATTTTGGAGTAAGATGTCTTCCACTTCGTCATCATCGAACGTTTCAATGGTGTTCTCTGCATTATCGTACGATTGTCAACGACAATTGGCACACATCGGAGAACATTTCAATCTTGCCTTCCTACATCCGCATGCTGATCGGCAACCCTTTAGACATTTTCACGATATAAATTTTAACAGTTCCTGTTGAACCGGATCTTTTTCCGATGGTACTGGAACCAGCCCGGTTGTTGTTCGTTTCCAACCCTATTGTTCTGGATTTTTCTTATTCCTGTATCAGTGTTGTATTTGTAGATAGGTACGTAGCGCATATTCTGTTGCGACTCCACTCATCGATGGCATCAGCTAACATAAACCGCTCGCCAGCTTTAGCAATCATTGCGTGTTCAGCGTTTTCATCATTAAATGTCTTTATCACTTTAACAGGAACTTTTTTGGGGTACTTCGAAAATTTTAAGTTACGCTTATTTGAAAATCGCTGATGTAGTGTCGCATCCACCAAATGCGTGTAGAAAGAGAAGATCTTTGGCGTTTATATCCCCATTCAAACTAGATGCCTAGTATAAAACACATTTCGATTTTCCCCTTCCTGGATTAAGAAAATAGACGTTTGGCTTATCCACAACAAAAGATGCAAGTAATATTAGAAGGCCAAAATTTTCACTAACAATTATAACAGAGTCTTAAGAAGATAATTGGTCAATTGCAGTATTCACAATCAGAGTATCGGCATCTTCTTACTATTTCACTATTAATCGACTTTCAACGGCCGCCATGATGAAACCAGTGGACTTACGATAAAAACTGAAGCTACTGTTTTGTAGAGAATTTTATAATGAACATTATTCATAATAGGTAAAATTACGATGCGAGTCAAAGGAACCGAGATATTTGCGGAAAAACATTATTTAATAGGCGACTATTAGTATATTGATTGGAAGGTCATTTATATTTCTTCGCCAATTTTTAAAACTGTTGCAATTTTTTCCGGCAAACCCTGAATTTTTACACCTATTGACTGGCCTAATAATATATTTTAACTTAATTAAATAATAGCTGCAAAAGTGCTATGTTTATTTCTTTCGAATAATACTGTCTAAGATGCAATTTTTTGCTTTTTTAACTTTTTCATAACTTTTTTTCACAAAATTCGAACTTATTTTTGTAAAATATCGTGCTTTTTTAAGCACTTATTTTTCAAAAAACCGTGCTTATTTATCCGGTCTCTAAGTGATAATATACCATAATATTATATATTATTAATATTTCAAACCATACAGATCTAATAATATTAGATCTTGGTTAACACAAATTTTTTGGTTTAACCTGCAACTGAAATACTGGGCCAAAAACAGTCAATTTGACCTACACATCATATGTTTACGAAACATAATTAATAAATAACTCCCCTTAGCGTAACCTAAAGATTAGTTACCTTTCTCTACCGCTACCCTAGTAAACTCTCCCAAAAATAGTTCTGTTTAGTTTTATTCAATAACTAGCCCTGACTTTGATCTTTATACGAATGGTTAAATATGGAAAAATCCAAACCAAGACGAATCCTAAATTTACCCCCAGATTTCCTGCAGGGGTTAGAAAACTGGCAACGGAGGTCATAGCAATATAGATAATATACATACAAACTTTGTGTTTTATATTAAGATATTGTATTAAAAGTTTTACCTTATACTTGATTATATAGTATCTTATTTCTCCATTTGGATTTATCGGTTTTTCCCACGAAATAGTTAAACTAGTAGGCTGGGATGAAAGTTTTATAGATAAAACAGACGAAGCACCTGAAAAAGATTAAATTACATTAATAAAAAAAATAAATAACCATTGCAAAACAGTAAGGTACCACAAAAAGCTTTTGCAGGAAATTTGCGGAAATGCTGTCTATACCAATAAGACTTTTGCCATTTGATACCTTTTTCTTACACAATTCTTTAAGGCTAGGAATTTGCGATGCGCTCTTGTTCATGCGAGAACAATTTAAAAACGGCTGAATGGATTTTCTTCAAATTTGGAAATTATATTTACAATTAATTAAGGAAGGGCAAAGGCTATTTTTTTAAAGCAAATTTTGTAATTTGGGTTTCAATTTGTGTAAATACCATGTTTGTAAACTTTTTAGCAAAAAATTTAAGTAGGAGAAATAATTACTAACAAAGAATTATTAATAAAAAAAGAAAAAAAAATCGGCCAGGTGAAAAAAAATCATACATTCGAGAACATCTCGAAAACGCACCAACACATCGATTTGAAATTTTAAGATAATATTTGTGACACTGTAAGGACGGGCAGCAGGTGTTTTTAAATTAAAAATTTTTCTTTATAACAGTAATATTAATTTTAAAACCTGAAATTAATTATCAATTAATAATATTCTACCTATTTAACTAATATACATGTATAAGAGAACTCATAAATAAATTATTTGAAAATTTATTTTATCTATAACACGTTAAAAATTTAATTAGAAATAATCGCTCAATTCAAATCAGGCGGGAATAATTTTAGATTAAATTAATGATTATAGTTCAGCCATTATCATAGAGATGGCTACAAGACTTTTACAGTCGCTCAAATAAATAATGGAAATAATGGTTTTCAACTTGGATATAAATAATATTTTGAGCTGCAATGCAAGAAATAATCTACGAAATGATGTTCTGGTGGGGATTTGCGTTTCGTTTCAAATGCACCACATGGTGAATGTAATCTGTTTACTTTTTGGATGGATACAAAAACATTTCATTAAATAATATATTATATATTTAGAATAATTTTAATTTGAAAAAGAAAAGCATCACTAACAATAAAAGTGTGGGTGAAAAACTAATATTATCTATAAATTTGTACAATCAAAACAAAATAAGTTATTCATATTTGTATTTTTATTATTGGTATATTGGTTATCGCTGGAACCAAAATCAACTTTTATTTCAAAAACTTGGTATTTTTTACATAGAAAAACTGGTAAAAACAAGCCTGATTTTAGAATTTAAACTTCAAAAGAGCGTAATTTTGCCAAACAAATGAAGAGTCAAAATCCGCAACGTCGCCCAAGTACATTTTTTTGAAAGGTTGTTATTTAGCGCTATTTTTGTCGTAATTAAAAATAATTCTCAATTAAAAAAAAAATTGTATATATTCACAATGATAATACATCTAAAGAGTTTTAATATTGTTGTTCATTACTTTAACCTTCAAAAAAAAATCTTGAAAATGCCTCAAATTTTACAGCGCTAGACTGCAGGGACCCCTTAATTGTAATAAAGGCACTGTGTATTTCAATAATAAATAAATTAAATGAACATAATTTGCAATAAAATTTCATTTTTATTTTATTTCCGTAATTCAAATTTTTGGAAATAGGTTGTAAATTTTGAAAATTATGAGTATTCTAAATAAGTCGTAGTTCGTGAACATTTTCCACTCATTAAATTAAGACAGTAACAGCTTGACGATTAAGTGTGTAAGCTGCTAAGACCGAGTAGAATGGTATATTCTGCAACAAGTTTGGAAACATGCATTCTATACGACTATTAAAATATTTGCAAACAAAACTGTTCTAGTTTAGAGCGAAATTACAAAAATTTCAAAAATTCACAAAATTGTTTTCATTGCTAATTTTGACTAAAAAGAACTTTTAACCTTTTTAGCTTAGAGGTAGTATTCTACGGCTGTCCTCCTTCAAAGTAGGAAAGAAAACTAATGAATATTCTGAAAAAGCACAATTTTATTAGCTTTATTTAATTTTTTTTATTAATTAGGTTACTTCACAATTTTATATTGGAAATTGACTTTTTGATGTAAATTTTACGAGTTTACCTTCACGTAAGCTTTAAAAAGTCATTCTATTGCCGGTACGTGTGCTCTACTTGGGTCATGGCAATTGTAATTATGGTGGGGAGATAAAAGCAATTATTAAACTGCAGTGCGTTAATTTCAACCAGCAACAGTTAAATTACACGTTTAAACAACTAATTCTTTCGTCGTACAATCAACTAACCCCCTCGGGGTTGGTAAGCATAATTTTATTCTGCAAATCGCTGCACTGTCAAATATCGATCATCATATGAAGGAGATAATGGTGCCTCGGCACCAACATGCTCTTTAGCCAATTAAACTATGCTATGCTATATTATTCAAGTGCATGCCGTTGAAGTGATAACATCATTCTAGTTCCTGCATTTTCGAGTGCATTTACCACCCGGCTTTTGAAACAATTTACAAAAACCGTCCAGAGCCGCCCGAAGAGCGTGCGGAGGGTAAGTTTTCCCTGCTCCTGACATTGGCAAATCTCGGATCCCAGCCTTCAAATTTCGTCATTTTTCGAGTTCCGTGCCCTATGGGGGATGTTTTTAAAGAGTTTAGCACCTGTCAAAACCACGGCAAATCTTGGATCTAGAATTTTTATTAATTTTGGAAGAACTACTGCACCATCCGCAAATTGTATAATATATATCCACTATATAGACCATTACCTCCCACCCAGTGCAAAAATTTCGGTGAAATCTGTAACCGTAGTTTGCTACCGGCCCCCTATTCTATAAGAGTTGTATAGAAACTTTATTCTGACCGTCTTCCCTTGGAAGGAAATGGCAAATCACCAACTTAATAACTATATGAAGAAAGTCTTTAAAAGTCAGGACGGTTCTATAAAGAAGAATACAAAGAAGAACAAAAGCCTGATGGAAATTTTATCATCACTTTTTTACAATAATTAAAAAACAAAATATTAAGTATTAAATATCTTTAGACGCGGAACAAAAATCTCTTTAATTTGATATACTTTTTATCAGGCCCGTTGCCAGGATTTTATTTTGGGGGGGATACTTGTAAAAAGTAAAATTTTGAAGGCTTCCCTTCTGAGAATTTTTAATGTTGTAAACAAAGAGGTGGAGTCGGGCGAAGCTACCACGACCGCCGCAGGCGGGAAAATTTGAGTTTTCAAGGTCAACAGGGTTTAAAAGTTAGAAATTTTTGAATGTATTATTGTAATACAAATGTAGCTACAAAATTCCAATGAAATTTTTACCAAATAAATGCTTTCAATGGCTACGACAAAGGAATTAAGTAAGTAATTTTAATAATAATTTTACGTAAATCGGGCCCCTTTCCTTGCAGGTCCCGGGGCGGTGCTCCCCTCTTTAGTTTGCCACTGATCCCTATGAATATTCAAGTTGCTGTTGTCACTGGTAATATTAATCTTAACAGCAGAACAGCTTTTATGTTTACGGTTCATCGTTTTTGTATTAAATTAATTCCATGCCTTTCACGTAAAAAGGATAAATAGGGTTGACCTATAAGCTGACAAGGTAAACAACAATAAAGTACGGCAAATATGTTAGGAAAAAAGAACTTTTTCCAACTTCAAAATAGAATACCTATTTTATTTTCGAATTTCAAACAATCACTTTCAAAAATTTTTTATCTTAAACATTACGGGGGGGGGAACGTGCCCCCCCCCTGGCTACGGGCCTGTTTTTTATTCTTATCAGTTATAATGGGAAGCAGGAATTTAGAAAAAATCAATTTCCCATGTAAATTCTCTATGTTCAAAATCGGACGGTCACCCGGAATAAGTAAACTATGTTAATTTTTTTAAAATTTTTAATAACATTTATATAAATAAAACTGCATAACAAAACAATGTAGATGACTAATTATTGTTTATCATTACAAACTCTAATTAAGCGACTCGATGAAGCCTTTAGTGAGTGCTTGGGTTATAAAAAATCCCAGTAAAATAAAATTTATATAATGCTTTTTACTTGTTACTTTTTCAAATATTCTAACATAACATACTAATTATGTATAACATTGTTGTAAATTAAATGTATTGTATACATAATTTTGAACATAGTAATCTGCAATAGAACATAAGAAAATTATCGCTGGATAACTGCAAAAGCAAATTGGAATTGAGTTTTATGCATTCCTTATCTCTTGCAAGGTTAAATCTCAGATGTACTGGGCTAAATTTTATACGATTGTGAAATTTTTTTCATCAGGTACAAAATTATAATATTATATCGAATTTATACGCATTTACATATTATATTTTATTGTTAATAATTTTATAAGTAGTACATATAAATCCCATTCCTAATTATTATAACTTGCAAACTAACCTTTGGAGTTTCTTCAAATCTACTAGGAGACATTTTATTATAAAATAATTTATACGATCTTATATATTCAAAGGGAACAATAAGAATTACATATTCCTGCGTTAATGATGGAAAGTGCAAATATCCCACCCTTACGATTAATAAAATGTTTAAATAACAGAGAGGGAAATTTTCGTATTTTAAAAGGCGGAGCTTCTCGTATATTCCAAAATTAGATTCCTATAATTTTACTATTTTAATATAGCTAGTAGAGCAACCAAAAAATTTGTTAAACGTGTTGCCTACCTACGAATTATAAAATACCGTAGCTTACAAGCCCTCACACGTTCGTGAATCAAAGCTAGCTTGATGATTCTTAGCCTTAAGTAATAAAATACATATCATATTTATATTGTACATATTATTGTCATGTTTAAAAATAAGGGTTGTTCTGTTAAAATTAATGTAAAATAAGCGAAGTTACGCGCATATTTGGAAGTTTAATTAAACGGAAGCTGTCATATTATAAAATAACAAAAGAACGTGAAGATGATTTGGAATCTGGAGATAAAAATACATGGAAAAGAAAAATTATTAATTAAGATTGAAAATCAACATAAACTTTACTGGTAAGACTTTAAAAATTATTTATTTAAAATCGCGTTTAAAGGACTTTCACATTGGAAGTGCACGTGAGGCCTACAGCTAGCGGACCAAAGGTAACGGAACTTTCTCGTTCCCTTCATGAATGTAAAATTGAAATCTAAAAATTCTATTTTAAAATTTTCGGGGTGCGAAGATGTTTTTGTTTTTAATTAAATAATACTTTGTAAAATACTTACGAATAATTTGAATAGACTTTGAAAGTGTAATTAATGATTTTTCAACAAAATGTTGTAAATAATTTAATTGATTATAAACTTTTGTAAATAATTTGAAAATTTTGGGCGAAATTTTATAATTTGTAATTGTGTAAATAATTAATATGAATTTATAAAATTTTGAAAATGGTAAAAATGAATGTATAAAAAACTTTGTCTTCCTCTTAATTTAGGATTATGTCCTGTTATTACCTAGTGGTGTACCAAATTTACACTTGGTACCGCCTTGGTTCTCTGAGCACTTGTATACACTTTAGTAGAGTGCTAACCTGGCTATATGCTTAGCCCATAGGTAGAACTTAGGCTTTAAATCACAACAGTGATCCGTAACTTGTCGATTTAAGCCTTATACCACACTGTTGGTCAAAAAAACTTTGTAAAAATTTTAATTTTGATTGATATTTTAAAACGTTCAACTGCTGGTCAACTCTAAAAGTTTCGGTTAATCAATGATATGCTTTGATAACTTGTTTTTTATGAAATATTATAAATATTTTGGTTTAACCTGCAACTGAACAAATGAACCCTGATTTTCTAAAGCCCGATAGTTCAATTGGATAGTTAAACCGAAAAGTTTGTTTTTTAATTAATTTTTTTCTAAATAATAAATTGGGCAAGATGTTAAAGAGATGTCAAATGGTAATTGCCACTTACGTGTGTTAATAGACATTCTAAAGAATTTTCTTTCGCAAACTTTGTACACAAAATATCATTGATCCAGCATTTTTCAGTTAATTTAGAATGTAATTCAAATACAATTAAAAATTCTTACCTCCTTCTAGAGTTTTAAAATTGTAGTGTAATTCACCTCGCGTTGTATTTATATTCATAATATTTAACGTATATTTTGTGTAAGGCAGTAAACCTTGTAAATTTAATTGATTACTAATCGGATTTACTTGTTTGCTCTCATTATGATTATCATAATATATTTTGTAATATTTGAGTGGACATAATTTGGGATTATTCTAGAAAAAAAAAATGGTTTACTTTACATTTGTATATAATTATTTATTATATTGATTATATGAAGAGGAAGTTAAAGATCAGATTCTTGGAACCGAAATATTAAATTTTTAACTTACACTAATTGTTACAAATGCACTAGTATTTGTTGTTTTAGCTTTGAGATCTTCATTTTGAATATCTAAAATAAGGAAGTGAATTTTGCTTCTAACTTTTTGCAATATTACATTATTACCAGAACATGTTGTTTTTGCAACTATCTCAGGAATGTAATCTCCATCGTACATTTCGTTTTCTGATGTTAGTAGTACTGCACGTATTTTATAAGAGGTATCAGATCGCAAATTGTTAAGAGGAATTTCGATTGTAGAATAAACATTGTATAATTTTGTTGTGTTCCAAATATTCTTATTATCTGTTAACTAATAGAAAATTAATTAGTTAATTTGAAAAACAATTTACTTAAAAAAAGTCAGTTACAAAATTTCGATGATGTCTCTCTCTAAACCCTAAATGCCAATTCTTTGAAAATATAGCTACTTTGGAACACTAGCAATAAGTATACTAAGTAACAACATTCTTTCGTGCATAGCTGTGCTGCAATGATTTCTATCATTTTGCTGTTCTACTATTAAGATTTAGTATAATATACTATTTTTGTGGGTGAATGGATCATGTTTTAAGCCTACCTTTGGATTCCTTATGTTACATTGAACTTAATTATATTAAATGATTGCATAACTCACCTTTAGGTAACTATATTTTTACCTTATACATAATTTTAAACTTGTTAGGTGTACCTGTTCCATGGTACGAAAAGTTAGTAACTTTAACAGTAATATGAGTGTCACCAGAATCGGTGACAATTGGGTGATTTCTTAACACTGGATGCGGAGCTGAAACATTTTTATTAATTGATTGTATTTTAAAATGTGAAATTTATTAATAATTACGGATTTTGCATCGTGATCCCGAAAAATTGTTACTGCATTTGTTATCGGAACAATTACCGGTAATAGTATCACATGAGTGAAACTTGCGCGACCATGCGCATAGTCCACATTTTTTTTTACAATCCTGACCATAATATTGTTCAGGACAAGCTAAAATGTCATATCATCTTTATTTTGTTCTAATAGCCAAAATAGTATGCCCATTTTAAATAATACTTACATTGATAACAAGCTATTCCTGAGTATCCTGGAGAACATCTACAAATGCCCTTGTCATGAATTGAAAAATCGCATATTATGCTTCCTTCGCAAAATGGTTTACTAACACTGAATATGTCACTGCATCTTGTACAAGTAGTACTACCAATAGAATCAATAGGACACTTTGAAACTGGAACTATATTAATATCATTATTAAATTGAAAAATAGAAGAATCTAATGTGACAAAATTATATGACAATACATAGAATTACTTTTTAGTGTAATACTAGGTTCAATAAATATCCTTTAGATTTAGATTAATTCTATGGTGAAAAGTCAAATTCGGCTAGAAACATGCGCAAAAGGTTACGGTTATAATAGTAAATTGCTAAAGTGCAAGTCATCTTTTTTTTTATGGCTTAAGATTTTCCAAAATGTATCACTTTGCAACTCAGAGTACTTGAATATAATGTAGTTATAAATCTACTTTTGATAAAATCATATATATCTACACTATACACACGTGTTAATAAATAAAAAAATAAAGAAAAAGAAAAAACTGCTGCCGGTTAGTATTTTGTCTGGCCTGAAAAAGTATCAATTTGTTTGCTCACTACATACGATGTTAGTATCTAATCAAATCAATTTATTCAATCACATCGCATACAATAATGGACGGATAAGTCAAAAATACATCATAATATAATAATTAACAGAAAGAACAGAAAAACACACAAACATATAACCAGAATCTGCAGGGAGTCGACCAAAACACAACACTAAGCCAAAAAATCATTGATTCCATAGAAGCATTGCTCGAACAGCATTGTCTTAAGTTTGTTCTTAAATATTTGCAATGTAACAGCACTCTTAATATCGGCAGGTAGCCGATATTTGAGAGCTTCAGGCGATGCTGAGGGATCTGCAATTCGCGCCCAAATCTAGTTTCCCGACCATGCACACTAAAAGATGTACCAAAACTATCCAGATTTTCGCGAACATACATGGCTATACACTGAATATATAAACATGGCAGCGGCAAAATATCAAGATGTCTAAAGATCTTCTCGCACCCACCATGCACCTTACCACACGCTTTTGAATGGTAAAAAGTTGTTTTGCATATCCAGACATTCCCCAGAAAATCAAACCATACGCTAAGTGTGACTGTATCTCCGCAAAATAGAAAGATTTGAGAACTGATGGACTCAACAGCGACCGAAGCGTTTTCACCTGAAAGCACGCAGAACTGAGTCTTGATGCCAGCGACGCACAATGCTCACCCCATTACAAAGTTTCTTCAACATGTACACCCAAGAATTTAGAGCATTGAACCTGAGAAAATTTACCTCCGTGCAAAAAAAGATGTGCAACATCAGCCCTAAAAACCCTTCCAGCATGGAAAATCATATAGACGTTTTTTTCCGAATTCAGATAGAGACCATTGGCATCACAGAAAGAAATAAATTCGTGTTTTCATCTAATGTAAATTAGAAGATTTGAAATTATATATTTTATTTAAAGTTTACTATAATTCTATTAGAGTATTTAACTCTTTCAAATAATCAGTTTAGTAAAAATATCTAATTTAAAATAGATGATTTCTGTTAGTTGAATCATTTAAACATTTGTTGAATCGTTTACAAAGAGTAACCATTTCATTAAATCATAATCTTTCATTCTTTCAATAAAATTTTCTGATTATGAAAGATTTAATTTCATCGAATTATATAATTAAACTAAATGTTTCATCTAATTTCTTTGGGTGAAATACATAGAAAGATTTGATGATTTTGATGTGCATCATTGGTAAATTTATTAAACTGTATTCTTACTATTGTTTATATAATTCATTAATTCTTTTTATATGAATCAAACAATCAAATTCATTAAAACATCTAATCATTTTAAGATTTAACAAAATGCTGATACTGTACATTCTACATACATTATAATCGTTCAGCCATCCTTCCATCTTATGCTTCCATCTTCCATTACTTAATTAACTTATGTGTGTGCAGTGCCAGTTTTATTTAAACATGATAAATATTTTGTGCTATATAGTGAAAATTAACAATAATAGTGATCTGTATGACAACTAGTGGTAAATCTATACGATGCGTGGAAAAACAAATTTCAATTTTTAGTGGTATAATTTTTATAAATATCAGGCGTCTAAAATACTTTGTTTATTAAACTTGTTAAAACCTAAAGTGATTTAAATAAGTATCTAATATTTATTGTGTATTGCATGTGTATTGTGTATTAATGTACCTAGATTATATTATTTTACTATTATTATGTATTTGCAATTTCTTGACAACTAAATTAAAATGTTAAATATTAAATTCTGTTTTTTTGCTCCTTATTAATTTTTTAGATATCACCGCATCACCTGAGACAGGATCATTTACTTAAATACTTGTAAAATGGTATATTTCAAGTAATAGAAGAACCTACAAGCAAACAGCTAACCAACAAAATTATTTATAAAAGTGAATAGATCATCTAAAGTAATAAGTATACAAAATATTTACTAATTAAAAAAAAAAACAATATATAAATTAGTAAATGAAAGTAAATGAGTCAGCAAATTTCAGTAGATATATCATTAAATTATAGTAAATATATCATTTAAACTAATTCACACCCAGAAAAAAATCATTGGTCAATTCAACTACAGAAAATAGTTATTTAACAATTTGCTGAATATCACAAAAATCAAACAAAACGTAGTTTATTTTAAATTGTGCGATATGGTTATTTCAACCAAAAACAAATAGTTAAGTTACAAAATATGCAGTAATCCAAGAAGTTGTTATTTCAAATAATTTAAATGTAAATGAACTATTAAGTATTTACTTCTATCAAGCTTTGTTGTCAATTTAATAAATTTTAAAGTCATTTAACTATAAGAATTGTTAAATAACATTGAATATTTAACATCTAACTATGAAAATAGTTCAATTACTATTAACTTTAGATGATTTGACATTTTTGCTTGTTGCAGTTTAGTTATCTTCCTCAATTAACAATTTAAATAGTTGGTTCTTTTAAGAAATTGTACAGTAACAATAATCCTTGTTAACTTTTATCGAACAGTCTTGGTCAGATTATAATATTAAAATAGTTACCGTACCGAAATATTGTATAATTGAACAATTTGAATCTGTTGACAAGGAAGAATTTTGTCAACTAAAGATTTTTATTCTTTGAAGTGCACCATACCTTGGTGCACCTTATGCAGAATTAGATATTAAAATATTAATCTTTTCTGTTTTTTTTGCGGGTAATTAAAGGTTTTTATTATTTTATAATAGCTATTATCCTAGTAGAGTTTTAACCTATGTTATTATGGATAATATCAATTCAAATTTAATGATATCCCGTACCTTTGAGTGAAATTCAACAATTTAGTGAACTGCTGGAGTTCAGGGCGTTTTCGAATTTATCACACGAGTTGCTATGGTAAGTAACAATAAGAAATTTTTAAATAAATGTGTAATAATTATGTATCGTCATCTGGGGTAACATTGGCCTGTCGCGGGTAACTTTGGTCCTCCTTCCGGAATAAGATTGTTTTATATAGGTAGATATTTTTATTTTTATGCACTTACTCTCAATTGTATTTCTTGAGAAAATTAAAATAAATGTTTAATTTTTTCCTATATCGCGGTTTTTCTATTAATTATCAAGGCATGATACGCCGTCTGAACACTGACTTTAAACATGTGGATCAAAGTTACCCCAAGTTCAGGTAACTTTGGCTAAATTTTAATTGTTCCTCTATGTATGTTGAAATAGAAAAAATTATTGTAAACAGTTTTTGCATACTTACTGTTTTTTTTTAATTTGGCTTAATATGTAAAAAAATGCGGAAAAGTTGGCACATATTACCCCAGATGAAGGTATCTATTTAGAACCAATCATTTGGAAGTCTTTTTGTTTAAAATTGCGATTCTAGAGTGTTAATATAAATATATATTTAATTTATATATATTAAAATATTATTTTACAGATCAGGATATTACAGTGGATGGTCTCAAATAACTGAACGAGGCTGATTTAAACGCATTATTGAAAAATAAAAAGTTAGGATTGAAATTTGAATTTCGACACCAATTGAACAAGTGGGAAACAAAAAATGTGAGTTAAAGATTTTATTTATTCGTGTTTTTATTATAATAGTTTCAGGATATTCCTAATCGTTTTCGAAGGACAGCTAAAGACGACAAGAGTAATTTCATAATTATTATTTTAGTTAGGGTTGTAACTTTTTTAAATTTTAGTTTATTTGCTATAGAACAATAGGAACCAAAAAGCTACCATGAGGACGCTAATACGACAAATACTACAATCACACAATGAATAATAATATAAGGAATATAGGTTAAATTATAGAAATACAAAATTCTTCGGCATCTGCTACAAAAGGAATTTTGACGAAACCTGAAATAGAATACTTAAATTCTAGTGAAGGTTAGTTTATTTTACAATTTTAAAGATTAATTTCAAATGTTTACTCAATGTTATCAATTTTAGACGGACGTGAAAGAAAAACAGTTTTTCTGCCTCAAACCTAATATCTCATAAGAAATGTAGAAATTTTGATAGAAAAAAAATAGTTTTGCTAAATAATTTGTGTAAATATTTTTGCTTATAATTTAATTAGAATTCACTAATTTTAATAATTATGTAGTATAAAAATTTTAAGTTAGGTACTTCTTTACTTTTAACATTTTTGTATATTATAACACTTTGTATTAGACTATAAGTTTACTATAATTATTTTATGATTCTATAATACTTATGTACACTGTAGCACTTTTTTTTAAATTTTACTTAATAGTTATATTGTTTCTTCGTGATATTTTTTAAATTAATAAATATATTATAAAAAAATATTTTTATTTCTATAGTTTTACACCACTTTTAATGTATACTAGACCAAAGTTTTCTGCAAAACTGCTGACTTTCGCTAACAAAATCAGGTTAAACTTCATAATTATTTTTTATATTATAAAGTGAAATTTGGTATACCATTCTGTAGTTTTTTGAAAATCAACTTTTTTGACTAACCAAATCTAGATATAATTGCGATATAACGCTTTTATATTGCATTTGTATCTAGATTTGGTTAGTCAAAAAAGTGGATTTGCAGAAAACTACAGAATGATATACCAAATTTTACTTTATAATATAAATAATAATTATGAAGTGTAAACTAACTATGGAAATAGTTACATTACCAGCCGATATAGCAGCTCAATAATAATTATAGTTAGCAAACTAAATAAATGGTTATTAAACATATTAAAATAGTTAATCAACAACAAAAGAGGTCAGCAAAATAGAAAAATGGTTACTGTACATTTAAAATAGTACGGCAACATATTTAAATTGTAGAATAACTATTTTGTTAGTTAAATCAAACTTGAATTAGTGTTGAAATTGATATGATAAGATACGGATACGGTTTAACTATTTTTTCGTCGTTAAATTAAACAGAAAGAGTTAATGGCTCATTTTCATATACTGTTTTCAGTTGATTTTACCAATGTTTTTCTTTGGGTGCATTAAAATATCTAATTATATTAAATAATTCAACTAAAACATTTAAGTATTCAGTTAATTTTTGTATGTAAATTATCTACCAAGATTAAATAAAATATATATAGTAATTCATCAAATCATTGAAACAAATTCAAAAGTTTATCTAATTCTTTCAATGATTCGTTCATTCTTTAAATCTTAAAATCAACTAATTTAAATTATATGAATTGTTTAATTGAATTAGAAGGCTAAAATACAATCAATTTCATTAAATGACTTTAACTAAAGATTAGTTGAAATCGCCAATCTTTTCTTTCTGTGCATAAAACTATTGAAATAGGATGTCAAGAACCTACTGCGCCTGTCTAAGGCAGCTATCCAAATCTTCGGCACCAATTAATATCGACGTATCATCGGCATACATCGCTATGAACACCTCTCGTATAAACTTTATCAAATCATTAACAAAAATTATGAACAAGGTCGGTTCCAGAATGGAACCCTGTGGGACACCCATATTTACATGGCCATCTTCAGATGAAATTATTTCACGGTTACCGCCCGTCCCCTTAACAACCACTCGCTGAGTGCGCCGAGATAAATAAGACTCGAACCAGCTGTAAGTAACGCCAATCATCGGCAAAGACCGTAAGAGCATTCCACCGAACCTCAATAACATGCTCTATGTCATTCATGTATATGACGAACAAAATCTGACCAATAATACTGCCTTGTGGTATTCCAAGAGTGACCCCCGACTCAGTAGATGAATAAGAACAACCGTCTCTCCTGACCCCCACCATCTGTCGTCCACTGGTTAAATAAGATTCAAACCATTTCAATGCTACTCCCCGGACACCGTACCTCGCCAGTTTTAATAATAATATTTTATTATCCACTGAATCATAATGCCTTGGACAAATCCAAAAATATACCCGCCGCAATACACTTATCCTCTAATGCTTCTATTATGCTTTACGTAAACTGATATACAGCCATATTGACAGACCGACCCTTAAGATACCCGTGTTGAAATCTTGAAAAAGATTACAAGACTTGAAAAACAACACCAAACGGTCACACATAGCCAGTTCAAAAAGCTTTGAAAATTATGGAAGCAAACTTATCGGTCTATAGTTCTTCATGTCTTCCACGTCGCCCCTCTTTTATAGAGGTCTGATCAATGCTAGTTTCAATCTCTCAGGAAATACTCCATGCGTCAAAGAGTTACCCATAATATAAGTCAAAACCTCCCCCAACGGCAACGATCGATGCCTTGACTATCACTGTGGGAGTAGAGTCCTCACCATTGCTCCATTTTGTCTTCAGCCTCCTGGACAGAGCCACTACGTCATCCACGGTTAGAGGATCAACACCGCACGAAAAAGGAACCTCGCCGACATCACCTAGAAGATCAGGTGGATCGCCGCCACGTACTTATTATAAATTATAATAATTTACAACTTTCTGTGAATGTTTCCTTATTTTATAATCAGAATTTTTAGTTCTTCCTCTTAACTTGTTCAGAATATTCTACATACACTTCATCTTATTATTATCGGCATTATCTATTTTAGACTCAAAAAACCCCCTTATAACCGTCTTATATGCCTCGTTGAAATCTTCATTTACAATCTTTATTGTGTACAATATGTCAAGTCTACGCTTACATTTCTTAACCTCACCACAATCAAAATATCTTTCTCTTCCCGTGTATGTTCGTTTCCTAAGCTTAAAACAGTTATTATATACTTCACTGTATAATGAGCATAAATGCTCGCGCAGCACTGCACGACACACCCCAGAGATCTCACCGCCAACAAACTCACGCAATCGATCACTCACCACAAAACCCTCCGGTATACGTCTATTAACAATTATATCAACCAAATATGTCTTTGCCAACTTTAGAGGCTCGGAAACAAATTGATCTGCTGTCTCGATCTTCAGCTAGTGGTTAATTATTATTATATACTCGTAGTAGTATATTCTAATGGGGTGCATGTCAGAAAGTTGAAGCTGTTGCTTAATTTTTATAAACTGGAGAAGTTTGGTTTTTTGAGAAATTGTATTGTTTAATTCTTTTTGTTTCTGATTCCGAGTGGTATAGTTCATTCCGCAAAATGATGTTTTCCTTGGGGATTTTTTTTGCATCGTGAACCAAAACATTGGTGATTTGAATGCAGTGTTGAACTTCATAGTTTAATCTTTCCAAAGTTACAATATCTTTTTTTTTCGAAGACAGGGATTTCTTTCTATGCGTTTTAGATATTACACTTCAACTTCCAAAGTATCGATATAACCAGATTATGAAGGTTCTTCAGCATTTCTAGTCACATTTACTCGTTTGACGAGTCCTGGAACGGGTATGGATGTTGATTGTTTAATAAGTTTTTGCATTCTCAATTTCGTAGACTTTCATTCCTGGATGGTAGACCTATAGAATTATGAAATAATGTTATTGATTTTTAAAGTCTCTGACAAAGGAAAGATACTTCTTGTAAATGTATTAGAGCATAACTTCTATTTGTTGTGTTATCCTCTTCAAGAATCTTCAACTGCATTTTTTGACCCAACTTGAATTTTCCCTTCAGGCGGTAGTTAGTTAATTAAATTTGTATATTTTAAATTTTATTTTTTAGTACGTACTACATAGTTCTCAATTACATGCTATGTAGCTTTACTTGATTATTATGTGCATGTTTTATGTTTTATTTCTTAATAGTAAATTCATTAAACTTGTTGACCTCAACCGTTTTTTCTATTTTTGTTAATACATTAAATCAACTCGTCATTTTTAATTTAGCTGACAGGAGAGGGCGCGACCTTGGGGTCACTGATTTTAACGCCCTTTTGGGATAGAAAAGTACTTCGTAATAACAAACTCAAGGCCAAGCGACAGCGCGCAACTCTAAGCCGTTTTCGAAAAAAACAAAGTTGAAAATTTAATATCTGTTCATATACCTGCTCGGTTGCATTAATTACAAGGAAACCGAGATGGTTCCGAGGTAAACGATACGACTTATCATCCGGTAGGTCCAGGTTTAATTCCTCCAAGAGTTAAATTTTCTTTTTAATTAAAAAAAAAATGTTTGGGAATTTTTTTTGTTACCCGTCAACGTCGCATGTTTATCTATCAACAATTTACCAATAGAATGATTAAATTATATCGCTAATATTTTTCATTCTTAAGTATCTATCATCGCATTTTTAATAATGATTAATGATAAGTCGGATCGTTTACCTCGGAACCATCGCGGTTACCTTGTGATTAGTGCAACCGAGCAGGTATATGAAGAGATATTAAATTTTCAACTTTGTTTTTTTCGAAAACGGCTTAGAGTTGCGCACTGTCGCTTGGGCCTTGAGTTTGTTATTACGAAGTACTTTCTTACCCCAAAAGGGCGTTAAAATCCGTGACCCCAAGGTCGTGCCCTCTCCGAGATGAAATCTAAGTGTTATTGCTATGAATCCACGAAGTTGATTATCGGCCACCTCGGCTCCGCTGGTGCTCTGCCTCGCAAATGCAATAATTGCGTGTCAGCAGAGTTTCACTTTTAACCCGAATAAAACAATATATTATGTAGATACTATTTAGTAAACATTAAAAAAAAATTGTTTGTAAAAAATGTTAAAAACTTATTTATGCAGCGCTCTAACATTTTATGTATATCTAATAATTCTATTATACATACTTACATAATTGTATAAAATATACTGTTAGAAAAGATGTTAGAAGATAAGTTTCTACTTACTTTCCACATCACTTTTTGATGGTAAAACGAGATCATCCATTTTGAAATTTTGAAATGGAACATCTACTATTTGAAATTCCGATAATTTTAATTGACTTTCTGCAACATTGAGCATTCGAACTTCTATAAAACAATTATTATTATTTATTTACGATTTTTAATATATTACCAATTAATTAAAGACAGTGGCTATTTCCTACGGTGGGGCTGCAACTTGCAGTTGCCACCAATGATCATTGGTTGCCACAAATTTAAACATAACTAATGTTTCTATACGGAAATCATAGTGGAATTTTTGATTTCCGAACAAAAACATTTAAATTATTATATATAATATATAGTTATAGTTTTAGTTATAGTTAAACCGTAGAGCTAAATAAATAAATAAATAAATTATTACTGTATTCTTAGCAGCTGCAGTCACATCATAGAAAATATACCTTTAAATTATATAGTATAAATTGTCGTGTATGTTTTTATATCAGGAGAGTATAAATAAATTCTAAAATTTTACTTATAAGTTTGAGATTTTTTTTATTTCATTTTTGAAAATTTTATAATCGCCGAGTTTCAGTTGGCTTGGCATAAACTATCGTATAATGCGACGACTTTTATCCAATATGGTTGAAAAGCGAAAAGTGTAACTTTACGAGTCTATTGATTTTTTATTAAAAGATTTGTACTTAATATTATGATAAAATTGAAATGTAATTTTAAGAATAAAATAGACTGAAAATTTTGCAGAAAATCAGTTTTTTTGTGTAGGGTCGTGAGTAAGAACAGGCTCTACAGCTTGTGGTCCTCTAAAACAGAATCGGCGCATATATCATAGTATCATCGCCCCCGTGTACGAACAACAAATCTGAAAATTTCTCATTTTTGAGTAACGTATACCACTAAACTGGAATTTCTACAAGTCATTGCGAAACCATTGAATGTGATCAGGGAATAGAATTCTTCAGCGGTTTATTATTTTAATTTCACTAATGTGCAAAAGTTAAAATTCTACAACATTAAAACGATCAAAGAGGTTGCCTAATACCGGCCGTACAAAGATAGTCGATAAGGCACATTAAAAGGTACGCCTCCCAAGAAAACCTACAAGATGCAGACTATAGGGTAAATACCATGGTATCCAATTCAAGATCACGATTCGATAATTGCTTTCAGTTTATGTCTTTTTGTCGATTTTTAAAATTAAAGTGTGAAGTAATCGTTGGGCCGATTTTATTTATCCTCACCTCATAAGAAAGTTTAAAATTTGCTCTTTCAGAATTTTTAAGGGTTTTCTATCGTAGGGGAGTGTTCCCGGGTATGAGACAGCTCCAAGTATGAGACAGTCGACTTTTTTCATAGTTCAACGTCAATATAATAGGTCTAACTATGTACTACCAAACATTTCTTTTAACATGGCCCATGTTTTGTGCTTACACCGAAGTGAATCGACGTATTGCTTTTATTAACAGCAAACATTCAATTTTAAAAACTTGAAATTTTATTGTCGATGTAATTTAACATTTTTTTTAAAGTGATTTTTTTTCGAGTAAATTAATTGAAATAAGTAAGTGTAATGCATTAGCATTTAGTGTTTTTATATTTTGCGATCCGATATTGGATTATGCCAATATATGGTTGAAAAAAAAAATAGTCTCGTCTTTCTCTAAATAGTGTCATTATCCGGGTATGAGACACACTATATAAAGGGTATGATAAACTTTTTTTTGCAATAGCGGGGGTAAAGTACTCACTTTAGACCCTGATTGGCGGGTGTAAAGTGGTACTTTTTTGCCCTAGGGCAAAAAAGAAGTTACTGCCGGGTAAAAAAGAAGTTACTGCCGGGCAAAAAAGAAGTCACCAGATTTTATTATCAATTTAATTCTCATTTTTTTGTAACATTTATATTTATGTTAACTTGACCGTAATTTGTGATTCCAATATTAGTGCAACCTACAGTGAAATAAATTGGTAAATAAATAAAAAGCACTTACTTTAGCTACAAAAAAATTCTCACGAGGCGCCCTTTTAAAAATTTTACCACGTGGTCAGAGGTTACGACGCGCGATTTTTTCGGAACATATCCTTCGTTTTTCCGCTTTATAAAAGCGGATAACTTGTGGAAATTGCCGATGTCAATCTTATTTTCCAATTTGGTGACCGCCTTGATCATAGAATACTGCGACCACATGGTCAACGACTTCAACGTTTTAGCGTTTTGACACGTCTTATTCCTTCAAAGGCACAAATGTAACTGAACCATTCTAGTACCTTTTAGTGAAAAAATTCTAGTTGGCAATAATAATATAACCAATTATGCTTCATTTACTTTGGTACTATCAACCACGTGCTTTATTGAACAAATTTTAATTAAAATTTCGTAATTATTGTCGAAGTAAGTACTTTACCTCCCGCAATTGCAAAAAATAGTATATGCACCTCGGGAATAAAGTGAATTTTTTGTCCTGAGGGTAATTTTTGCCCTCGGCTACGCCTCGTGCAAACAAACCTTTACCCTCAGGCCAAAAAAGGATCACTTTATTCCCTTGGTGCATAATGTACTATTTTTTCGAACCCCAATCGTACACCATTATAAAATATTGTCATTAATCAATTTTTTTGGATTTTTAGCCTTGCCAAACGATTGCGATAACGATTTAGACGATTTCGAAGAAAAAGACAATTAATAATGAAAATTGTCAATTTATTATAATAAGCCAGTATATTAGCTTTAAAAATTATTAAAATAAACCTTTATCAAAGAGATATAGGGTTTTTATTTCATATTTTACAATTTTGAGTAGATTTTTCGAGGTGTCTCATACCTGGATACAAATTTTTTTGTTTCCGAAAAACTTATGTTTAGAAAATTGTTCTAAATTTTACATGATAATGAAATCACCAAACTTTCTTCGGACAAAGTTGTGTATTTTCATTGCCTTGAAGCTGGAATATAGAACACCCGATTTGATTTAACCAATGAACATTTATGGCCCAAAAACAAAACCCGTCTCATACCCGGGAACACTCCCCTACATTTGAAGGAAAGAAGCAATTTAATCTGTGATGGAAATGATTGATGATTTATTATTGTTATTGAAAAACATTTAATTACCATCTTCTGTACAAACTCTAAAATCATCTAAAGCCCAAAATTGTTCATCACAATTATTATCAAGACATTGTGTTTCTATAGATAACAATACTTCTGATATCGTTGTGGAAAGTGGTGTATTCCATTTTACATTTTGCCACTTGAACTCCTAATAACAAACGAAAATTTAAATAAAGTCATATTACTGTATGAACTGATATATTTACGTGTATTGCTTTTACAGTTTTCGTTAAAATTGTGGAATTTGTATTGCTATCTAGTGCACTAATAGTCAAAGTGCATTTTGAACACATAGCAATATATAATGAAATGCATAATTTATTATCTTGGATTTTAATTCTTGGTCCTAAGTGTTCATTCACAGTAACTGTAGTCCAGCTAAATTCATCTAATAAAAACATAATTATACAAAAAAATAATAATTAAGCATGGTAAGTACAAAAAAAACTATTCCAAAAGAACGATATTAAGAAAATTTTTCTGAAAATGTAAGATTAGTTAGTAACTTTTGATATAATTAATATAATAAATTCCAATTAACTAATGTTAAATAAACCAATTGTCAGCAGATACACACAATATTTTCACAATTGACAGCTCAATATATATTTTTGATGAATATTGGTTTATTTAACTTTATTTAATTTGAATTTATTATAATATTATTAATGAAAAATATTATTCTGTGGTTTTATTATAAAAAAAATCGGCTATGTAGACATCGCATAACTTTGGCGTTTACGTCAAAAGCTTATGTCAAATTGACAGTAACAAAAGGTGGTCTAAAAGAAATTGACACTTGAACTTTTTTTATTTTGTTCATCATTTCCGCAATTTTAATGGATTTTCACCATTTTCAGCTGGCCTCTAAGTTTAACTATGATACATGTTCATGCCGAATTTCATGACATTTGATTTCGCGGTTTAACCTGCGCGATTGATACTATTTTTATTCGTACCCTAAAGACCACATACTGACATAGAGACGAACATGTTATTAAAATCTATTACAATGGTATCAGAGCATGATAAGAAACATTTTAATACCAAAATTTCGATATTTAATTTTTGAGTGGATTTAAATACTTTCCCTTATACATACGTATACGTATGGGGAAAGTAAAAATGTTGTTTTTCATATCGTCATCACCTCCGGACTCCTTAGACTAATAATTTATTATTACTAGTATAGAGTTTATTACTATTATGTAGAGTACTTTTTTATCAGAAATTCTCTAGTCACTTTTGGGAGTGACGTAAGAAAATCTGTAGTAATTATCAAAATACTAACATAAATTAAAGAGAAAATTTAATATAAAACGTTTTTGATGATAAAATGATTATTTACAAACATTTACAAAACAAGAATATTATATCAAAATTAACATAGCTTAGCTTTTCCAAATTAAACAAAAATGAGCAGTTTCAATACAGCTTCATTTGATATGAAAGATGCTGTTTGCTACATCTTATATTAGTCTTCTCATACCAATATTATAAATAAAGAGATCACCGTTTGACCTCATGTTGTTCGGACAAACTACTGGACCGAATTTAATAAAATTTTTACTGACAGTTTTTTAAGATCCGTAAAGTAACAAAATTATCTAATACCGAAACAGCGTTAAGTGAGGTTTTACTGTACTTTGGTATAATACAATATTTTTACTTTCCCCATACGTATACGTATGTATAAGGGAAAGTATTGTAATTCACACATAAATCAAAAATTGAAATTTTGGTATTAAAATGTCTCTTATCATGCTCTGATACGATTGTGATGGATTTTAGTAACATGTTCGTCTGTATGTCTGTATGTGGTCGTTGAAAATTGCAGAAATAATAAACAAAATAAAGAAAGTTTAACTGTCAATTACTTTTAGACCACCATTTTGTTACTGTTTTAATATTTTACTGTCAATTTGTTTAAATTTGTGTCTAAAACAAAGTTATTTCAAAACTCAGTCGCGGATCGGAAAAAACAATATTTTGATTCGCAATTTTTAGTTTTAAAATGTTGGTAACTAAATGTCAGTGAAAGTCAGAATGCCAAAATACTTCTCCCAAAAATAAAAAAAAATTATGGTTCTATTAAAAAATTATTGATCATTTTAGTATCTAAACAGTTTTCATTAACAAACAAGGTTACAAGAAGTATACAAAGGATTTATAGTCAAAAACTTTGTTTTTACGGGTTGTTTTTTTTAATTTTATGAAGTTTAAAAAAGCATGCCAATTGTCCATTTGAAATTGCCAGATCCAAAGTAACTATACTTTAATTTAAAATTTTGAAATAAATTCTTTGACTCTTGGTCGTTTGAAGAATAATCGTATGTTTTATTCGGAGTGAAATCAATTTTCATTTTCTTGCAACCTTTCTCAAATACAATAAAAAGCTGAAACGTCATTCTGATGACAATTGTATTTACAATTGAAAGCTTAATATATAATTCATTAATTTATAGTTTATTTAACTTGGTTTCATTTGAATTTATGACATTATAATATATCAAAAGTTATATCTTACATTTAGAAAAAGATTAAGGTGTCCGATGTGCCAACGTGGTACTGCCAAAGCGGGAGCGGGAGCAAAAATTGCAAAGCTGTAAGTATTTTGTATTTTTATTTTTTTTTATTGTAAGATGTATTCTATATCTGATCAAACAAATAGTCATATTTAAAATACAAATACATAAATACCAAAGTAGTTTTTACTACCACTTTTGCAGTATAATACCGATGGTCTTTAGGATTTTTAAAAATCATTAATATTGAATATTACTTACAAGTATGAATTTTCCAATGAGCTGGTCCTAAGGTTCTTATAAGCAGATCTTGTACCGTAATGTACTCGTTTTCATCATCGGTGTAATGTAAAAGAGTGTTATTGTTTGTATTTAATTTGAAAATAACATTATTTTTATTAATTGCGATTGTAAAGTGTTTCCAGGAATTAATACTTAAAATTTCATACTGCAGTGTCTGAAAAATAATACATAAATAACATTGTTATAGACTATCCAGTTTAAATCGTATATTCAAATCAATGTTTCTAAATTACAAAGCTGCGTTGATACGCTCGATTTATCCTATCACTCAAATTGTTATTGATATTAGTAATAACAATCACTGGTAATAACTAATACCTAATTCATATTAATAAAACAAAATGTAGTTTTGCAAACAATTTTAGTACAAAAACAGTAATAAATTAGTAACACAGTGCTATGATCTTGTAATTAAAGCACTTAATTAAATTAAAAAAAAAAAAATTAGTAACGACATCTATTTTCGAAATATATCATGGTACAAAATTTCCATCAGGTTAGAAATCTTTTTAAAAATGTTAATTAATGCTATATTATAATACTAACTCCCAGTTGTTCAGTTCTAATTTAAATCGAAAGGATTGGTTTAACCCGCAACTGAGCATTGTTGTAATATAATTATGTAAACCGAGTTGCACTCACGTCTAAACATACGAGTAGATGACGTCAAATCAAATTGAAACAATATTGGCAAAATTGTAAATACCGTCCGATTGCCACAATTCAATGCTGTTGGACAAGTTAATATAAACCAGAGCTGTATGAAGCACTTGGTCAAAGTAATTCAATTGCCAAATACTTGGTTAATGGTAAAAATGTTTGAAATAACAAATACTAAACCCCTTTAAAAGTAATTGACATAAATCAATTACTAAATTATTTTACTAAGAAATATTAATCAAAATGTAATACAATTAACACAAAATTATCCAAAGCATTCCAATTACTAAAAATGTTTCAATTTACTCAAAGTAATTCAATTACTTAAAGTAATTCAATTGTCCAAACTATATCAATTAGTGCAATTATTTCAAGATCTAGTTTTACTAGTTAATGTGGAAATCGAAAGCTTGTCATAATTATGTATTATTTATTTACCTATTTATTAAAAAATTAAAATTCAAAAAGTAAATGGAAAAAATGTTTCTCAATTACCGAAAAAGTAATTCAATTACCAAAGCAATATTAAAAACCCAATTACCAAATACTTAAATACTTTACTGATGTACACATACTAGTAAAAGTTATCTTAAGAAAACTCTTTCTAACTTCTTGATGTCAATTTCCAACTTTATTTAAATTTTTTTTAAATGGTTTCAGCATTTAATTACTTATTATTGGTTTATTCATTGATTATAAACATTAAAAAAAATAAAAATATTATTTTAACAAAATAAAGTGATAAAACTAAATTGTTAACAAAAATACATAGCAAAAGTCGGTTAAAATATTATTTAATATCCACAATGTTCGCCTTTTTTTCCGACATGCGTACTATTCTGGAAGGCAGTGATCTGGTATACTTCTGACACTCAGTAGAACTAATTTTGGACCAAATTTCAATAATTAAAGCTCGGATATCGTCAACATTTCTAGGTGCTTTCTCTGCTATACGAAATTTTATTAAAGACCACAAGTTTTCAATAGGTGAAAGATCTGGAATCTGCCGTGGCCACGTTAAAACATTGATATTTAAGTTATTTAAGTAATTTCTGACCACTTTGGCCTTTTGGATTGGAGCATTATCTTGTTGCAGTATAATTAATTAATGATTAATTCAAGAGGTTAATTAATGATTAACTTCTTTTCTTTAGGTATTATTACGTCTTGTAAGAGTTTAAGTATACTGCAGCGGTAAGTTTACCTTCAAAAATTACTATTTTACCAACGCCAGATGAACACACACATCCCCAGACCATAACACCTTTGTCAAATGACCAAAGCAGGTTTTGTACACTTAAAAGACAAAACTTCAGTTGTTTTTCGACATATGTACATTCTCCCATAACTATATTTTAGCCGAATCCCTGATTTATCGGTCCATAGAATGGTATCCCAAATTTTTTTGGCTTTAATACATCCTCAGTATATAAAATTGCATCCATTTCCTTATGAATATCTTGCTTATGTACGGTATTTTTAGTACAACTCGAACGTGCTTTTACATGCATTGAGTCGACGTTGTATCGTATTATGGATATACATTGACTTGGGACTTTATTTGAAGTTTAGGACGAATTTTTTCAGTAGATAAAATAGGGTCCGTATTGCAAATAGCTTGAATTTTTCTATCGCGCCTTTCCGTAGTAATTTTTGACCTGTCTTGGCGCTTTATCGCCGCCATTCTACCTTCCAGTAGAAAAGCATTAATTACTTTAAATATTGAAGGGGTAGATTTTCCTAATAATTGGGCAATTTCGTGCATTTTTTTCCTGTTAACGTACAACTTGATGATCAATTGCCGTTTTTCAGTGGTCAAATATTTAAATTTTCCCCATTTTACTGAAACCCATATTAAAATAAAATTAATTTGAAGAAAAAGCAGCAAAGTTATAAATTTTTCAAAAATATTACACTTGGCCTTAAGTAATACAGCGTATTTTAAATAAAAATTGAATGGCTTAATACTGAGGTAGAATTTAACAAATATGATCTTTTGATATAATACGCACTGTACGTTTAACTCATAGAATTATGCAATTTTAACCTACTTTTGCTGCGTTAAAATAAGGATGTAATGAAATATGTTGTTATACACTTTAATATATCAAATTCAATTCCGGAATGGGACGTTTCGCCGTGGCCGTTTCGCCGTGGCCGTTTCGCCGTGGCCGTTTCGCCGTCGCCCATTTCGCCGTGGCCGTTTCGCCGTCGCCCATTTCGCCGTCGAAATTATCAAAATCAAAAGTTACAATTAAAGTTCTATTATATTACATGTAAAATTAAATTTAAAAAAAAAATTAAATAAGAATACAAATTAAATAAAAAAATATATAACCTAAAAAAAGAAGTACTTATTGCCCCATTTGGAAATTGTGAGCAATACCACGGAGGTATTCCGCTAAGTCATCGTATTCGTCAAAACGGTTAACTATACGCAATATTCTATCATCCGCGTCCCTGTATTTTTTTAATTTTTTAGAAGGTTCTACTCCAGCTACAAGCTGTTCGTAATAAATATCGCGGCTTTTCTGAGCTGATCGAAGACCGTCGATGAATCTCCATAATGTAGGATGCTCAACGCCTAATTCAGTTTGTAGTCTTCGATGGGCTGCTTCGGCGTGGTTATTCGTACGTTCTTCGCCATTCAATGTTCTCTCACGCAAATTCCACATTTCAAATTTGAATATCGGATCCCGCCGACCATTTCCTCTTCGGTTTGGTCTTCCAACGTAAAAGTCTTCAAACCATTCTAACAGACTCTGCAATGGTGGACCCAAAATAGCGGCAAGCGCATCAATAGCTTCATCAATATTTTGCCTTGGTACAAACGCTAAAGCAATTACCATCTTTGCCTTGAGGGCAAATTTAGAATCTTCATTATAAGTACCTATTAACCCTAACTCGGAAAGCTTTCTTCTCATGTTTTGAGCAAGGTGGGAAAAGCAGCCTTTGATTGAAACATTAGGAAAGCACTCCTCAATTGCCAAGAACGCAGCTTGTTCGTAATCACAATTTACAATGTTTGGATTCGCATTTGGTGCGACGGCGAAATGGGCGACGGCGAAACGGCCACGGCGAAATGGGCGACGGCGAAACGGCCACGGCGAAACGGCCACGGCGAAATGGCCACGGCGAAACGGCGACGGCGAAATGTCCTAGACCCAATTCTGGTTTCTCAGTATGTAATTTTTTTTGCAAAACATTATTTATTATTGGAAATATACGTATAAATATTTTTAATTTCATTTTTTAACCTACTTTTGCTAGTATTTATGTGTATCTACATATTTTAAATTACGAAGCCTTAGGATAATTTCGAAAGTATGCATGGGCGTATATAAGGGGGGGGGGGGGTTTGGGGGGTTCAAACCCCCCCCCCCCTTAGCCTAAGCAACTACGTAAATTTTAGGCAAATACCCATTTTCTATGACACGGATTCCAACATGTTCATGCAATTTTTAATATCCATTTGATTGATTTTATTTGGGGTTTACAGCTCTGACTTTTTATGGCGTTAACGAAGTCACTGGCATAAGCTGGTTTATGGAATTAAGGGGGAGCTAAAAGGGCTGCAGCCCCGGGCCTCCAAATTTTTGGAGCCTCAAAAAATTGCTGGACTCTTTCTTTAAGTAAGAAAAAAATGCTTTAAAATGTTAAAGTATACATCTGTCTTTTATAAAAAAAAAGTATAATAAAGTACTATGTATGTATAATAATTATTATTTTTTTTTTAATTTTACTTTTGATCTAAGCGCGGTTGACCTTGAAATATCAAAAATTTTCGCCTGCGGCGCATTTTGCCAGGCCATGCAAGTCAAGAGGCTTTCAAAGAAGTTAGCCCCAGGCCTCACATTACCCTTAATCCGGCTCTATGTAAAGTTGTAAAGTATGATGTTGAACCCCCCCCCCATATAAAAGTTATAGCTACGTCCGTGTAATTGAATTACTTTTGCATTAATATTTGCATTAGTTCATCCAAGCTCTTTAATTAAATAACTTTCAACTCTGACATAAACAAGCGTGAGCACTGAATGAATTTAAACGTTAACAGCAAGGTTAGTTAGAATTTCGTTAGGAATAAGAACTAAAATTAGAGATATACAACGTACACCTCAATATTTTTCAAAAGTTACCCTTATAGACTCAACTCAAATTATAAACTCATCAATTATAAATTAGACTTTGCGATGAAGCACGTTCATTGGAATACAAAATTGACAAATATTATTTTTACAGATAAAAAACCATTAAATTTGGATTTGATTGGACGATTTAGGTAGATGGAACATTATAACCACAATTTACGGATGGAAGAAACATTTTTGTGTCGTCGACAAATGGGTGATAGAAGTATTATGTTGTTATGATTTGGTCGGAATTGGGTGCTGTTTTAATGTTATAATTATTATTATTAAAATTTAAAAGTAAAATATGATAAAAAATAAACTTAAAAATTAGAACTTCCGGTCAATTGTGTTGTATTTAGTATGTAAGTAATTGTTAAATTTAGTATTTAACAAAAACTAAACAGAACGTTAAAATAATATAATTTGAGAATTAAGAAAATTTTGAAATTAACAAATATTATTTCAATTTCTATTTAAATTAAAAATTTAATTTAGATACTTTTCATGTCAAATCAAAGATAATTTTATAATATTTTATTCACCTAATGCTCAGTTTCTTCACTCATACATAGGTAAACTGCCGACAAAACAACTTTTGGTTTTCTTCATTATAACAAAATTAGCCAACAAAAATACTAAGGATATCTTGTAACAAATTTTGGTAGAATTTATTTTGGTTTTATTGCGCACGCTAATGCCTTCGTGCTTCAGACCGTACGCTTGTGGTATTATCAAAATTTATTTTGGATAAGTAAGCAAATTTTTGATTCTGGACGCGAGGTTATTATTTTATGATACCAGCTTGTCGTTGTGTTTTTGAAAATTTTTCGCCAATCTCGTTAGGTAGGATTTTGTTGTTTAATTACTATATAATTATTAATTTTTTAATCGCTTATAGGAAGCACCTTTTTATTGCGAGTCGAAATTTTTATTGGTAACGAACGGCAACATAGTTTTTTTGGAAATTTGCTACATTCCATTTGAATGTGATAGTTACCCTTTTTGCTGGCACATTTTGCGTTAAGTGCTTATCGGCGATTTAGTATTTTGATTTTGGCCGCCCGTAATTATTTACCCTTTGAAGGCGTTAGCACCAATTTTTTTAATAAGAATTGAGAACTTGTCACGAAGACCCGATCTGCTGAAGTTCCCGAGAATCAAGCTGCAACACAGGGAAGAATTTCCGAAGCCATTTTTCCATTCCATCTCCAGACGTTCGGGGCGAGACAGAAGATTAGTTTTTTTTCATCTTTCTGCTGCTGGTCTGTCAGGTTGGGTTCACCCCTGTATAAGGAATTATTGTGTAAACTTACTGATAGCTATCGGGGTAAGTGTTTTTTTTTGAATTCTAATCTGGCGGGCCAATTTATTTGTTATTTGAGCAGTGCGTTCAATTTTGAAGTTAAGTGGCGTAGTGGCTACTTTTTCGTAAACTTTTGTTTTGTAAACGCGCCTGAACGTTCGTTTGAGTTATTTTTATTTTCCTTCAAGACGACTGACGATTGCACTGACCACTGTAATTTTGGATTTGTGGTATTCACAAATAAATATTTTTTTTGAATTCGTTATTTTTTTGAGAGCTATACTTGCAGCATTTCCGAACCACTACCTCGCGACCGCAATATTTCAGCTAGTTATAACAACTTGGGTTCTCTCACTATTTAAAAGCTGGTTTCGTTATCCAGCGTGAGAGGAAAACTCTTGTAACCCGCAAGGGAAGCAGGAATTTTTCGTTTCAATCTTAAAAATACAAGTTATATTAATGAAACCAGAGTAAATCTTAGTTTATCATGTTAACATATGTAATAAGAATATTATCATAATTGTAATTGTAACTAATGTATTAGATAAGTAAATTTTTGTAAAGTTGACAAATTGTTCTTCAAACAACTTGCCAACTACTAAGTCAGTCTGTATTGTACATTCTCAAAGTAAAGTTTAGGTTTTGAGTAATTTTGTATTTTTTAAAAAATCTAATTTCAAAGGCCTAAACATATCTGGCGCAGTCGGTAGGATAAGTCCGAGCTATTAAATTCGACAAAATCGCGGATTAATAGTGTTTGTTTTAACGATTCACGGACTTTGCCTTTGCAAAATTGAACAAGCAGCCCATCACTAGGAGTGCATCGCCGAGGTTGGGCAACCCAAAAACTAAATTGAAGATAACCAGGAGGACCAATATCGCCTACTGGGAGGTCGACGATTTTGGCAGTTAAGGACAACTTCGCCGAAGCTGCAGCAATTGGAGAAATATAGGAACCACGAACAGATCAACTCAATGATGAAAATTCAACAAATCCTGTAAGTCCCTTTCACTTTACCTAGAGATTTATAGTAATTGTATTGAATCGGGAACGTCAATTAAGCGAAAACTAATTATAACCAGGATATTATTGATCCTTACGTATATTGATTTTAATCAATTGTTTATGTCCGATTTGGAAGAAAATTGCCGTCACGGCAATTCGTAGGGAAGTAACTATAATGGCAGTACCAAAGTTAGAAAAATTTCATATAGACAGTGTACCAGATTTTGATGGTAACTGTGCTACATTAGCTATTTTTATTCAGGCTAGCGAATATTTGCTTAATAATTATACTGATAGAATAAACGTTAACAATCCACAAAATGAATTTTTACTTAGAGCGGTAATAGGAAAATTAAAAGGACGCGCTCTTGAATTAGTAGGTAGTCGTGGAAATTTAAGTAACTGGAATGCAATAAAACAATTACTTTTGAGATTCTTTTCGGATCCGCGAGACGAAAAATGCTTACTTGGGGATCTACTTCATGCTAAACAACAAAGGATCGAAAATGCGGTAACATTTGGTAATAGGTGCCAAGATTTATTAAGCTTAATTTTAACAAAATTACAATTAGAGGAAACTGATGTAAGCGCGCGACAAATGAAAATTCAAATATATGAAAAACAAGCGCTAGACGCATATTTAAGGGGTATCAATAATAATTTGCCTATTAGATTAAGGAAACCAGATAACTTGGAACAAGCGATTAGTTTTGTGATAGAAGAAGAAAATTTTGCGTATTCAAAAAATAATTTTTCCATTAATAATAGTAATGTAAACTCGAATAAACCACGCGCAATAGGTCAACATACGTATAATGCAATTCCGCATTATAATTATCAAAGTAATTCTAATACTCCAACATACCAGCAAAACAAACCTACATATTTTAATTCTAGACCTCACTTTAACCATAATTTTAATAATAATTTTAATAAAAATTTTAATAGCGGAAATTCAGGAAATTCGCGTTATACAAATTATAGAAATAATAATAGTACTTATTATAAACCATTTCAATCACAGACACCGTTTCGACAAAACCAAAATTATCAAAATAATACAAATAGGCAAACACCAAATTTCAGTGAAAATAAATCCAGACAATTTCGTCCAGAGCCAATGGACACATCTAGCGGAAATTCTAGACGACCCCAAAACACCTTTAATACTCCAAAATTTGTATCGGAAGAGTTGTATCAAACGGAAGTTGACCAAAACGGTATAATTAATAACGAAGAACGCGAAGAACAAAATTTTCAATGGGACCACCCACCAAACGATATGACATAATTGATGTTACAAATATTAATACGTCCGCATTGCCATATATAAAAATTCCTCATGTTAATTTTAAACTTATGTTAGATACGGGATCCACAAAAACTTTAATTTCGCCACGCGTAGTTGAAAAATATTATAAAAAGTTTATTAAGGAAAAACCTTTTAAAATTCGATCGGCTCATAATACCACATTTCATAAACACGTTGTACGAATTCCGTTGCCGAAAACTTTTAAAACTAAAGAATATTACGACTTTTGCATATTTGACTTTAATCCTAGATATGATGGATTAATAGGTATGGATTTATTAAGACATTTAGGCGCAAATATTGATTTAAAGAAAAACGTTTTATATACTAAACACGGAGTAATACCGATATATTTTGAACCATTAGAAACAAAACAATTTAAACTACAACCGCGGCAACAACAATTTGTAAAAGTTCCCATAAATTCGAATAATTTAGATGTAGGCATAGTCGAATACAAAAAGTTGGCTGAAGGGGTAGAGATTCCCCAATGTTTAGTAAAAATAAAAAATAGGGAAGCAATTATTAGTATTACAAATAGTAGTGAATCAGAAAAATTAGTGAAGGTAGAACCCTTAAATGTATTAGAAACAGAAGATACAGAAATGGTAGAAATTGAATACGATACAAATAAAGATAGGATACTAAAAGAAAATTTGAAAAATCTTAGGTTAGATCATTTAAATGAAGAAGAAAGTAGGGCAATAAAAAAGATTTGTTATGAATACCGAGACGTTTTTCATAGTACCGAACTACCTTTAACGTTTACTAATATTGTGAAGCACGAAATAAAAACTACCGATGACGTACCGGTATTTAAAAAAGCATATCGAATGCCACATTCACAACAACGTGAGGTAGAAAACCAAGTTAACGAACTGTTAGCTAATGATATTATACAACCTTCACACAGCCCTTGGAGTAGTCCGGTAATTGTTATTCAAAAAAAATTAGATGCAACAGGAGTGCAAAAGTTTCGTATGGTGATCGATTATCGATCCCTCAATGAAAAATGTATTGATGACCGATATCCAATTCCTCTTGTATCGGAGATATTAGATAAGTTAGGAAAATGTTTGTATTTTTCAACAATTGATTTGGCATCGGGTTATCACCAAATCGAGGTGGACCCTAAAGATCGAGAAAAAACGGCTTTTTCGACACCGCGAGGTCATTATGAATATAAACGCATGCCTTTTGGTTTAAAAAATGCCCCGGCGACCTTTCAACGGGTAATGGATAACATTTTACGCGGAATACAAAATGAAGCATGCATTGTTTATTTAGATGATATAGTAATATTTTCTACATCCTTGCAGGAACATATCGAAAAATTAAGATTAGTATTTGATAGGCTAAGAAAAGCAAACTTTAAAATACAAATGGATAAGTCAGAATTTCTAAAAAAAGAGGCTCAATTTTTAGGTCATGTTATTACGACGGAAGGGGTTAAACCGAATCCAGCAAAAATTAACGCAGTAATAAACTATCCAATTCCGAGAACCACAAAAGAAATTAAAGGATTTTTAGGCTTAACGGGATATTATAGAAAATTTATTAAAGATTATGCTAAGGTAACAAAACCGCTAACCATGTGTTTGAAGAAAGGACACAAAATCGAGCACACCAAGGAATTCATAGATTCATTTAATAGATGTAAAAATATTTTAGTTAATCATCCCATATTGCAATATCCAGATTTTGATAAACCCTTTATAGTGTCAACGGACGCCTCAAACGTGGCAATCGGTGCCGTTTTATCCCAGGGAACTGTAGGGTCGGACAAACCGATTTGCTATGCATCGAGAACTCTAAATGACTCGGAAAGAAAATACAGTACGATTGAAAAAGAATTATTAGCTGTAATTTGGGGAGTGAAATATTTTAGGCCTTACTTGTATGGTCGAAAATTCGTTATTTATTCGGATCACCGCCCTTTAGTTTGGCTGTCGAAATTGAGGGAGCCAAATTCAAAATTACAAAGGTGGAAAATTAAGTTAGAAGAGTATGATTACGAAATCATATATAAAAAGGGTAATCACAATAGTAATGCGGATGCGTTAAGTAGGGTGGAAATCAACAACGATAATAATCTTAGTTTTAAAGATTTTGAAACAAAATTTGCTTATAAACAAATATTAAATTCTCCCACAATTATAGAAAAAATTGGAGATCTCTTTGAATCTCCTCCGGAATTTTCCTTATGCCATTGCGTTAGTAAAGATTTGTATATGAATGCCGGAATAGCTACCGAATTTAAACAAAGATATGGACAAGTTTCACATCTAAAAAACCAAAATCCACAATTAAACTCATTTGTTCATTTGAGAGAAAATCAAAGATACATTTTCTATTTAATAACTAAAGATAAATATAACGAAAAACCAACTTACGAAACCCTGTTTAGATGTTTGATTAATATGAAAGAATTTTGTGTGAAAAATAATATTAAGAATTTAGCAATGCCAAGGCTAGGTAGCGGATTAGATAAATTAAAATTTGAAAAGGTACGTCATATGATAGATTATGTATTCGGAAATCAATTTATTATAGAAATATATCAGTTAGAAGATAATAATTATCATGATAGAAATATGGAAATAGATGTAAATGCAATAGAAAATGAATCCATGATCAATAATTTTGATGAAAATGAAATTGATGAATTATTAAATAATGATCAATGGGAAAATAATATTATGACCGAAGAAGGGTTAGATTCAATAATAGAACAATTAGACGATTCGGACACTATAAATTCGGTAAGTCGTAACAAAGAAATAGTTAATATTAAAATATGTTCAGATGTAATAGATTCAAAACCAAATCAGTATTTTATATATGAAGTACACGCACTCATGAAACCTGTCAAAATAGAGACAATAGGTAAAATCAAACGATATCATGTTCAAATCAATAGTAATGATGAAGAAAGCATAATCAAATTTTTAAAAGAATATACGACAGAATCAAAAAAATATTATATGTATTTCGAAACGGAAACACTATTTCAACAATTTAATAGAGTAGTACAAAAACTATTTAATGTAAATGGACCCGAGTTAATTTATTGTACGGAGAGAAGAGAAATTTTACACGAGCCAGACATGATAGAAATTGCCATACGAAATCAGCATGAAGGTAAAACGAACCACCGCGGTATTTCCGAAACTTTAAAACAATTGCAGAGAAAGTATTATTTCCCCCTCATGCAAGAACACGTAGCAAAGTTCATTGCTAATTGCGAAAGATGTAAAAGAAGTAAATACGAAAGGAATCCACCTAGGATTGCAATGATGTTAACGGATACACCACATCGGCCTTTTGAAAAATTACATATCGATGTTTATACGGCAGAAAATAATAAATTTTTAACTATTGTTGATGCATTTACAAAATTAGGTCAGGCAATCGAAATTAAATCCAAAAACGCGGTAGATATATTAAACGCCTTAATTAATTATTTTTCATTCTACGGAACACCAGAAACTATCAGCGCAGATCAAGGTTTAGAATTTCACAATCACATAATCGAAGAGTTGCTCGAATCGCACAAAATTAAAATTCATTTTACGACCCCTCATCATCCAGAATCTGATGGAATAATAGAAAGATTTCATTCTACTCTAGCTGAACATATTAGGTTATTGAAAACAAAACACAATGAAGCAGTAACGACCTTAATAAAGTATGCGATTATTGCTTATAATAATTCAATACATTCTAGTACCAATTTGACCCCATTAGAATTGACATTAGGTCATACCAAATTACGAGATCCCTATGATCTATTTTACGACAAACAAATGTACAGCGATTATCTTCAAAAACACAAAGAAAAGTTAGCTTTAACCTATGATAAAGTCAATGAAAATTTAATAACAAATAAAGAAAGAGTTGCAAATACGAGGAATAAAAATGTGAATAACCCCTTTTCAGAAGGACAAATAGTTTACGAAACTAGCTATAAATACAAACGAAATAAAACCGGAGAAAAATTTAACGGTCCGTTCATATTAAAAACATTGCTTCCTAATAATAAAGCAATTATTCAAAAAGTTGGAAGTTCGGATAAGAACCGTGGTAGGACAGTGCATTTAAAAAATTTAAGACAACCCATTGTTGCAGAAAATTCTTCATCGCCCTCGTCACCGCAACCATCTACTTCGCAAAGTGTTCCAACGTAGAAATAAATCAAATTTCAAATGAACAAGGATTACTTCCATTAAAATTAGGTATAGCTTATAATGTAATTGATTATTGGAAATTAATACAAATTTATGATATGTCCAGTATAAGATTAGAATTAAATAAGTTAGTTGATAATTATAATAAGTTAAATAATTCATTTCATGAAACCAATTATGGTATCGCTTATGCAAATGAAATGTTTACTTATAGATATCTGTTAGAATATAAATTTGCACAAATAGAAAGTAAGTTCAAACAAATGACAGTGACAAGTAGTAATGATAAAAATAGACGTCCTACACGCGGACTGATAAACGGGTTAGGATCAATTTGGAAATCAATTACGGGAAATCTTGATCAATCGGACGCCGATCGATACGACGCGGCTATCATACAAATTAAGGAAAACGAAAATCAAATAAAAATTATAGCGGAACAACAACTTAGCATTACGGATAAAGCGTTGCACGTGTTTAATGAATCAATGACCAAGTTACAGCATAATCAAATATTACTTGAAGCCAGAATAAATGAAATGGCTAATGTATTGCAAAATGTTACCACACTGTACTTCAACGAAATAGATAGTTTTGTCTTATTAAATACTATTTTTAGTCAATTAATTTCAGCTGTAGAAATATTAATAGAAATTGTAGATAATATTGAAAATGCTATTACTTTTGCTAAATTAAATTCATTACACCCTTCAATAATTATGCACGACGATTTAAAAGTAGAATTATCAAAAATTAATACTCATTTAACAAATTTAAAATTGCCATATAATCTAGAGGAAGAGGACCTCGTCAACTATTATTCCACGATAAGAATTAAGGGATATATACGTCAGGAACAAATAATATTTGTTTTGGAAATTCCTTTAGTAGAATTAAAGTCGTACGATTACTATAAACTTTATTCCTCACCTGTGTTAAAAAATGAATACTATCAGATCATCATTCCAAAATTTCCTTACCTAATGTTGAACGATGAACAGTATGGATTGAGTGATAATAAGTGCAAAGAAATAAATCAGTTAAATTATCTGTGCAACGAACAAGTTACTAATTTAATATCAAAAAACAATCCGTGCGAAGTTGATTTAATTAGTTTTAGTGCAAATCATAAAAACTGTGAAATTCGGAGTAGCTATTTAACAAAAACAAAAATTCAAAAACTATTAAATAATAAGTGGTTAATTATTACTGTTAAAGCAACTATAGGTACTAGTAATTGTTCCAATATAGTAGAAAAGGTAATATTGAACGGAACCTATGTAATTACAGTTCCAAAAATGTGTAGTTTTAAAATTGACAAATCATGTTTGAAAACATATCAAAATGTAAACCCATTTATTAAACATTTTAATATACCGACGATTGAACTACCCGACGAGAAGAATCATCTTCGTATTATGGACATCGATCCAATCCATTTGGACGACATCAATCTCGATGAAGTCAAGCATTTAGATATGCAGTTGAAAAACGCACAAAGAAAAATTTCGTCAATAAAAACAATACCTTTTCACTATAATAATATTAGTTTATATACCATTTTTATTTACATAGTAATTATTATCTGTATTTTATTCTTAATCAAAAAGTATTATCCCACTCTAAGAACAAAGGTTCCAAAAGTTACAGGTCAAGAAACGATGAATCCTTTAGAAGAAATATCCTTGAAAAATTAAGTTATTCAACTGTAATTTTTTCTCTTAGGCGTGGAGGAGTTATATTAATGAAACCAGAGTAAATCTTAGTTTATCATGTTAACATATGTAATAAGAATATTATCATAATTGTAATTGTAACTAATGTATTAGATAAGTAAATTTTTGTAAAGTTGACAAATTGTTCTTCAAACAACTTGCCAACTACTAAGTCAGTCTGTATTGTACATTCTCAAAGTAAAGTTTAGGTTTTGAGTAATTTTGTATTTTTTAAAAAATCTAATTTCAAAGGCCTAAACATATCTTACATTTGGTTACATTAAATTGAGCATGTGTGATAAGCATAACTTGTCTATTTTATGTCAGTTCATCTTATTAATCTAATAACTTACATATTAATAAATAAAAAGATTTGTTTTGTCGGCGGTTTAGACTGCCGACAACTTGAAGAAACGGGGCATAAGAAAATTTTGTAAAAATAAATTATAAATGTAATTTTCTTACCGTCATGTTATTTTTACTTGTCGAACATGTCGTAGATTCAGTAGAATAATATCTAAACTCATATTGTAAACATTTTCTTATTGAAGCTTGCCTAGGATTTAATAAGATCCAATAACATTCTGACGAATATGGATTTTGGCCAGTACATAATAATATGTCAGCTTGGTTTTCAACTCGGATTGAAAAATTTATTGTAAGCTTATTTTTGACATTATAATATCTAACGGCGTGAAGAACCTGATAATTCGTTGAATAAATTACTTCAAACTCTAAAATAAAAATTGAATTTAAAATTTCTTAAAGTAATAATAAAACTACACTAATAATGCAAAACAGTTGAATATTGCTGTAAAGTTGTAGTAATAACAGAGAGTTGACGAAGTTCAGGTTTAATTTTTACAAAAATCTCACAAAATTAAATTTTTCATACCGATTTGGGTAAATCCTAACAAGAGCAAAGCAACATACTTTACGAGAGCGTCTGATCTGGAGACTATAATGAGATTTTCCCAATAGCTCAATGAACTTCCGGAGACAAAACTAAAGATATTTGGCACCGAAGTCCCCTGGAATAGCTCTTCCAAATACTTAGAGGTGGTTCTGGACAACGAACTTTGGTGGAACATCCACATTAAAGACGTTACACTCATTTCAAAAGGTGCTATTACCACATTGGGGCCCTTGCTAGACAAACAAATCGTTTTAAGTCCAAATAATCACGTATGTACACTGTTCCATTTTGGGTTATACGACTAGGTCACATAACGTGCAATTAAGATCCTACTGTACATCTCAAACAGAAGGTTGCAGGAGGATTTCAAACTAATACCCATCGTGGAGTTCATCCGTAGTACGACAGTAAACTCTATGACCCCGTGGATACCTCGGGGAATCCAATAATCAAGAAGTTGGGCAACTACTAGCTCAATAATTTGCATTAATAGCAAATGCATTAATAGCGGGAGCAAATCCGGACAAGCTGGAATAAATTTTAATCTGTTTTATTTCGACGAAGAAAATCCGTGTTAATTTTGCACACCTGAGCAGGGCCGAATTTAAACGCTATGCTCAAAAAAGGGCCAAAAATATATTTGCTAATATTAGTAAATATCTCGATTAGTATGAATTTTAGAGCTAAATACGTGGTAAACAAAATTAAAGAGGAGTAGGTATACTCTATTAAAAACGTTTTGTATGTTTTTTCCGTACGACTACCTGTTTTGAAGTTATAGTCGTCGTAAGCCCAAAAGCTAAATATTCTATTCTGCACACTTGATAAGTCAAGTAAAGTACTACTCGGCGCGCTTTTTTAAAGTGATCTCCCCAATAGGCCTAATCCACTATGCCATCAACTTAGCTAACTTCAAGTTTCTTTCGAGGTTGTCGGCTCATCAAAGTTCTTTTCGCATTTTTGATGTTACTGGTTGTTCAATATAACCCTCAATATCATGAATCCCTTTAACATCTGCCTTATATTCCGGATCTGGTTCATAATCTTCAGAATATTCTATTGATTGATCTATATCTATTTCTATATTGATAGGTAAATTCTTCTTGTGGCGTCTTCGTCGTCTAGTTCAACCACTTTCAAAGTATTCGAATAAGATTTGCACTAGCCAATACCAATTACAATGAGAGACGGACCAAAGAGAACTTTTTCGATGTTTCCTTTTTAGACCTCTCTTCGGTATACCAATATGCTTCTTTTTTTGTAACTTTTTCGTTTCACAATTCACAAAATGATCAATATTTTGGACTTTAAATATCAAAGTCGATTATTTATCGCAATCATATTATTTTATCTCAATGAACCGCAAGTTTATTTCTCAGAAGTCTTTGAAACTAATTAAGAGAAAATTAATTATCTTCAAAAGTCACCCAATTTTTGAAAAACCGCCCAATCTTACTGGGAGACGAGATTATATGGTGCTTGGAAGGAGAATAATCGTATGATGATCTTGAGTTAAACATTCCCTATACAATAAAAGTAGAGTTGTCCAACATAAAACAAATATCAATTCAATTTAAAGCCTTAATAGTATTTGTATGTTTTTGTAAGAAACTAACAAATGCCTATTATATCCAGCTTTCGATGCCTATATAACTTCGAAACAGGAAGTTGCACGCAAAAAACTTATAGAACATTTTTTATAGACAATTTAATTTTATTTAATTTTGGTAACCTCATATTTTGGTCTAAAATTTGTAGGAATCGATTATTTACAAATTATGAAGAAACAACATTTTTTGGCCCGTTTTTTTAAGATTGCGATCAAATCCAGGTTTCGTGGGATGATCAAATTTAATAGGTGCTTTTTAACACCAAATCAAACAAATTAAAATTATTTCCAGCTTGTCCGGAATTGCTCCCGCTTATCAGCTATTTTATACGACTTCTCGACTGGCCCTATTATGTCAATAAATATTAAGTAAAGTTCGGCTACAGTTAACAAATCCAATTTAATACAAGTGCCACCTTGTTAACTGTTCGAATAGCAGCATCCATCAGAAGGATTTAAAAAACTGGGAATGAAGTAATACTGAAAATTGGACGGATTGTCAAGAGAATAGAATTATGTCCCATCTATTTCGAACAAGCAGATGGTTTTTGTATGAAAATCGATACTTTATCACATCAATCAATTATTTGAAGTTCATTCTTAGTTTATTCACTTCTGTTTTCTAACATATTTCGTCGCATTTTGTCAACTATGATACAGGTTACCATGCTTTACTTGCTTTACCATTTTCTATGATGTCACAGATCAAAAACAAAATAAGATATACATAATGTGTTAAATGGCGGCAAAAGGTAAAAATTTAAATATTAAAATTGACATAATATTGTATAGTTTTCTAGATTTTTATATTGTAATCTTGCAAAACAAGCTTTGAGACTTTGATAAATCTAGAAGTTTTGGTGTCCCAGAAACAGAAAAAATTAGTAGATAGATACTTATTAATTCCTTACTTACCTTCCCATCTATTATCTGTAACAACATCCAAGCTAGTTAAATAAGATTGTTGTACAGTCCAATTCTCGTTTGTCCATGTAGATGTACACAACTCTAATTTTTTCATTTTACAATTAAGTTCTTCATAGTAAGTAGGTACATAGATTGATACTAAACAAAAAAAATAATATATTTTTTATTAATTTTTAAAAATTTTGGTTATACGTAATTTAACAATTATACTCGTACAGCCTTACTAATAAGAATTCCTTATTCAGGAGTTATACAACTGTTTAGTTATACACTGTATAAGAGATGCATATTCTTACTAATAAACGTCATAATTTGGGGTAGTCCCGTGTAGGCGCAAATTTAGTTTTTACCTATGAAAATGGATTGCCAGCAGTAAAATACTTGTAAGGGCTACAAAGATATGATTTAAAAATATTGGGCTAATTATATAAATTGATAATTTTAAAAGTGTACATTTTTTACTTGTACTTTGTGTACTTTGAAGTAGGTATAATTTTTATTACAAGTACAGTGTACGAACACTTGCCAAGTTCCAAAAGTGGTTTTCTGCGCTTGGGTCCATAAACAGATTCGTTCACCTAGCACTTCAAAATATTGCTGTGTCCTGTGTATTCCTACCTTTAGTTCCATTTTATTTAATTTTGTTTAAGAATGCGCAGCATCGAAGTTTTTGGAGGGAAATTTTGGATAAGGGGTAGTTCGAGGGAGATAATGCCGGACGGCCGCGATTTTGTTAAAGTGATCAAATTATGGATTTGAATTGGAAAATTAAAAAGTTTGGTTTTGAAAAATTAATTTTATTGAAATGTTCATGAAGTGGAAATCAAAATTAATAATAATTAAACGTTAATTTATGGTATTGGAAGTTATTTGGTAAATTAAAATTTGTTAATGATAAGAACATGACGGATGTGATAAAGGGTATCACTTTTATGAAAATTTTTAATAAAGATTGAATTTATTATTAATTTGAAATGCACGCCGAGAGAAAATAAATAACATAGCAATATAATGGAATTCGGATCTGAAGAAAATATGAACTAATTTTTTTCATTCTTTGAAAAGCAATTCCCTGATGTTAATGATAAATTGAGTTTCTGATGAATGTGATAAATGCACACGCCCCCTCGAGAGTTATTCGAATTACTAAGAAGCCTGCTCCTTGATTGACTGATAATGTTCGGCTTCTAATGTCTTTACGAGATAAAGCGTTTTTAAAATTTTAACAAACGAAACTACAACGGTACTAGCTTGATTATAAGAGATTGAGAAATTTGACTACGTTGTTTCTTCGAACTGATAAACATGCTTATCTCCAATCCATTGCTGATGAACGCAATCCTAAACAGTTGTGGAGAGCACTTAAAAGTCTTAATGTCGAAACATCTACAAATAATGAAATACCTGATGCACTAATCGATTGCAATACTATCAACAGATGTTTTGTTTCTGCGGGCAAGTCAGTTAACGATGATGAACTTATTAATCATTTTTCAAAGCAATAAATTTAAATCTAACACTGAATTCAGCTTTAAATTAATTGGGGTTCCTGATGTTTGCCAAATAATCTCTTCTATTAAGCCTTCTACGACTGGTACAGATGGATTTAACATCTTTCTTCTTCACACCGTGCAGTCCATATATTTACCCTTTCATCACACATCATTAAATCATGCTTACTTGAAGGTGCATTCCTTGCTGCGTGGAAAAAATCACTGGTAATTCCTTTACCTAAAGTAAGACCACCTTCTGAGTTTTCTCACTTGAGACCTTATAAGTTATTGAGTGTCTTCTCCAAGATGGTTGAACGAATTGTGGAGAAGCAGTTAGAGCATACTGGATGTGAATGATATTCTTCCTTGTGTGGAGTCGGGATTCAGATCTATGCTTAGTTGCAGCACAGCCATCCTTGGCGTAACAAATTATAAAATCATTGCTGCTGACAGGGATATGGTAACTCTTCTCGTTTTGTTAGATTATAGCAAGGCATTTGACACTGTTAGTGATAAGTTGATGATTGCCTTACTGAAATGTTTCGGTCTTACGGAGGGAGCTCTTCGGATCCTCTCTGAGTTCTCTCTCTTTGACGCTAGAGCTGAACAGTGACAGAGCACATGTTCAGCTGTTTCGTTTGCTTTATTACATCCTCGACATTTGGGGTCATCTACAAGTCCCATTGTGTTGAGGTGTTTGTTTAGTTTGCAGTGTCCAGTTAGTATCCCTGCAATTGTCCGTAGATTGACTCTGGACAGCTTTAAGTAGTATTTGGAATGTTTACCAGAAGGTGGCTTTATCGCCGCCCTTGCTTATCTACATTCGGTTTCTATTGCCCATCTGCTGGAGTTCAGTTATAGGATATGTTGTTTTAGGAGAGTATCGACTGTTTTGACGGCTGGTGCAATCATCGGTCCCGGGCCGCAGGGAAGACTGTTTGAACCGTTTCTTGACAGCTCGTCCGCTTTGGCGTTACCTTGGTTACCTTGGTGCCCTTTTACCCAAGAGAGGGAAAGGGTGTTTGAGTTTGATATCTCATCCAATGCCTGGATGCATTCTAGTACCAAGCCAGAGGTGACCCTGTGACTTCTAAGTGTCACAAGCACCGCCCTACTGTCCGTAGATATCTGAATATCTTTGTCGCGGATAAATTTGTCCTGGACTGTCTTTGCGCAGTGCATATACCCATCAGTTCCGTTTGGAAAACTGATGTATACTTGCCCAACGGTAAGCTCATGCTTAGATCAAGTTTGGCAGAAAAGATTCCTGCTCCTGAGCCAGCAGTGTTTTTTGATCCATCCGAGAATAGACAAATGTCATATTCGTGGGTCTCTCCTGGATTCAGCAGGATGTTATATTTCCTGTCAAATTTATATTTGGGAAGAATTCTGTCCGGTTGAAGGTGCAGTAGAGGTACTTTCGCTGAGTAATCCTCCAAATTCCGCATATGACCCGTAGTTCCTCGCCTGTTATTCCACAGCCCCCAGCTGCGTAGTCTGAGAGCAGCCCTAACCGCCATCTCCTGCACATGAAGATCAAGTGGTGGGAGGCAGAGGAGGGTCTCCAACACCGCAGTGGGAGCCGTTCGCATCACTTCCGTTACCGATAGACAGATTAATCTCTGACATCGGTGCAGGGAGGACGCTGTTGTTACTTGCTTGGTTCTAGGCCACCAGACAAGTGCACTATAGCAGAGCATAGGTCTGACAACCGCAGTGTAGAGCCAGAGTGATCTTAGGGGAGAGATCCCATGACCGTCTCATTGCCCTTCGACACTGCTAGAAGGCCATCCTTGCCCTGTCGATTTTAGTTTTTAGATGTTTCCCCCAGTTCAGCTTCTTGTCAAGTATTATTCCCATATACTTGGCTTCATCCGCCAGTTGTAGAGGAATACCCATTAAGTTTTTTATTGGTGAACAGAACAAGCACAGTCTTTGCCGGATTGACCGAGAGAGAGTGCTCAGTACACCATTTTTCCAATATTTTGAAAGCTGTCTGCATTCTCATGCAGATCCTTTAATTACGGCCCCTTTAATTTTTACGTCTCCAACTCACACCTCCACGGTCCGCCACTTCAGTACAAAACTGATCCATTTGTCAATAGTTGTGGTGACACCGTATTGGTGTAGTGCTGCATTTATACTTTCAAAGGTGGTTTTGTCAAAAGCCCCCTCGATGTCAATGTACGCTCCTAGAGTTGACTCTTTGTAGCCCAGTGACCTTTTGACTCGCCCTACCACTTCGTGTAGTGCAGTCTCAGTAGATCTCTCTGGGATATACGCGTACTGATTTTCGTGTAATGGTCTGCGGATCAGAACCGTATCACGAATGTTCCTATCGCACAGTTTCTCCAAGGTTTTCAAGAAAAACGAGGTCAAACTGACTGGTCTGTATGATTTTGCCAGGGAGTAATCACTTCAGCCTGGTTTTGGTTAAAAAATGACTTTTACCATTCGCCATTCCTTCGGTGTGTATCCGTGTGCAATGCACGCCATATACACTCGCACTAGGTGACAGAGCAGGTGCTCCAGGCCCCATTGCATTAGGGCCGGAAACGCTCCGTCAGGCCCAGACGATTTGAAGGGGCTGAAAGATTTGATAGCCCATGCCGTTTTGGCGTCAGTCACGACATTCATTGCAGTTTCCCAATTGTCTTCGGTAGGTGGTCGACTTATAGCATCAGTCCAGTCGAAATCTGACACTATTCTACTATCGGGAAAATGTGTTTGTAGCAGTATTTCGGTGGTTTGCGAAAGGGTAAAGACTGCCGGGTTACTGTTGTGAATCTTTAGCCAAGATCTTATTTAGTCTAGCCGCAGCAGCAGTTGTTTCAATGCCGCTGCAGAAGGCTCTCCATGATTCGCGTTGTTTATTGCGAATTGCTTTCTTAAACTCCACCGGTGCGTTTTAAACGCTGTCCAATCGCTATAGTTTTTAGACTTTTCTCTTTTTCGACTTTTAGTTTATGGTAAACTAAAAATGGTTACTTTGATTGCGTTTGTTCCTGAGAATGACATTTTTCACTCGATTACAACTTTGGAAAATTATTTACCACGAGAATTAGATCCAATTTTAGAATGATTTACAAATACATAATATATTGGGCGACTTAGAAATAATAGTACCAGAAATATTTCAATGTTTTCTTCAAATATTTGATCTGTGTATCAACGCACGTTGGATGGAATTAATAGAACTAATAATTACGCCGAAGTTTTTCATCGAAAAATACAATTAGGTTTTGGTAGTGGTTTATTTCATCCAACGTTATGGACCTTTTTAGATAAATTAAGACGTATTCAAAAATCAAAAATCAGATTCTTCGATTTTCCGTCGCCGAATCGACGCGACGTACTCAAATTTTCTGTCGCCGAACTGCAGTCGCCGAAACGACGTGTAATACCTTATTGTATATGGATCTTGCCTTGCTTCTATCAATATTGGCCGGGTTCAGCGAGTTCAGAACAGATGCCTCAGACTTATTTATAGTATACGACAATACGGTGCAAAAAGAGAGTTTTCGATAATGCTCTTCGTCGAGCAGAGTGCATTGTTACATTAGTGGTTATCGTTGGTGATCCAACTCCAAAATCTTTGATGTTTTGCGGGAGTACATGAATTGGGAGTGCTGATCGGGGTGCACGCGGTCGTGGTGTGGGAGGGACCTGAGTGCGCGCGTGTGCCAGTTTTAGGGTTAAGTGGAAGAGCAGACAAAGCCTGTATGTAAAAGGATTCATTCTGAATTTCGCCCTTTCTCGTAGCTTGCTTCCTTATTGGGTGTAGGTATTAATTAATATTGCTTATGTATATTGGTACTGTGGCAATTTGTGAGAAATAAAGACATTATTAATATTAATAAAATTAATTAATTTAACTTTTAATATGTATCCATTTTCTGTAGCCACCTGATGATATACACAAGCTGTATGAAACTTGTCGTGGAATATAATATAATATAAAAAAATAACCATATTTGCGAAGCAGTGCATTTTAAATTTTATTATAAATAAACTTCGCTAAACGTAAAAATTTTCATTATTATTATTATTTGGTCAATCATTTTATGAAGGTCATCTTCTTCGTAAATATTTGTAAAACTGTCGTATGGCAATGTTGTTGTCAGTGCTTCTCTTGATTTAATTCCAAACAAGGTTTTGTTGGGAGATTGTTTGATTCCTGAATAAAGAGCACTATTTTTCAAAAATTGTTGTGTTGTTATCCTACATCCACGAAGCCAACATGTTTTCTCTATTTTGGTTAGCTCTTTCAAGAGAACCCTAACTTACAATTTTATTTCAATATACAGATTATATACAACTTACAAATTTAATTTCTGCATACAATTTTAAATTCCAACCAATATACAAAAAATAGTTTCCGTATTCTTCGTTCCCTCAGAGTGGAAAACTTCCTGCGCCGGCTCTTTTCTCTCAGGGAGCTCTTTTTCTCCTTGAAGTAATAAATATAATTTCACAGTCACTTATAAGTAATAACATTTATTGAAATAGATAATCAAATACACTATAATAAAAAAATACTTTGGTTATCTAATTGCATCACTAAAATGAAAACGCTATCCTAAAGTTTGAATTGTGGATTTTCTCCTAATGCAAGATAAATTATATTTAAATTTATGGAAAAGGTATTTTCTTGCCAAAAAAAGATGCAAGAGAGTTGACATAGAGGAGTTTTATGTTTTTAACAATTTTTTAACAATTTTAGAATTTTTAAATTTATATATCATTTTGATTGTCGATCCACTACTGTTTGAATCTGTTTTTTAAAATAATTTCCTCCCGACACAGTATCCTGAAGATGGTATTAAACCGAAACTAGTACATACTAAGATTTGTTTTATTGGCAAGAAAATACCTTTTCCATAAATTTAAACTAAAGTTTGAAATAGCAAATTCAATACCTATTAAAAAAATTAAAAATTTAAAAAGCTTTTTTTCTCTAGATATGTGTCTTGGACGAGTCCAAGACTTTCTTTTCAATCAATTCAATCAAGATTAATCATTTGATTGATCTCACGACCGAAAATCTAATATTTACTGTTTTAACTTAAATTAAGTATTTAAATTGTGTAGTTTTATTATGGCATTAGAAATATTGAATATAATTACCACGAGTTTGTTCTTTGATATAAGACGGTGGATTCCAAGCAATTCCAGAATTCAAATTATCTCCGCTAACTATGCAGGTAATATTATAATACCCACCGTATAATAATTTTTGTAGCACAATAGTTATATCTGAAGTTGGAGAAGGTATAACTATTATAAAATACCATTGAAGTAACAACCTGAAAAGAAATGAGAATATTGAAATAGATAATTAATGTTAACAGTCTTAAAACGAATTTCGAAAACAAAAACTCAAAGCAAGGTGAAAATTTTTATCTGTTAGTAATAATTTATTACTTGTTTGTACTAATATGCTCTAATGTAAAGATCCTGTGCTCTAATAAAATGTTAAACTAGTCACAACTACGTATTTATTTATAATGGTTATAGGGGAGTGTCGGGTGGTTTGAGCCATGCTTTGTTATTTAACTATAAAATTTCACTGGATGAAGATATCATGAAGCGGATGTACCTACTGTTAGAAAGCTTACCGTACTATATCTACCCATATATATCATGGATTTTTCGAATTTAAAAAATAATCTTAATTTTTTTTCCAATAGGTATACAAAATATAAATTTGTCGGGTGGTTTGAGCCACCTTAAAAAATCTGAAAAAAGCAGTAGATAACTTGGTGAAATGAAATGAAAACGCACAGTGTCAATAAAAATGAGTTTTTTATTGTTCAAATGGCTCCAAGAAGAAAAAAAAAAGATTCGATTAGTTATCCGATTCTGGATGCAAATCAGAGTCACAATTTTTGCATACTGAAAATCACAAATTTTTCTAATAAAAATACAAAAAATTCACGTTTTCTATCAATTCCAATCGATAAATATAAATACATGAGCAAAATCGCAAATGACCAATAAGTTACTTTTCATAGTCTTATAAAACCACGGACTGGCTGGTTAAAATTTGTCTGAAGAAACTTTACACTCAACTTAATAATCTCTTCATTATTAATTTTCTATTATTTTAATTGAGAAAATTTATGGAGTGAAATTGTGATTGTGAGAAAGGGATTTCTTCCATAGAAATAATATATTTGCATTATAACAATTTATTATTTATAAATTAATTAAAAATATATTATGTATTTATTATAAGTGAAGAATATTAAGTGAAAACGTTAAATAGAATGTCACAATAGTAATTTTTTTTTCATTCTTTTATGATAAATGGCAAATGTAAATGATGAAGCTCAAGTTACAAAATAGTATACTCAAGATTCCTCTAGTTAGTCGTCGTCTTCTTTGTCTGGCTGCTTAAATTTAATTTCTATGAAAAGGAACTTATTGGTCATTTACGATTTTGCGCATGTATTGCGCAATGTATGGCTCAAACCACCCGACACTCTCCTACCTATTAGTTTTGTATAGTTTTGAAGAAAGTGCTTATTATTTTTATTCTTATATACGGTAGCATGATTGAAAAAATTACCGAATTTGAAATTTAATAAGTCACAATATTCTTTCCGTTTTTTTTAATATAATTTGGAGAACACACTTGCAGAAAACGATTTAACCACGAATTTAGCGATTGTTATATCTCTTCCACAGGAATTTGTTTTTATTTTACGATTTACTTTTAAAGCTGATCTACAGTTTTAGTTTTTGATTTATTTAGCTGAGATTTTAAACAGCCCCACAAAAAATAATCACAGTGTCTACATATCAGGATATCCCCTACCCATAACAAATTATATTGTAATGCGTTTGAAGTTGTCAAAACAGCGTATAGGTAGTATTAAAAAGTTATGTGGAAAAGTGAATAATATGTTGTAACCAACAAAATTTTATGAACTATACAAATAATTCACTGTTTGAGTAGGGTTCTAATAGATATTGGAACAATTTTGTTTTAAATAATTTTCGATCATCAACATTCCGATGTAAATCTGTAGGTAAATCTGTAGATTAATAATAATAATAATAATAATAATAAGCACTTTATTCAAAACTAAACAAAACTAATACAACAAATTATACTGTAATGCGTTTGAAAACGTCAAAGAAAAGCTTATTACCAAGTTACGTGGTGAAGTGAATAATATGTTGTAACCAATAACATTTTATGAACTATATTGAAATAATTTTGTTTTAAATAATTTTCGATCGTCGACATTCCGATGTAAATTTGTAGGTAAAGCGTTGAAGAACTTGATGCTAGTGTAGAGTACCCCTCTCTCGAAGGAGGCCAATCGATGAGCTAGAATAGGGATCTTCGGCGTAGGTCTTGTATTATTATATTTTTCTTGGTCAAGATGTTGAAGATGATAATTATTCTTAATTAAATACATTATGCACTTGTAAATGTGTAGCGCGTAAATTGTGAGTAGTTTCTCCTTTTTAAAAATTCCACGACATGAACCTGTCCCAGATATTCCACACACCATGCGAATTGCACGTTTTTGGACTACGAATATAGTGTCGATTGTTGAACAGCTACCCCAGAGGGTGATTCCATATTGCAGTAGTGAGTAAAAGTTAGCATAATAAATCATCTTCATTGTTTGTGCCGAACAAATTTTCGATAGTACACGCATACCAAAACATACAGAACACAACTTTGAGCTCAGACGTTGAATGTGGACCCTCCATGAAAGCGATTCATCCATGGACACTCCTAGAAACTTTGTCATCGACGCTGATGGGATGTTATCAATATTTACAGGTGTAGTTTCTCTGTACGTTGCACGGAAAGTTAATATTTCCGATTTGTCTTCGTTGAGCAATAGACGATTGCAACTCAGCCATTCACCAACGCGTTCTAAACTCTTGCAAACTGCTTGCCGTAGTTCCGTAATATTTTCACTGTGTATTAGTAAATTAGTATCGTCCGCATACATCAAAACATGAGTGGTATCTTCTTCAACAAAATTTGGAAGATCATTTATGTAACATAGAAATAGCAATGGACCCAGTATGCTACCTTGAGGTACACCCAGTGATGTTACCATCTCTGTAGAGACCTCGACTTTTATACCGTTGTTTATCGATACCTGTTGAAGACGATTGGTTAGGTAGGAGTTGATAAGATCGTAAGCTCTCCCTCTAATTCCATATCTGTGTAGTTTTTCGAGTAATATGTTGTGATCGATGCAGTCAAAAGCTTTGGATAAATCAAGGAAGACACCACATGGTATTTTTTTCTTATCTAATAATTTAAGTATTGTTGTTGTGAAAGCATGCAAAACAGTATCGGTGCCTCGTTTCTGCATAAAACCGTGTTGTTGATTGCTCCATAATTTATAGTCGTCAAAAAATTTAAATATTCTGTTATAAATAATTTTCTCAGGAATTTTTGAAATTGAGTTGAGTATACTAATAGGTCTATAATTAGCTATATTTTTAGGATCTCCTTTTTTACAGATTGGTATAATTGTAGCTACTTTTTGGGTGTCTGGGAATATTCCTGTCATTATGGATTCATTAATAAGATGAGTCAGAGGTTTTAATATTGACTGTTTGACATATTTTAGAGCAATTGTGGGAATTCCATCTCTTCCGCAACATCTTTTATTTTTCAAATTGCTTATCACAGTTGCAATTTCATCTTCAGTTACAGGTGCCATATTTATTGTCTCTTCGCATATAGGTGGTAATATAATTTTGGTTGATTTAGTCGGAAGCTTTTTCGTTACGGATTCAGCAGCGCTTGTAGTAAAAAATTTGACAAGTTCATTTGCGGAGTGTTTAATATTAAAATCGCTTCTAGGTTTTCCAATGTATATATTATTTTTAACAATATTCCACATCGTCGCTGATTTGTTGTCCGAATTTCTAATTAAATCATTGTTATAAGTATTCCTGTATATCCTTATTTAACATATGATGATATTTATTTTTTTGTATATTCGTTGTCCATTTAGTATGTAAGGTCTCATTACGTACAAGATATTTAAAATTCGTTTGCATTCTTGTGTTTCCGCACTCAATTTCTTGTTGTTGAATTTTGAAATTCCAATTTTGCTTCTAACAGTAATATTTGGGACATGCAATCTAAAATAATATTTCAGTATTTCTACAAATACATTCCACTTCATGTTGGTGTCTGTCGCGTTATATACCTCATTCCAATCTTCTCGCATAACATGCTCCTTGAGGTTATTCAGATTTTCTTCTGTTAACAGCAGTTTGGTATGTCTTTTGATATTAATATCTACTTTATTAGTTACATTAACGTTAATTATTTGACTAAGATGATCTGATAGATTTTTGTTTATTACCTTTACAGTAGCTTCATCAATATTTGTAATAACGTTATCGATGCAAGTTTTGCTGCAATTGTCATTTAGGTAGGCTATCCGAGTATATTCTGTTACTTTAAGTTTTAGATTGAAAGATAGTAGAAGGTTATTAAGTGTACGAGTATTGCTTGAACTTTGGTCTTGAATATTTATATTGAAATCACCTGCAATTACAAAATTATGGCGGTCATTTTCTAATAGCTGTAATAAATTCTCAAAGGTCTCGAAAAAACTCCGAACTTCGGCGTCAGGTGGTCTATAGAGGCAAACAACGTTGATGATTTTCCCATAACATGTCGTTTTACATCCTGCCAATTCGATACATCGTGGAATAGTTAGGTTATTTATTTCAATATAGGGTACCCCTTCGTGTTTTCTAGAAATGTAATTGGCAACCCCTCCGTGTTCTTTAGATAATCTACAAGAATTAGAGATTAGTTTAAAATTTTGTAATTGAATTATTTCCAATTGTTCGCTTGACTGCCAGTGTTCACTCAAGCATACCATATCGCAGTATTCTTCGGCTAAAACTTCTTCAATCTGTTTTATTGAGGTTGTGAGGCATTGAATGTTTTGATGAATGATTGTGAGTGTATTAGCAAAAGTAGGTTTTCTAATGTTAATTATTGGAATTGTACTGCAAATGTGATTTATGGAGTCGTTAGTTATTCGTGAGCGTTGTCTAAAAAATTTCTTCCTAATCCAAAATTAAAGCGAGCCCAAGCCACTCCAGCAGGCCAGAATTCCGATTTGTAGACTTCCTCTTTGAGTGCAAAGTCAATTCCTATCATAAAGGACTTATTATCCTTCTTTTTTGAAGGGATCTTAGGTGTTAAAGCCTTTACATATACGTCCAAACTCTGGTTACCACTTTTGTTTTTAATGTAGTTTGATATCATTTCTTCTGTTACATGATCTTTTGTTTTTGATATATACATCCATAATTTGCCGTTATTTTTTTCTCTTCCGGAAAAACCCATTTTCTGTTCTTCTGACAATGTACCAGATCCCAATTGCATTTTATTCCTGCTTGCCAAAGTTCTTTGCTTATATGTGTTTTCTATAGTTTTAATTTCAATGCTTGGTGATACTTTTGGAGATTTCCTATCGTTTGCTGTCAGGAGAGATTCTGAATTAGGTGTTCGTTTTGGCACTTTGAGAGCCGTTGCGTAGTTTATTTCAGCTGGAGTTGCCGTTACATCTTCGACTTCTTTTTCATTGTTTAAAGTAATCGTCTCATGTGTGTTTACGTTTGACATTCTAGCCCATCTGCCTTGTGGAATTTTATCTGTTTGATTAATTTTAGTGGTGTTATGTGTGTTGCCCATAGTTCCGAGTTGGTTCGATTTATTGCCATTTTTTAACGACAACTCATTTTCTAGGAAAGCAATCTTTTCTCTTAAAAGGATACCATTTTCAACCAATAACTTATTCTTGTCTTCCAACTCCTGGATAATTCTTTCAAGTAATTCCACTTCAGTTTTTCTAGGTTTTCCACTTATTTTAGTCGCGTCGCGCATTTCATGTTGACTATTTCCATTATGAACCCTTTCGAATTCTATATCATGTACCCCATAAGAGTCTTCGTTCCTACTAGATTGAAGCTGATTGGAGATTGCGGTATTAGTTTTTATCTCGTGAAGTTTAGGAGGTTATGTTGCACTCATCACATTTCCAAGTTCTAATCTGGCTGTTTTCTTCCAGTTTTTCGAGTTTTTGTCCATCAATATTCATACATACCATGTGAAACAAATTGTTACACCCGGCACACTGAATTTTATTGTCACAATTCCTATCAATAGTCTTCTTGCAAACAGAGCACGCCAAACCACGTCCGCCCGCCATATTGTTGTATGAGAGTAATCAAAAAGAAAATTTATATACATCTCGAAAGATTAATGTATTAAAATACATAGATACTAATCAAAATGTCGTGAATCAAAAGTTTAATTAAATTAATCCATGAATCGAATAATCCGATTACTTAGGGGAGAGTGGGGATAGCGTAGACACTGGGTTACAATGGCATGCTTGTATTTTCGGCATTGTTAGTGATTTTGTTGCTGTACATGACTATGTTCGTAACATAGTAACATAAGAGCTGATAAGAGAAAGAAATTGACGCTATGATATCATCGAAAGTTTTTAGATAGCATAGTTTGTTCTAAGGTTCTCAACCTCTAAGTTGGAAATTTACGTAGTGACTACGTAAGATTTACAATTATTTTTACTACATCTTTTGTAATCTTTTTATTTATAAGTGAAAGGTTAAGTCTTAGGGTACATTTATGTTGGAGCTGTGATAAGTGATAAGAGTGAAGAAATTTCTTAGCTCTAATCGATGTTCTATGGAATTACATTGGCTTGCGCGCTGCTTCAACATAAACAGTCACATAATACTTCAACGTTTTGCTTTTCTCTGCTTCGCTAGTATCGCGGCTTTTAGCGGTTATCACAGCTCCAACATAAACGTACCCTTACAGATATGTGGATAGCTAGTTCATAAAAATGAATGCTTGATTTATATAAATTTTCTTAACTTTATATAATTGTCCTGCCATAACTTTTACATGACATATCTTTTACTCAACTGCCGAAGGAGGGCTACCAATGTTTTCCTAGCTTAAAGATACTACTAATATTGTAAACAAATGAAAGTGAAGAAAGGGAAAGCAAAGAAAAATTTATTTGGTGGAGTAAAATCATTCGGCGAGTCTAATTTTAAAATAAAATATTGTTCAATAAATTATAATGTTCGTAATAATTTTTAAAGTTTAATAAATTATAATATTATTTATAATTTTATTTTTTAATTTTTTAATAAATCTCTAGTTCATATTATTTAAAAATTATAATTAGTAAATTTATTTCTCATTATTTCTTGCTGTTGTCCTACATCCCCTACATGTCCAATGTATACTAGGATAATGTCCATAATATCCCAGTACCTCGGGTACTATGGACAAAATTAAGGTTTACTTTGTGACTGAATTCTGGAAATACTACTGCACCTTAGTGGCATACTTCAAGGTTAATAATCTTAAACTATCTACCCTAAAGTTTAGTAAAAAAAATAAATGCCTAACTTCATTGCAGAAAAATAAAAATAATAAAACGTAAAAAGTGTCCAAACCATCCCACTCTCCCCTATATAAATTTGGACTTAAAATGTTATTAGAATGCCCGTAGTCAATCTAATATTGTTTTTTCAGTTTATTGAAAATCTTAAATTTTAAGACAATATTTTCATTTAGAAAATACCATGATTTAAAAATTCAAAATGAGGATATTAAGTCCTTATATTCTAAATAGGTACTACTTGTAAAAATTTAAAATGTAAGTAAGATGTTTAAACTGTTATCTAATTTTTATCATAGATACGTACAATAAATTATTAAATTTTTACCTCCAATCAACCAAATAAATTGGAGGTATGGTAATCGAAAAATAATTAAAATTTTTTTTTACATTTTCGAGATTACCGTGTTCAGAAACGTAAAGATCTGCAAAAAATTAAAAAACAAATTTCTCTGTCGGTTGGTCGGTCGCCAGATTTTGTCCCTCGCTTTATTCCTGAACCATCCAACCAATCAGAACCAAATTTGAAATGGTAGTAGGGTTTACGGTAGAAAAGTGAAAATAAGGTTTTCGTCGCGATCTGTCAATCAGGAGTGCCACTACAAGAAAATGCTACAAGATTTTTAAAAGCGCTTTTGCCTTGTGATAGGTGGTTATTTTAAAGACCTTGGAAAGCTTTATCCAGAATAGGTGAAATTAATTTTCTACCTGTCATCTACATTTCTGTGTGTGGTCTTCTCCTGTCAATCCATCACCTTAAAAAGTCGTAAAACTCTCAGTATACATTCTCTTTTCACTCAGATAGTGGCTTTCCACGTATTTTCCTTCCCTCGATCTCCGTATTACCAGTGGTACTCCCTCTTTACCCATCCTAAATTTGTTACCACTGGTTGTATTATGGTCTTATATACTCATTTCTATTTCCTGCACTTATCTCGGTACTACTTTCTGCTTTTTCTTTTCAGTATGGTACCTAGGTAAGAGAATCTCTATACTTCTTATAAATCAACACGAGTTTGTTCGTTCACATGAAGATGTAAATAGTAGCCTTCCGCATATATTGCGGGTAGAGGGAAAGAGGTTCTTCACGCAGATTGCGCTATCGATCTTTATGCTTTTGACTGTCCTGTTTTCATTTTTAAAAATAAATGTATAGTGTAAACGTATGAAATATTCTCCATAAAATTCTTTGTCTTGTCATGTGTAGGAATTTTCGATTTTACTAAAAAAAATTCACACAAATTCGCCGCCCATATAATATTAAATTTGAGTTGATTAGAATTGAATTAATACATATTTTTAAGCATCGTTGGAAGTAGACATATCCAGCAAAATAACGGTGTTAAAATGATTTTGGTAACTATTGCAATTTTCAAGTACGAACGATATTAAAAGTTTCATCAATTGGTTTAAAAAAATTATTTTTGTTTTGTTTTTGACTTAACTTTTGTCCACCACCACGGCCGAAGGCCTATCTTTGGATTTAATGTTCAATAAGTCAATACGAACATTTTGATGTATAATTCTTGGTTCTACATCAAGATTGGAAAACGACTTTTATGCGAGTTCCCGCTTCACTATTGGCGAAGCATAATATTGTACGTACATAGGCAATTGTATTGTATTATATTTATATTATATTTTTGTATTAGTAAATTAAGGTGGAAATACGACTGGATCATACTTTTCAATGTTTTGAAATCTAGAGTTTATCAGAATTCTTAAAATATTAAACTGATTTATATTTTGTTTAGTCCCGAACTTAATAATTTATTGCAGAATATAGCAAAGGAAACATATCTTTCAATCTTAATTTTAAGTTAATGATTAGGTAGGTATGTATGTATGTATGTATTTTACATTAAAATTTAATATCAAATCTTCAAAGTAACTTACAATAAATTGTATTATTTACGTAACTTGAAAAAATATTTAAATTACTATTTCATAAATGAAGCCTCTTTTTAGCTACTTACCAATAATTAATTTTATTCATAATTTTAACTGTCCATTAATATTACAACTATATAACAGCTATAATAGAACAATTTTCAAATAAGAATATCTAAAAAAAATTTAAATACTCGTACTTCCTTTTTATGATTAGCTGACCACTACTCGTCATATGTTATCATTACTGATATAAAATTAGTTAAAAAGTTTCCCATATAAAAAGTACAAACGGAAAAAAATTAACGATAATATTTATTAAACCATAACGTACAAACCAAAAAGTGGTTATCTTTTTATTTCCTTTATATTAACTTCCCAAAAAAAATTACAATCTGTTTCGCAACAATAAGTAATTTTTTTGTCAATTCAAAAGTATATAGGTATAACCAGTATAACATATTTAGATATCAGCCCATTGCCTCATACCTTTAAACTAGTACATATAATTCACATGAACTATTTATGAAACCGGATAAAACAATATTCCACTCACATTATAATACTTTATTTTTTTATTTATTTCTTAATCTTCTCGTTAGATCTTGTGGCTTGTACCTCTACAGTCAGCGCATGTTGGATTGATCGTGTAGCAGATTCGTTGTCAGCTGGTTTGGATTATGGCAAGATCGTTTCGAATAATTTTATTTGGAACGAACCAGGGTGCATTCGGCGTATTTCTAAGTACCTTTTGCTTGAAATCTCTCGAATATCTCAAGGTTCGAGTTGAATGCTGAACCCCATAGTTGTATTCCATAGGTCCAGATCGGCTTTAGAATAGCTTTGTAAATGAGTATTTTGCTTTCTAGTGAAAGTTTCGATCCTGCACCCAAGAGCCAGTACATTTTCTGAAATTGTAAATTTAGTTGTTTTCGTTTGAAATCCAAATTTAATTAATTATTTTCCAAATCCATTAATACCATTAATAAAACCAAATCTTCAAATAAACACAACTTTAAATTATTAACAAACTTAAACTTTATGCCCAAATATGGACTCAAAATATAGCGCGTTTATCAACGCGTCCACACGCGTTGGCTTTTTAACAAATAGAGTATTTACAAAATAACGATCAATAAAATAAATAAAAACAGTTGTAAAGCAAGAAAAATCCATGACAATACAATACTGTGTACTATAATAATATGGTGTACCTTGGTATCCCTAGATAGCTCTTGTCTGTAAAATGTGTCTCTGATACCAGCATTCCATCTATGTTATGATTGATTAAAAAAATTTTGAGTTCTGGCCCTCTTTGGACCAGATCGTTGGCATTCCAGACTGCAATTTTTAACATGGGTGTCATTATGGCATCTTGGTGATAAGGGTTGTGAGAAGATTTAGTACAGAGTTAAAAAGGAATATCGGGTCAGTGGATCGCAAATAAAACAAAAAAGCTGTTGGTCGACGTTTCGGCTATACTAAATAAGCCATCTTCAGGACTAAAACAAAAATAGGGCAATACAAACATCAACTCCATGACAAGGGCTCGAAACACTTACCGAACAGCCAATGATGGTGGTTGTTTTGAACGCATATAAAATAAGGAAATATCGGCACACACTTCTGTCAGGTGGCACCCCAACCAAGTCAATATAAAAATTGTAAAAAATCTTTCCCAGTGGCATGTAGGATATACCATCACAATAAAAATGCGATAATTTTCCATCCTGGATAAGTAAACGCACCAAATTGTTGATTCATAATAAGAAATACCTGCATAAGTTGTACAAGCAGGCCGGATGTTGTCACATATCAATGCTTTACGCTAGCAAGAAAACAATGCAAACTTGCTATTAAGTTTGATAGAAAGAATCATATCATTGATGTCGAGCATAACATTCTGAACAACTCTCCCAAGCAATTCTGGTCGTTGTTTAAATCAAAGTTAGAAATTAGTGATCGAAATTAGTGATCAGGAATGTATGATGCTGCTAAATGTTGTGATAACGCTACTGACATAGTTAATCTTTTTGCTAACTCTTTCGAAAGTGCTTACTGCGATCATCCTAATATTGTAGCCAATGCGGAATGGGACTCTCGACTGGTGGACAGTGTTAATTTGACGAATATTGTTATTAGTGAACAGGAAGTGGCCGAAAAATTATGTTGTCTGAAATCTTCTTATAACCTTTGTTCTGACGGTATCCCTGCGATATTTGTTAAGAATTGTAACGAAAGTCTTCTTAAACCCTTAACAATGCTATTTAATAAATCTTTGCAATTGTCCTGCTTTCCCAGTGCTTGGAAGATTTCATCCATCACACCTGTTTTTAAGGGTAAAGATCGCTTACATGTGGGGAATTACATGCCGATAAGCTTATTATCAGTGATCCCCAAACTTTTCGAAGGGATTATCACTGATAAGCTCTTTTGGGCAGTCAAGAGCATGATTATCGATGAGCAACATGGCTTCTTTAGACACCGCTCTACTGCTACTAATTTATGTACTTTCTCGGATTATATCATTAATAATCTCGAATCGAAATCAAGTGTTGATTGTATCTATACAGATTTCACCAAGGCATTCGATCGTGTTCATATCGGTAGGCTAGTATTCAAATTGGGTAAGCTAGGCTTTGGTATTAACATACTCAACTGGATTGCATCCTACCTATCTAATCGACAGCAAAAAGTTAAGATCAATGATTGTTTCTCTCGTGAAATACTAGTTAAATCGGGAATTCCTCAAGGTTCCCATCTTGGCTCTTTACTATTTATTATCTATATTAACGACGTTAAAGAAGTCTTCAAGAATTGCAAATTTTTGCTTTACGCTGACGACCTAAAAATCTTTAGAGTTTCTAATTCCGTTGACGATTTTAATCTCATTGTTGATGATCTTCGCTCTTTTGAATCTTGGTGCTGTGCCAATTTTATTGATCTTAACATTTCCAAGTGTAAGTATCTACGCTTTACTCGTAAAAGAAATCATACCGAACACACCTACCGCTTACTAGGTAAGGTTATCCTAATACCAAATCCGTTTCCAGCTTCAATGACTTAGGTGTGACTGTGGAGTTCAATTTTAGTTTTAAATCACACATTAATAATATTATTATTAAGGGTAATCGAATGTTGGGCTTGATCCTAAGACATTCTCATGAATTCACTAGCCTGAGGGTCCTGAACTTACTGTTTGCTGCCTATGTTAGATCACATCTGGAGTATTGCTCCACAGTTTGGAACCCTTACCATTCCACCATTATCACTCGAGTCGAAAAATTACAAAGAAGATACGTGAAATTCGTTTGTTATAAGTTTCACATCTCGTTGGAAAGTGATTATAACTTATTGCTTGGCTATCTGGGTTTATCCCGGTTAGAAAATAGGAGAAAGTACCTCGACTTGTGCTTTCTGTACAAAATATTGCAGTACCTGTTTGACTGCCCAGCTCTACTACAATCGATCAACCTTTGGGCTCATCCTTGTGCGTTACGAAATCCGGACCTTTTCCTATCCGACTTCCATAGGACAAGTTATGGAATGCATTCACCTACTACTAGAATGATGACTCTTGCCAATCCGTTTAAGATTGACTTTTGTGCCAAGTCCCCAGTAGGGATTAAAATTCAATTAAGGAAGGATCTTGGGATTTAGATTTTTCTTGTATTGTTTTGATTTGTTATCAATTTGTAAATTATGTATATTTAAAAGGAATTATTCCGTCAATAAATCATTATTATTATATGAGAGGTGGACATCGTCTATCTTTTATAATGAAGCCCCCTTTAAAAATATATTATTTTAGTGAAATGTTTCAATCCAATTCCAAATTTATCACCTATCAATTATATGGAAACGTTATCACTTGCAACAAAATACTGCACAAAGGGGTCGATTAATGCAAAACTGTGAAATACGTTTTTAGACATTAGCATGGGTAGCCGTTATAAACAAAAATAAACGCGAGATCCCATCGGGCCTAAGAGATATTGAACAATGAATTTTATTATAAATCTTATTTTCGTCTATAAATTAAAAACATAATTTCATATTATAATTACTAAATTATACAATCTAAATAAATTTACACAAACATCACACATTAATAAAAAAAATTCCACCATCGTGGTCGCTCTAAATATAACAACATTACAAATTATTAATATGTACAATAAGACCTATTTAAATTTAACTTTATACATTTACTGATCTATGAGTCGCAGCTTCGCTATTATCTAAAATTCGTTCTTGCTTTTCTGATCCACTCTGCCAACCTGAATCTATTGTTCCATCACTGTGGCATCCTTGACCTTGAACTTCTTCATCCTCTGATAAGCTGACAGTGTTAACACCCATAATTAAACTAGAAATATTTGAATCCAAATTCTTGCAATTTGAAGACTGTAAATTTAAACTTTTTGGAGGGACATTTTTAGGATGTAATAAATTATAATTGTCAGGACTACTAAAATTTGTTGGTATATTATAATTTTGGCCATAGTTATTAAGACTAGATATGGTATTGGTTAGATTACTGAATGTTCCCGTTGGTGAACTTGTTGTTAGTGTATGGAAATTTTGTCTATAACTTCCTTGGTTAGTTTGTTCTTGTATTATTTCATACTGAGCATCTGGCGCTAGAAATTGATTGAGATCAGTATTTGAAAAGGTTCTATGAGGTTGCATAGATTGTATAGTGGCATTGTTATCGGATACAAAATTAACACAAAAATCTGAATTAGATAGTGTTGGTGATAAGCCATCATCCGTTATTTCTGTTAACGGCGTTTGTACACTGCTGCATAAACTATTCTGGGAAATATCTTTTGGAAGAAGTTGATTGCACGAGTCGTTGCTTAAATCAACAACATCATCTACATTTGGTAACGGAAAAGGTAATCGACTTCTAGTTGACATTTGTCTACTTCCCAACCTATGTACCAAATATTCTTCATCTTCAGTTACAGTGGAAGAAGAAATATTTTCTTGAAAATTTTGCAACATTGCGTTGGTTACATGTTCTTTATTGTTCAAATTATGTTGTTTATGCATGTTCTGTATTGGCAGTAACCTAGATTTTTGCATATCTAAGGCTTCGTCATATAAAGACGAATCTTGTCCATCGTTCTTAACAGATGTATTGCAGCAACTACTAACATCTGCAAAATATACTTCAGATTCCGTAGGCTCAGTTTTAATTACAGAACTTTCTTGATTTTGGAATGCCGCATTTTCAACTCCTTGCAATCTTGGCAAAAAATTACACTGTTGTTGGCTATTTGTATTTTGCACTTTTAATACATCCGCCTCTGAATAATTATTTGTTAATTTATCAATAGGCTCTTCAGGATAAGTATGGCAATTTTGATTAAATGGGGTTGGATTGTTCAACCTATTACTAGATGGCTGTATTATGGCTTTCGTTGTTCCGTCATTCCTTTTCTTAATTTTTCTTCCAGGCAAAGTATGGGTTACGTGCTCTACACAACTCGATGTATCTGTACTTTCATTGTTTTCGTTCGATTGGTGCATTTCGCTTTGCGCCGTGTTTTCGTAGTTTTCCTTATTTGTATGTTGCAACCGACTTCGTCGAATTGACACTTCTTGAAAATGCTGGTTATGCATTTCTTGATTGGCTTGACAATGTGCATTGTGACCACGTGGATGATGATGAAGGTGATGATATCTAAAATATAATTGTAATAAAAAAATCTACAATACGATGTTGTAGATTAATTACCTAGATGGAGATTGAAATGGACGTCTAATAGGTGAATTAGGATTTGAATAAGGAGGTGGGGGTCCCCAAACGTAAACACCCCCAATCGGTCTATTATTGAGAATGCTATACGATCCCGTTGAGCTTGACACCGGATCTGACACCGTTGGAATTTGATCGCCTGTTATAGGTCTATCACTAAATCCATATTGACTATCTGAACTACTTATTCCACCCTGGTATGTCAGTGAATGGTCCCTGAGAAATTTTTTAAATTTATATAACATTCTTAAAGAGAAAACTTAACTTTTACCTTTGTGTATCAGAAATTGTTTGCTGATTAGCCGTGCTTCTATTCCACGGTAAACGCCTCCAACTCCATCCTCCTGGTGCTGATGGTTCTCGTTCTCGATTTTCGGTTAGAGGTGGAAGCCCGTCTTCTCCGGGGTTAGGAGAATAAAAGTTTCCTATTCTTCCAGAAGTCCAAAATCTGTAATTTAATGGAATCAGTAAGATTTCCTATTGATAATTTTTTTTGGTGCAATACCTTTCTAAGGCGTGTTGTGTATCCCAAGGGTATGCGTGCGGATTTGTAGATAATGGTGGATAGCGGCATTCTTCACAACAACTGCAATATGTAGCCGTTTGTAAAGACGGTCCTCCTCTCATTGAACTTTGATTGCTAGCCGACGTACCTCCATGTTGTTGATACAATGAACGACAACGTAATTCTAATTGTTCCCAGTACATTTTCTTTTTCTCGTGACTGTAAAATAATATTATTATTTTTCATCAGCAAAAATTGTTGAACTAACCTTAGTAATTGGTAAACAAGCATGCACGAAAATATGCAAACTAATATTCCACTAACGGATAGGCCAAACATTGCACGTAAACAAGAATACAAAGCTCCATGTATTACTTCACAGTCGGGTGTAGAATCAAATACAAATCTCATACCTAAAATATGAAGATGGTAAAAACAAGGTTTCAAAATTTAACCGAAATATTTACCTTCGTCAGTGGAAGCATGAGCTTCGAGCAATACCGAATAACAAGTGCAAGTACGAGTTTTTTGAGTATACACGCATTCGCGTAATGTCTGCAAACGATTCATGTGGATCACTGTAGTCGTAATTGTTACGAGTACACATGTTAGAGCACAGACTAAGCAACATAAACCACAAACTTTAATCTAAAAATTAAAAAAGAATATAATTGCTGTCTAAATATTTCGTTGTAATACTCACCAAATAACTATAACGATTTTTTCTTCTAGCTAAGCTTATCACACATAATCCAGTTAAGATTAACTGTAATGGAAACATAAAATTTAATAATGTGGTTAACTGAATGTACTTATGTATAATCAAATACCAACCATGGTTGCAGGCACAAAAGTAGGAATGGTTTCAAAATAACCTAAGGTGGATGTGTATGATCGTAGTAAAAAGTATACCGCCAGAAAAAGAGCTCCCAATATGGTTGCCAGCCCTCCACAAGCACAGCACCAGAAGACGTACTTTCGAATACCTCCATTATTGTTCGCTGCAAAAGTAAGAAAAACAAGTAATACATATCTACAATTCAGTTTATTGCATTTATGCAATATTAAACTATAACATAATATACTATAAAAGCTAAACGATGTACAGTAATAGTAGCCGGTATTTATTCCACCATCAATGTAATGTCGGTCGTAATTTATTAGCATTTCAGAAAGAACAGATATTTTTAAACAATTTTAGGCTAAATAAGTTCTGCATCTGAGAAATCAAAAACGTCTAAGAAAAATTGAAATAGAAAATCACATCAATAATTTGTATCACCTATTTTCCCACTTCTGTATTTAATTTTTTAATATTATCAAATTGTAGTCTAGATATATTTTTTTCCCCTCAGACCCCTCGATCAGAGATTCCAGGACTTAGCATTATTATTCTGTTACCATTGAATCTGTCAGGGGAGACTACACTGACGTAAAAATATTTCATTTTTTCTGAATTTTACAAATTCTTTGTAGTTTGACCATAGTAGAGCAATGTCGAAAAAGTTTTGGGATTCACGTTTTTATGGGCCCTCTGTATTCGTATTATGTGCGGTAAAAGGCTACTTTGATGGAAGAAAAGCCCAAAAGTGAAAGCAGAGTATATCTAGTTTACTCACGGAAATCAGCAACTTACAAAAAATATATTTAGACTTGAAATTTGAAGCACGGTTTGAATCTTCGTTCAGACGATGCTCTACGTAAGACAATTCCATGATATTGAATATTTAAATCTGCAATTGGGGATAAAAAGTGACAAAATCTTTAGTTGTTTTCAATTTCTTAGGTGCAAAACTAAGTTTTTATCATCATAGTTATTTAATTATAGCATTACATTGATTTATAACCTTTTATTACCTTTCTATCTTTAAAATAAAAATTTAATAAAACTTTTCTTACTGGTTTTCCTTTTTAAGCATTTTAGCTCTTGTAATCTTTTTCAACTACATAAATCAATACAGAAGTTATCGTATGCAAAGAATTTAAATAATTCTATATTGGAATTAGAGCTATTCATCAAAATGTTGGAGTTTTTAGTTACCATATAAATTAATCTAAGATACAGTAAATTTTTAACCGCTAATAACTACGTCGGGATCTTCCAATATTTTAACTTGAAATAAATTTTGCTATATGTATAGTAAGAAGGATAATGCGAAAAACCATAATTCTAATTTCTTACCATGTGCGATTGGAAAATGTGGTAAAGGATGAGGCACGTGGTATTGAACTACTTGCATAACAGGATAACCGTGCATTTTGAATAAAATCCTCTTAATTATTCACTAATCTCTATAATTTTATTTTAATTACTTTTTCATGTGATCACTTTTACTTTGGATACTTAATTTAAATATTTATTTAATTTGTCACTAATAGCTGGAATGAATTAAATTGACACTAAGTTTAACATAAATATTGTAAATTGTATAATATGAACGTTTCAGAAAACTTTCTGCACTTCATCACAAATTTGCATATCACTTTCCTATTTTTATGGGCTATTAATCTGATTACAAAATTTTAAATCAATTTACAGTTTTATTTACATTTATTTGATAAACCTACTACATTTTGCATGTCTTCACATGCAATTTTCTGAATAAGATTCTATACCACAGCTAGGGATGTTCATAAAAAGTTCAGGATAGAACTCAAAAAAAATATAAGAAAAACTGTTGAAATTAATACTATTGCTTTAGTAAACCATATACCTTGATATACATATACAATATCGAATATTTCACATCTACCAGTTAACCTGTAAATCAGACGTCCATAATAAATTATACTACGACATAAAATTAGGGTAGTCTGTTATAAATTTTTTAATTCGGCTCTGTTGCATTGCAAACGTCATGTAGACGCCCGCCGTTGGACGCCGACGCCTTTCACTCTAATAGTCGATATTTCCCTTCTCGCCAAATACCAACTGCGATGACTAGTGATTTTCTTTGTAAAGCATACGAAGTAATATTTTAAATAAATAAAATAAAAAATTGGAACTTGACAATGTTTTGTTCGATTAATTTATATTAAGTAAATAAAAATAAATTTAACTTACATTCTCTATTTCTTGATCTTGTACTTAAGGTGTTGAGGTCGTCTATTCGCGGTCTTGGGGGAGGGCGAGGTGGTAACGCTGGTGGTAAAGGTGAAACTTCTATTCTATCGTCAGCTTCATGTTTACGATTTGATACCGATTGTTGAATAATTTCTAGATTACTTTGGTTTTCCGATTGTAAATGACAATTGCAGGTAGATGTTAGTACTTTTGATGAATGTACAGATGTGGGAGTTGAATGAGGGTGTACATGAACAGCAGGATTTGTCGAATGGGAGAGCGTCGGTACATGTAAAGACAAATTAATCAAATTGTGATGATGGTTATTTTTGTTGTTCAAATGGCAGTGTGAACTACCGCTTTCACATTTAGATGGATCTGAATTTGTTTTATCGTGACATTGACACGCGTTGGCATGATTAAGAAGAGCGTGGTCGTTACTATCGCTAGGTTGATAATGATTTTCTATAGGTGATTGAGAACCGGGCAAAGGAGAAGACATGTTTGCTCTACATATTCAAATGTGAATACTGTAGGTTTGCTATCTGAAAATAAATAAAATACATTACAAAATTATTGCACACCAATTATTATTTTTCTTTCTTTGTAAACCAAGAAAATTTAAGTTTTGGTTACTCAATTAAATTTAAATTATTTAAAAAAATATTTTTATTATTACTTTCGCACGAAGAAGATATTGGTCGGTATATAATTAGTTTTGTAGCAGTTGGAATAAACCGTACATTATATTATAAGAACAGGTAGAAACTTGACATACTTTAACGCCTCTCAATTCTTTTCCAGTGGAAGTATTTTTTATAACACAATGAAGAAATATTTTAAATTTTGTACCTACACAAAATAAATTGGTCTACGGGAAACATAATTTTAACTTCTTACTAAAAATATATGTTTTGTAAATATGTTTCAAAAAATTGAGAATAAAAGGAGTACTAATCTTTGGCATAAATGGAAGAATTGTTATAAAACACCTTTAATTTTTATTTAGATATACTAAATTTGCTTTCAGATAAATATAAGTAATAATGGTTTATCATCAGGATTTTAACGAGAACACGAAAAATTAACAAAATGTGAAAATACGAAAAAACTTGCAAACTAAATTAAATTTTTTTATTACAAAGTGTTAGATATAATTAACTGATTACATCATTTTAGTAATAAAATTCCTTAGGCTAAAATTTGAGAACACCTTGAACAATCATCAGTAATTTATTATGACCAAAATAAACATTTTCCAACTGTTTTTGGTTTTGATGTCTTGTCCAATGACTACAAAATTAATTCTAGACAGTGGCGTAGCTATGATAGGGCAGTTCGATGCGGCGCACAGGGGCCCCTAACAGAATAATTTTTCGACGAAAACACTTTAGAATGTGCCGAATAAACATAAACGTCGTAAGGTTGAAATAGATATTAAAAAGTGACTTTCTTTATAAAAATATAAATTGTTTAGTTTTTTTTAGAATTACATATTATTTATTTGTTTAAAGCTATGCAATTTTTTTTACTTAACCACTTTACTTTAGGACAGCAGGGCCCTTCAAATATTTTGCACCGGAGCACCAACAACACTTGCTACACCCCTTATTCTAGATTCGTACGACCGTGAATGTACATATACTTTTACTTTACAATAATTAAATTTCTAACTCAATATACAAGAGATTTTCAAAAAGTTGACTCCTATTTTTTCCAAAAATTAAAATTTTTGCCCCTGACATTGTCAAATCTCGGATCCCAGTATTCGAATTTCGTCATTTTCGAATTTTAATGATACAGTGATTTTCAAACGTGGCCGAGCGCAGCAAGGTCGTACGAAGGGCGAACAGCCCTTATGAAAATTTTTCTGTTTTTTTTAACCCTGCAGTTGTTTTCACAAAAACCCTAAAAAGAGCTATCCTACGGACCAAGTGAATGCAGTCTCAGAAAAATGCCGTGAGCCGTGACAACAATCGTGCACCTGCTTTTATAACACATTTTCTCAGCGGTCGCATAGGCTCCACCTTCTGTCTGTTGTCAGTGACCAATGGTATTGCACAATATAATGCAATATTTTAAGAATTTATTTTTGTTAATTTTGGAAAAAATACTGGATATTCCGTAAAAATTTTTTTGGATATCCTCCTCGGTCTTTTTAATGATTAAATCGACTCCTATCTCAATTATTTTGTTCATTATTCTGGTTTTAATGGTCAACTAATATTAATAATTTTTTAATTTCTTGAATACTAAAAATTCTTTTTACTGTTCATTTTTAAGTTTAGTGAGGTACACAAACTTGTATGTCAGATATCCCTGCTATAGAAGACGCTTACGAAAACTTCTAATTACATACATCTTTGTAATATAGGCATTCGGTAATTAGGTGCACATTGGCAGGTTTCATGGTCGTTTGGAATCATGGTAAATAATAAGGTCAGTGTCACGGATAAAACGGTTAAATAAGATCGAGACATGTAATTTAAATTACGGATCTCGAAAGGTGGGATCTTAGTTATCAAATTTAATTCGGCTATAATTAACCAAATACAATTTAAATTAAATTTATTATAATATGATGTAAGCACTATCACGGCTACAAGTCGGGTGAAGCCGGCTATGCCTACTAAAACTCGTCTTGCAACTATTTACGTTGAACACACAGACCGTCAACAAAATGAGTTTTTTTGATATTTCAATTTCGATTATTTTGAAATTTCATCTTTGAAATTCTGCAAGAATTTTAGTAATATCTATAAAATTTGTTGGCGCATTTATCGTCCAAATTAGGTAGGTTTAAAAATAATAATTTAAAAAGGCACTTGCTAAGCAATAGGACTTTGATGTTTCATGAAATTTGCAAGTGAAACATTTGAATTTCTCGTGTTGGCCAAACACTAGTGTGCATCGTCTCATTTAATTACTATTACATGGATTATGCGATGATAAAACAAATTGAAATTAAATTTGTTTCTTTGATGTGTTATCCGCCTTACACTAAGTTTTGATTCACAAAGATGATCATGCAGGATTGCATGGATATAGTAACTTAGTGTAAATTAAAGTTTTTAGATATTTTCTAGTGTACTCCGCATCCACTAGTAAATTACTTTTAGATTTTAATTCCTTATATTGTGCACTTCAAACATATGATCATTTTGCATTTATTTCGATCTTATATCCTTGCTAAATTTTTATTTATCGCGGCCAACGCTAGCGTTGTGATTAGAAATTGAAATTAAATCTATGTATTTAGTTTTTGAAGCACAATATGAAGGGGTAAGAATAGAAAGGGTATAAGTGATATTTTAAAATATTGGAGGTACTTGACTAAAATAAAATCTTTATTATGATAAACTAATTTTGGTAAAAATCTCAAAGTCGAACAATTATAAGAACTTTTAGTCATAGAATAAGTCAGGGGGTAAATATCCAGAAAAATTTGTGTACACTAGACTCGGAATTCCAAAGATTTCAAAGAATTCCAATGATTTCCAAGAATTCCAATGATTTCCAAGAATTCCAATGATTTCCAAAAAATTCGAAATATTTCCAAGGAATTCCAAAGATTTCCAAGGAATTTCAAATATTTCCAATGTATTCCAGGGATTTCCAAGAATTCCAAAGATTTTTAATGAATTCCAAGCATTTCCAAGAAATTCTAATGATTTCCACGAATTCCAATGATTTCCAAGAATTCCAAAGATTTCCAATTCTATATTAGTGACATTTTAATAGTGATGAGTCCTACATACAGCCGTCGTCGCACATGATAAGTATTAAGAAAATAATTAAACTTCTGAGATTAGACATCAATCTGAAGAGGTAAATATCCCAAAAAAGTTGTATACACGTGGTTGAATTCCCTTAGAAATCTTTGGAATTTTTTGAATAAATTTGGAATTCATAGAAATCCTTGGAAATCTCTGGAATTCTTTGAAAATTACTGGAATTCCTTGGAAATCATTGAAATTCTTTGGAAATGTGTGGAATTCCTTGGAAGTCACTGGAATTTTCGGAAATCACCGGAATTTTTTGGAATTCATTGGAATACTTTGAAAATCGCTGGACTAATTTTAACGAACTAAGTTTGTCAAACTTTTTGGTGTTTTCTGTGACCAAATTTCAATAAATATATTTGTTTACATAATATGATCATTATTAATTGTCCAACCTGTTTCTAAAGAAATTTCAAAGATTTCCTAACAATTCCAGCGATTTTCAAAGTATTCCAATGATTTCCAAAAAATCCCAAGGAATTCCAGTAATTTCCAAAGAATTTCTGTGATTTCCAAGAATTCCAGTGACTTCCAAGGAATTCCACAGATTTCCAAAGAATTTCAATGATTTCCAAGGAATTCCAGTGATTTTCAAAGAATTCCAGAGATTTCCAAGAATTTCCATGAATTCCAAATATATTCAAAGAATTCAAAAGATTACTAAGGGAATTCCAACCACGTGTACACAACTTTTTTGGGATATTTACCCCTTGGAATAAGTTCAGGAATCTTCGCGATATATCTGAAGAAATTCTTTGTATATTATTCCGTATAATACTTAGACTTAAAAAAATTGTAAAAAATAAAAAATAAGAAGTACACTGTATATTATAATAGTATCAGGCATATGTAGATAAGGTATCGCGTGAGAACGACGATTCGGGGCTTGGTGTGTCGGATGCACTGCTGAGGTCTAAATATTATACTTAAGAACTTACTATTGGTTTTAATGTTGAAGATCCAACTAGGAATTCGTTTCACGAAATGGTTAAGAGGTTATATTTCAGAAATGAATACTGAAAACATTTGAGAACATTACATAATTTATTTCATATCCCATCTATTACTTTAGTTTCAGTTTATGAAATTTGAAATACTAAAAAGTTTTACGATAAGATAAAATTTTGTTATAAGATTAACTAAATAATAGTTAATACTGTACCCATATCAATAATTTTTAAAAAATTGAATGGATTCTACGTCTGTTATTTGCCGAATCGACATCACGTGGTAGGTTTACAAGTAACTTCAGTTACTTGGAAGATTAACAAGAGGTGAATATTTCGGTCAAAATAATATAAAATAAATATGGTTATATTAGTGAAATAAGAAGATAAGACGAATTAATAAGAAATATTTGGCTATGTAATATTCAATTTCAAAGAACAAATTTTTAAATTAAATTTGATTTTTTTCGGCAGATTAATTTGTATTGAAAAGTAAGGTTAATTCTACGTTATAAAATTATTTCGATAAATACCATACATTGCATTTTACCGAATCAATATGCAGTCCCCAATGATGGATTTTTATAGCTGGAAAATACTTAGCTTATTTTCAATTGTTAAATTTTAACTCATGCAAGAAAACAATCCAGTTTAGAATTGCACAATTGAACATTCGCCATAGTAAGTTATGGACGTTATGTGGTCTCTAAGAAATCGTGAGAAAATTTATGTTTACAAATTTGACCAAACACGACAATACCGTGCTAACCTTATATTGTTGAATTTCTTAGGTTTTGGTTTGGAATTTTTACTACTTGTTACTAAAACATTCTACCTGCTTTTCAGTAATTTTTTCTGGACTTCTATAAAATTGTTCTGTACACCCTGCATTGGCTTACCTGCAGATTTATTTCTATCTAACGTCCTTCAAAGAATTTTTAAATATATAATGTATATAATAGTATATTATCATTAGGAAGTTAGGTAGGTACTAATAATAGGAACCAAAATAAAGATATTGACTTGGAATAAATTAACTGTTAAATCTCATTACAATGTTGTAGTAAGTACTAATGTTTTATGCTTCTTTACTTGTGATAATTTGATCATGCTAGCGGTGTTTAATACAAGTAATTACATTTAGAGAAATTTTCGTAATTGCCTTATAACAGACGATGATCAGCAGAAGTAAGTTCCAGAAGTACATGGATACATTTAAAACATTTATCCAATTTAAGGTCAATGATTGCTATTCAACAAAAAAATTTCTGACCAGTAGGTACATATGGGAGCACATATACTAAATTCTTGAGAAAATATAAGAAACTTGCTTGAAGCTATATTAGATATTCGGATATAGATAGGTATATTGTGTAACCACTCGTTGAAGTTTCCGAATTTTAACCATTAATATTTGTTACATTTAATTTAAAACTAGTAAAACAAATATTTACGTAGGAATATACATAGATTGTCAGGTTTATTTACTAATATCATACTCACTTAATATGTAATTTATGGTAGAAGTTATGGAAGAATTTTTGTGGGCAGAGAATGTTCAACAGGTTAGTAAACGGCTTAAACAAGAAAATGCAGAACCACTTTTTAATTGTTCTCTTCACATAGTATTAGCAATGAATTACATACTAAAAGATCACTGCACTGAACAAAACATCATCTTTGCAATAACTGTAAACCTTGTTATTTTACATTAACTTAACATCATACAAAACAATTTGATAAACTTTCTGGTGTTAAAAATGTTTAATTTGTTTGAATAACACCATCGACCGATTAGATTTTAACTTCACAGACAAGCCACCGACCGATACCGGACAGGTAACTTTGCGAGGAGTCACCGTTCTATCGTATTTTCGAACTGGACCGTTTCTGAAAGAATCGTTAGAGAAAGATACAACTACAAGATGCAACACTTGAGCCGGTAAGAGCAATGAGCAGGCAATAAAAGACCTTGACGTTGCATGCTTTACTATGGAATGTACCCCACCCTTATAATATGCCGTTTTGTACCACGCTCTCCAGCTTATCCTTCTATATTATGCACCAATAACAAAATTTATCAATTTGTTATTATACTATAATACGTTTACGCCGTTCAAAAGCGGTCTATGCAGTATTTTGTGTTAACTTGATTAATTATTATTGTTGTAGATTTAACATTTTAGCATTAAACAACGGACGTGTTAAAAATTACATCTCACTTTTTATTATTTCCTCTGATTGTAATATAACATACCATTCTAATCTACCTATGATTTATTACTAATTTACATATAATTTTATCTTTTTGGATTAATTACATTTCTGCATGGTTGTGGAAACCTTTTTTTATAATTCAGATTAGCATTATTTGCAGTTTTGCTCTTACAATTTTTGTAAGGTTTTGTAACAGACTGACAGTTGTAGGTATAACTTCGATAATATACGTGACCATCTCTGTATATACCGTAATCAACAGCTATCAGCAGTTGGCTTCTGGTCGAAAACTACACAAAATAGTTTCTTTCTCTTAATATGAATTATGTAAATATGTTTTAAAAAGTACTTCTTACTCCGTTCCATGAAAAAGTAATAAATAATATTAAAAATTTTCAATTTGTCGCTCACAAATCATCGTATATTACCTATTGAAAAAAGTAGATGAGTGCTTGTAATCTTGCAATCATCATTATTTAAGTATTACAGAATAGTATAAAAGCAGAAAATTATATAAAGAAACTTTTTAAAAATTAAAAGCGAATTACATTAGAATTGTATTTTAGATTTTTCACCTTTTATATAAAATGATCAAAGTTTTAAAATAGATATAAACTGCTTCCGCAATTTTCATAATAACATGTTTGTGTAAAATGTAATTTTTTTTGCTTCATCGTGTCTCATCATCAATAACACCTCAACAAATTTCTAAAAAATATTATAATTTTGAATAAAATATCCTCCTCAATATCCGTAACACAATGGTGATTGGTTAATTTTTTCTCACTTACAGCTGTTTACTTTTTACCAGGTGTATTAAAGCAATCAGCAATGCCTTACAGTCAACTCATGAGGCAAATTATCTATAAATCTAAAATTCAAGCTTTTGTAAATACAGCTCCTTCTACGACTATCATTTTTACAAGATCTGGATCTTAAAAAGTTGTAATACATCTCCAAAACCCGCATTTTAAAAAACTCACCGTTAAACGATTAAATGGAAATTAAATTCTACTATTACTATTAAGGTAAAGGCGGAATAACTACAGATATTTGTTAAATTTTTCTCTAGTGACTAGTACCTACCAGTAAACTGGTAATCCAGTGTGCGGTCACCGAAGAATATAAAGTGAAAAGCTGAATAAAAACTCCTGAAACGAACAATTTCAAGAGAGAATATCGCTATGTTTCTGACAGGTTTACTCTGAGCTGTGCAAATTCTGAGAAACCCTTGTTATTTTGAAAAAAATGTGTAATTTTAAATTTTTGAATATTATATTTGACGTGGCAAACTTTCGTTTGCAGCATTACTGCTTTCCTGAGCGTAGAAAACTTTGTTTCTTTTCTTTTTGAAATAAACTAAGAAAAGTTTGCATAAGTTATTCCAAATATAGGTACCTAGCTACTACAAATAATTTTGTGGAATAAAGTAATTGATTACATTTTAAGGAAAAAGTGTGATGGTATTGAGATAAAATGGGATAAATGATTTGAATAATATTGGAAAAAGTTATATTTTAATTTAGTATAATAAAGAAGATTCGAGTTATTACAATTTAAATCTACATTAGTGATATTTAGTTGAGAGATTCTAACCGAATATTTAGAGGCCATGTGAAGAGTGTCGATGTGATTTATACTTTTTTCTAAAGCAAAGAAGTGTGAGAAAAGTATAAAAGAAAAATTATGTAGTATATGTATATAAAAATCGTAAAACAGAAACGGGAAAATCGAAAATTGAGGTCAACGATTTCCATATTTATTAAAATTTATTATTATAGAATGGATTAGAATTCAATTTTTTATTGTAGAAATAAAAAATAAAATTAATATGAAATTTAAAAATGAGAAAATTAACATCAATTCATCAACCCCTTAAATATAGAGAGATTATTCAAAGCAATATATCGCTTGGAAGTTATCTGTTTTATACTATGGATTACGACATGTTTCTCATTCAAAAATTGGAATACTACGATTTCTGGGGATCTTATCTAAAAGGTTGACTTTAGATAGTTATAAACAATATAAAGAAGGTATATCATATAGGATATAGGTCATAAAGAGATATCAAGCAAACGATCGCCTCACCTGATAAAGTGATAATAGTAACCTCTTATTTGAAAATACAAGTAAGATGTCAAACACGATGATCTTTCTATTATATTTATTAATTTATTTATTTAAACATTTATGATTACATTGACAAATCATTAACAGAATTTCATACAATATCATACACAATAAAACCAGAAAAAACTGCATCAAAATGACCAAGATATGCCACCACCTTCCTTTGAAGTAAGTTTCACTCCCATAAAAAAATCTAAATTTTATTATTTAAATAAACTGACCTACGAAATAAACGGAGACCTGTGAAAATTCTCAAAATAAATTGAATTATCCCGTAAAGGTCTCACATGAAACAAAAATAACTGTAGCAACTTTAAACAATTGGCAATACAATCTGAGTACAAACATTAAAAAATCAGAAACTGATCTCCTCGCAAACGGTGTCATCCGTACTGAAGAGTACTGAATACGACTTCTAAAACATAAAGTCTTAACAATCAATCAATTCAATATTAAATTAAATATAGCTTCAAATACATAGGTAAGTCCTGCATAACAGTTATACTTCTATTAAATTCTAAGGTTTTGATTACTTTGGGCAAGTACCCACCTACATAATTAAGTGATATAATATTTTAATTCTACAGTTTAAAAAATGTAGACTGGGTGCTCCGGTTAATTTTTCCATTGTAAATTAATTCCTGTTTAAATTACCTTAATAACGGAAAATGTTAGCAAATTAATGTTTAACAGTGCTGAATTTTAATTTAAAAATATTAATTGTGTATCACAATTAAAATTCAAAATAGCATTAATTTAAGAATGTAAAAACAGGAAATGTTCAAGTCATTGCACACTTGCCCTGGAAGTTAATTAACATATAATTATATGCAACTGCTTTTACCTACATTATATTACAAGTTATATTTGCATGACCGGATCCAACAATTTTCTGTGAAGTGATAAGTGGTTAATAAAAATCTATTTTTATAAAATGCAGACAACAAGCGTTACAATGGATGATTTAGTCTGCAACTTGCTAATGGCTTCAAAAATCGCGTTTTTGTAAACTTGTGATCCTGTTATAGGTACACTTATATTATAGAGAATTCTTTCATAGTGTTTACCGTTTCTAGCAATAAAATGAGAATAAAAATTTTCAATTACAATTTTACTAGTTATTTCTAAATAATTTCGTTTAAAGTCGTAATAATCCCGCTTGTCTGTTGACGCGTGCAGAGTAAACCTGGAGTCACTTACCACGTTTACATGCGGTCGTTAGGTCGACCTAAGGTTAGATCGATTTAAGCTAGCTCGCTTCTAAGTTTTACAAACAGGTGTATACATGCAATTAGTTAGTTCGAACTGAAAGCGGTGTTACCAACTAAATCATTTCTAACGTCGTCATTATCTCCAGTTAATCTAAATTTTTTATTTTTTTATTCCTTCTCTTCCATTGCAAAAATATTCAACAACACCAAACATAAGTATACCTAACCTTTAAGATTCGAAAAGCGTCAACAAGTAGTAATAATAACAGAATATTTATTATAACCCATATTATTAACCCACCAAATAGTTGGTACAATTGCGCTTAGTTCGAGCTAAGCCGTATACATTCAAATTTAAATTCGAGCTAACGTCTTAGCCCACGTTTTTAGCTCGACCTAACTTAGGTCGGCCTGACGGATTAGGTCGGCCTACCTGAGTGTATACATGAAAGGACTAACTAGCTCGAGCCGACTCAGGTCGACCTAATGGCTGCATGTAAACGTGGTAACTGTCATTTAAAGATAAACCTTTTTAGGAAAACACTGATGATATGGGAAAGTAATCTGAAAAGCCCAAACTATATTCTAAACTATTTTGCTTTTTTTTCGATTATTTTTGAATATGTAAAAACAAACATAATCATCAGGATGTAATTTATACTTTATACTTAGCATCGCTTAATATAATCTTAGCTACGGCAGTGACTGCCGTAAAACAATGATAAGTGCCAGTCTCTCTCTGACACATTTTAAAATAGACTTGCATCTCACTTGCGTTTATTCCACCCTTACGGTTACTACTTAATATACTACTATAAAAATTGTTTCAAAATAAAAGCAGTAGATGGCTTTAACAGCGATACTTGTGTCTTCCAATTAATAATTTTTTTATTGCAAACATAATCTTAATATACTACATAATATAAATCACAAAGTTTGTATGTCCGTCAGAGTCAGAGATTATGAGGCTAGCTTTTCTACTGTTAGCACAACAAGTATTCAAGTACAAAGTACTGAAAACTTCATATTTTAACAACATATTTGTAAGATTATTGCCAAAAACTGAAGCCACTGACTGTAGCATTGTATTTTCATATTTAAAATCACTGCTGGGGCTGAAGGGGTCTAACCCCCAAGAGTATATGTGAAGCGATACAGTATATAAATGCCATAAGGCCCTTAGCCTCTCCCTACTCGCGACCGTCGTGCGTGACGAAGAGTCACATCCTATTAGAGGTAGCCCTGTCCAGCAAAACACGATGAATCTAGACCAGATAAGGTCGATAAAAAATCCAGACAACGTAAGATTTGTAATTTTACTTGGCGGTAAACCAAATTACTCGAAATTTTACAGTCAGCCTCGGAAAACGGGACGGATCTAATGGTAATAAACATGGCAATAAAAAGGATAAAACGAGATGAATAGCGGAAACATTGAACTGTGCAACTTAGAATATCCGAAGAGGGATGGCAGCTAAACAAATTGAATTAGATGATATTATGAGACAAAGAAATATTGATTTGATGGTATTGACGGAAATCAAAAAGAAACTTAAAAGACTGATAGATATAAATGAACACATGCTTATATGTAGCGGAGTCACGTGGGAGATGCGAGCAAAAGCAGGAGTGGCTATGCTGAAAAATAGTAGGTGCAAAAAGATGGTCCACGGTTACAAAAATATAAATGAAAAGAGGATACTGAACAATCATAGGTGTGTATGTCCCCAAAGAGGGAAAGAAAGAAGAAACCAATACTTTCTACAAAACACTACAAAGAGTATACAACCAAGTCAACAGCAACAATTACATAGTAATAGCAGGAGACCTGAATGCTCGAGTGCGACAAACGCCTATACTAAACATTGTAAGCAAAATAATTATATCTAGACCTTGGGTTAAGTATAAATCGGCAATGTAAAGAAGAAGGGAGGAGTGGATACAAGAATACCTTTTGCAAGAAGAAAGTATCAAGCATTTATAACAAACACGACTAACACAGCACCTACATAATATGAACACCGAATATAATATAGAGAACGAGTGGACAAACCTAAAAATTGCAATGAACAGTGTAGCATGTGAAGTAGTACTTGGGAAAAGAAAAAAGAATTGCAAAAAAACGTTTAACGATATGGAATGAAGACATAAATCCGAGGGAAGCAAAATGCTTATGAGAAATATCTACAAAATGGAACATAAGAGAATGAAAAGCAGTGTAAAGAATGGAGAAATAAAATAAAAACAATAATACGCGAGGTGCACGATGAAAGCTGGAAAAGATATATTGCCAATATGAAGGACGATATACATAGGGTGACCATATGTACTTATTTTAGTAGGACAGTACTTTCTTTCTGAATGATGTCCTAGTGTCCTTCAAAGGTTTATCAAGTACACCTAAATGTACTTTTTTCCTAAGATGCAAAAAGTCGAAATGTAAACAACTCGATGCCTCAGTTCCAAAGTGTAACAAGTCCGAAATTGGTGAAAATGAGATAAGTATGGGAAATTTCACAAACAACAGTTTTCCAACAATTAGGAAAATTATGGTCAAGAACTACATAGTCTTTGTTTGATATACTCTTTGGATTATCAAATCTGTAAACAAACAAAAACTATTTTAATTTTAACGAAATAGTAAAATGTAAAAGCTGAGTTATCTCAAAACTAACTCTTTTTGAGTTACTTTAAAACTGAGGTATCGAACTGCATTTTATTTTTTATTTAAATAAAAATTTCGAAAAAAAAGTTCGAACGAAACAAAATTAAATTATTCAACTGTTTTAGCGGCATTGCATCCAAAGTGCCTTGTGCCTTGTTACCAGTAGTTTTTGAACTTTTCTTCAAACCTCGTTGACCTTGAAATGTGGTAAATTTTCGCCTGCGGCGCACTGGAGAATTCAAATCCACTATAATACATTATTGTACTCTTTTTTGTCCCGAAAATTATGGTCACCCTAGATATACACCGAAGACAGCAAAACGCTTACAAAATAATGAAACACCTAAACAAAGACGAAAAGGATTCTTCTAAAATAAACATCTTACCGTCAAATGTCTGGATTGATCATTATAATAAATTGTGGCATGACCAAAACATAGAAGAAAACCACGACGATGTCAACTCAATTGGAAACATTGAGCTGCTGAAGTATGGTAGACCATTGCTGGACTTCCGACTCCTACATCTTATTAATAATGCCACTGGAATGGAGAATAGCCAAGGTAATATCACTGTTCAAGAATGGAAAAAAGATCAAATACTAACAATTACAGGGGAATTAGTTTGCTAATAACAAGCAGAATTCAAATAATAGCGGAATCTCTCCTCGAGGAAGAGCAGAATGGGTTTAGAAAAGGACGTTCATGTGCGGAAACAAATAATAGAAAAAAGAAGAGAGAAAAATTTAGAAGCACATGTTGCCTTGGTGGACTAGACAAAAGCTTTCGATAAAGTCAACAGCAAGAAAATGTAGAAAATATTGAGAAAAATAGCAGTTCGACAAGGGTGTGGTTAGTCGCCGATATTGTTCAACCTCTCGTATATGGATGATATGATAAAAACTTGGAAATCAACGGTTTTTAAAGAAAAAATCCCATTAGGTCAAAATGATACCTGCCTAGAACAGGTCTCGCATTTAAGTACTGAGGATGCGATGTATCGTACGAGTATGACAACGATATCAGAAATAAAATAACTTCTTTTCAAAGAATGTGTGGAATAATTAGACAAAGAACTTTATGGTAGCGAGATTTGGATAACAACAACCCGACAGAGATCTAAAATACAAGCATCAGAAATGAGGTTTCTGCAAACAGTGAATGGCTGCACGTTACTGGACATGAGGCCAAATACAGTCATCAGAGATGAATTGCATATCTTCTCTATAGAAGAAAGACTGATACATTATAAACACCAATGGAAGGAGCATGTGGGAAGAATGGAAGACCAGCTGCTACCAAAACGTGCCATGGAATACGGTAGCACATTCGAGAAAACGATGGGTTGACGGAGAATCGCAACAGGTCTAAACCTATACCGTGAAGCAGACGACGACGACGAGCACTGCTAAAAAGGTTTTTAGCTGTTTTTGTTTCAGAGGAAACAATAATAGCCACGGTAACATGTCCCAGATTCAAGCTTGGTTGCTTCAATGTAGTAACTAAAATATCAAATTAACAGAAATACTCGTATTACAATTGATTCTTTAAACACATGGTAATTTTATCAGCTGAAGAACTTCTGAATTCAGAAAGCTCCAATGAATGTGAAAGCGATACGCAGGGGGATCAGTACATAGAATATGATGAATTTTTAATTTTGACGAATGTTGTATACAGTTGGACCGCCTCCTCTTAAGGCTCAAAGAGGAGTTGCAGAAATTCGATAAAAGAAAATCGAAAATTGAACTCGAACTCTTGCGGCATCTTAAAAATAGAAAAATGAATATATCAATGTTGAATGATTATCCAATTATAAAAATGCTTTTCGTGCGGTATAATTAACGTGACCATACGTCCCGCTTTAAGTGGGACAGTCCCGTTTTGAAAATATGTGTCCCGATGTCCCCAAAATACGTAAATGTGTCCCACTTTGACAATAAGTCCCGTTTTGACAAAAAAATTGAAAAAGCTGGTGAAAAAACCCGGGTCAAGCTAGCACCCCCACCTCTTCAAAATAAAAAAAATTTTATATTATAATTATGGACTAATTATGGACTAATTTTGGACAGCATTCGCGAATTTTGGACAACAACGGTTTCGCGATAAATGATAAATCTTTGGTGGGGGTGCTGAGTTGACGTCAAGCTAGCACCCCCACCTCGAAAAAATGACTTTTTTTAAAAATTAATTATGCCATAATTATGGACTAATTATGGACTAATTTTGGACAGCATTCGCAAATTTTGGACAACAACGGTTTCGCGATAAATGATAAATCTTTGGTGGGGGTGCTGAGTTGACGTCAAGCTAGCACCCCCACCTCGAAAAAATGACTTTTTTTAAAAATTAATTATGCCATATTTATGGACTAATTATGGACTAATTTTGGACAACAACGGTTTCGCGATAAAAGATAAATCTTTGGTGGGGGTGCTGAGTTGACGTCAAGCTAGCACCCCCACCTCGAAAAATACACTTTTTTTGAAATTAAGTATACCGTAATTATGGACTAATTTTGGACAGCATCCGCAAATTTTGTACAACAACGGTTTTGCGATAAAAGATAAATCTTTGGGGGGGGGGGGTGCTGAGTTGACGTTAAGCTAGCACCCCCAGCTCGAAAAAATGACTTTTTTTAAAATAAAGTGTACAATAATTTTGGACAATATTCGCGAATTTTAGATAACAACGGTTTCGCGATAAAAGATAAATCTTTGGTGGGGGTGCTGAGTTGACGTCAAGCCCCCCCCCCCATCTCGAAAAAATTACTTTTTTTAAGAATTAAATATGCCATAATTATGAACTCATTATGTACTTATTTTGGGCAGTTTTTGCGAATTTTGGACAACAACGGTTTCGCGATAAAAGAGAAATCTTTGGCGAGGGTGCTGAATTGAAGTCAAGCTAGCATCCTCACCTCGAACTGACTTTTTTTAACTTTTAACTTTTTTTAAAATTAAGTATGCTATGATTATGGACTAATTCTTTTTATTATTACTTTTACTTTTACTAATCAGACTAATTCTGATTTACAAAATCGGACTTTATATCCTTTTGTCAATTTGCCACAGAATTATGGATAAATGATAATACTTCGTAGGGCGAAATTATTTTAATTATTTAACATTTCAAATACTCATTTACAAATCACTCATATAGCCCGACTATGGAAAAAAATTTCTAGTAGAAATGAAAGACAGGGGATCAATTGATAACACAACGTATAAAAGCCTTACTAGACATAACTCTATTACTCCTAAACTTTACGGATTCCGTAAGAAAACACATAAAAATCAATCTACACACAAAATCACCGTCATGGGAACAATGTTGCAAGATTCCTAAGTTTTTTTTTGACGAAAGTGCTGTCGACTTCCATATACATTATAAAGAGAATTTGTAGATAAAACCAAATCATTAAGCATCCCAGAAAACTATGTTTTGATATCCCTCGATGTTGTGCCCCTGTTCCCGAGCATTCCAAAAGACATGGTTATAAAAGTTGTACGAGAGAACTGGAACTATATCAGTTGCTACACTGAATTACAGTGGACGAAAATCAGACTTATTCCCTTTTGTCAATTTGCCACAGAATTCGTCGTCAATCATAGCATATTTAATTTTAAAAAAAGCCATTTTTTCGAGGTGAGGGTCAATTCAGCACCCTCACCAAAGATTTATCTTTTATCGCGAAACCGTTGTTATCCAAAATTCGCGAATACTGTCCAAAATTAGTCCAAAATTATTGTATACTTTATTTTAAAAAAAGTCATTTTTTCGAGGTGGGGGTGCTAGCTTGACGTCAACTCAGCACCTCCACCAAAGATTTATCTTTTATCGCGAAACCGTTGTTGTCCGAAATTCGCGAATGCTGTCCAAAATTAGTCCATAATTATGGCATACTTAATTGAAAAAAAAAGTCATTTTTGCGAGGTGGGGGTGCTAGCTTAACGTCAACTCAGCACCCCCACCAAAGATTTATCATTTATCGCGAAACCGTTGTTGTCCAAAATTTGCGAATGCTGTCCAAAATTAGTCCATAATTAGTCCATAATTATGGCATAATTAATTTTTAAAAAAAGTCATTTTTTCGAGGTGGGGGTGCTAGCTTGACGTCAACTCAGCACCCCCACCAAAGATTTATCTTTTATTGCGAAACCGTTGTTGTCCAAAATTCGCGAATGCTGTCCAAAATTAGTCCATAATTAGTCCATAATTATAGTATAAAAAATTTTCTATTTTGAAGAGGTGGGGGTGCTAGCTTGACCGGGGTGGTGAAAAACACAAAACAACAGGTAACATGAGCAAGTCATGCCAACAGTTTCATTCATATTAAAAACGAAACCTGATGTATGAAAGCTAAACTACGCAAAATTAATTCTTATTTTTATATAAGTATATATTTGTATTATAAACATGAATTTTATTTAAAGAACAAAAAAAATTTTCAAAGGCGTCCCGCTCTGAGGGAAGGAATAAAGCTGCGAACACATTTATTCCACGCCACGGTACTCGATGCGACGCTAGGCGATCCCATGCCACGCCACGAAAACGCGGCTACATGTATCCCACGTCATGCTACACGATGCGACGTTCAAGCATTTATGAGCAAAATGTAGGTTTACAATGCATCGAACTCCACTTATACCATGCTATCCTATGCCAATCTACTCGATGCAATACAACGTGTTGTACATCAGAAAATTTAGATTAGCTCGACGCGCGTTGTAATCTTCTCTCTTCCCCGCTTCCTTGTTTGCAAGTAGCCATTTCAAGTCTTCTAGTTATTCAGTGAATAGTTTTCTAGTGAATTCAGACCCAAATTTAGTTAAAAAATATAATTAGTGAAAATGGAGTGTGCCAGCAGTAGTTCTTCAGACGAATGGGAACAAGAATTGGAAGAATGTTGTGCTGCGATATGTATCGTGAAAAGTAACAGAAAGAATAGGTCTTGGGTTCACGAAATAAATCAAAGACGTGAAAAATATGGTGCCTTTCATACGTTAATAAAAGAACTGGAATTGGATGAAAACCGAAGTCGCTATCACATGTACTTTCGGATGAATAAAGAACAATTTGATTATCTCCATGATTTATTAAAAGAAAAAATAAGCAAATCTACCACAACATTTCGCAAATCCATCAGTTCCAGATAACGGCTCGCTATTTGTTTAAGGTATGTTGAAATTTTGTTTTATACTACAATTGTATTTACTATTAAATAGTTCTTACCGAAAGGGGAATCGTTAGGAAAAGGTGGTGTACAAGTAAAAGGAAATTTGAGGAAATTCGGGGAAAGTTAAGTAAATCTTAGGAAATATAAAATCCGAGGAAATTCTAAAAAAAATTTCCACTTTTTCGAAAGCAAATCTTATGGAATATTTCAAAAATCTTGTAAAATAATCAAAAAAATCAAAAAAATGTCTGATAGAAAACAATGTTTATTTAATAATGGAATATGAATTTAAATTTAAATAATATGTACATTGGTTGTATGTTACAATATCTCCAAATAACCCGAACCTTCAGGTATTCCAATACCTTCAAGTACTCCAGAATCTCTAGGTACTCCAGGAGATCCAGATACTTCTACGGTTGGAAAAGGTCTATATTGAGTTGGTTCTGCATCTTGAAATTGTATTGAAGACCGAGACACCAACGAATTAGAAGAACTTGAGTATTGATATGAAATAGCCTGATTTTCTATTTCACGAATTTCAGCTTGATGTATTAGATTACACAATTCCATTTTTATCTTTGCTTGATCTAATGCTGGCAGTCTCTTGGCTTCTCTGGACATGCTCAAATAAAACATGTCTGAATCGTCAAATTCATTGTACGGGTACTTAGTTTGCTTATTTTCGGATTTTGATCTACGGAACTCGGCATTTGTTTTCATGATGTGTACCATTTCATCTACTGCCGAAAGCTTTTTTTTGTGGGATTTTGTGTTTCTTTAAATCCACAACTTCTCTTCGGGGATGATCGAAGGAGTACTTCGGATTCTAAAACTACTTCTTCGTCACTTAGCTGACTCTTTTCTGGTTCAGCTTCATCATCTTTATTTTCTATATTTAAGGGATATTCCTCGAAACCCAGTGAATTTTTAGAGCTTTCCCCCAGATTTGTTTGAGTACTGTAATAATTATGAAACAATAATACTATGTTTAATGTTTATATATTGTAATATTTACTCTCTATTGTATAAAAATGGCTGAAGAAATGACATTTCCTGTTCATATTTCCATGGGGAAATTTTTTTTGCTGCTTGGCCACTTTTTTTTGAACTGCGTCGTTTGAGCGCGTTCATGTAACAATTCCTTAATTTTGTCCAAGCATCTTTTACAAGACTCGCTAAAAAATTATATATTTAATAATAATGCAATTAAAGCATTAGAATATATGTATTACGTATAATAATATAATACTTTTAACGCATTTTTTAAATCCTTTTTTTTTCAGATATTTGGCTACAGGAAACTCCTTTAGAACAATTGGATTCCATTTTAGAGTAGGGTTTAGCACAGTTCGTATCATAGTTTCGGAAGTTTGCAAAGCTATATGGGAAGAATTAAGCCCTATTGTGATGTCAAAACCCACAACAGAAGATTGGACCAAAATAGCTGAAGATTACAAAAATTTATGGAATTTTCCCAACTGTATTGGGGCCATAGACGGAAAACACATCAATATTCGTTGCCCTATTAATGGAGGTTCAGCATATTACAATTACAAGGGAACTAATTCGATTGTTTTATTGGCCCTTGTAGATGCTAATTATAAATTTATAGCAGTGGATGTGGGGTCGTATGGCCGAAACAGCGATGGAAATATTTTTTCAAAATCTACGTTGGGAAAATCTTTCGAAGAAGGACGGTTAAATGTGCCAACTGATACACCATTGGCAGAAAATGGAGAACCTTTGCCGCACGTAATTGTAGGGGACGAGGCGTTCCCGTTGAAACCCTATTTGCTTCGCCCGTACAGTCGAAATACAATAGTGGGAAATGAAGAAAAAAAAATATTTAATTACAGGCTATCGAGAGCAAGACGTATAGTAGAAAATGCTTTCGGTATCTTAACTGCTAGGTGGAGAGTTTTTACCAGGTATTTTGAAGTACAGCCAAAACTCGTAGATAATATAGTATTGGCATGTTGTTGTCTGCATAATCTACTTGGCACAAATAAAGTTGATGTTGCAGAAGAAAAAATGTTCGATTATGCCAATTCAGGTTTAATCGACATTTCTTCAATACAAATGAATTCTGCGCAAAGGTCGTTCTATGTTAGGGAGAAGTTTAAGGAATATTTTAATTCACCAATTGGTAGTGTACCATGGCAAACAGATATGGTTCGCAGGGGAAGACGCCATAATCAAAGCAATTAATTTTAAATTTTTAAAATATGTTATTTTTTATTTGAATTAAAATAAATTATTCAGAATACTTAAAAAATAAACTTTTTTTCTACAGCAGTACCCTGTTTCACAATGAAATGAAAATATACTAATATTTCCAGTTACAAGTAACTTGAAATACTCTTCAAATCGTTAATCTGAACAGCTAGCTGCGTGATTTTTGGTACTTGTATTGAAATAACCTATTCTAAAAGCACAGCCAAAAATCATTCTCCATTATTTTTTAATATTAATAATATTCAACTATATAAACAAAAAATCTGATGTGACATCACATGACTTTCCCATTTTTAAAATACTTTGGAGTTCAATAAAATTGTATTTCAACAGTAATTGAAAAGAAAAATATTAAGTATTGGTTATCATTAGACGCACAAAGAAAATTTCTTTCGATTGAAACTAATTTCATTACTATTTATAATAACGGGAAGAAGAACCGGCCCTTAATAATTTTCATTCTTTCAAAAAATAGAGTCAACAAGCAAAAAATTGTCAAACAAGTTTTGCTGTAAAACCGATTTTTATATGACATACTAGGAGTGTATTCATAATTTCTGGAGCCACTGTACATACGCAGGGAAATGGGAAAATAAAATCTTTAATTTTATTGAACCATCATATTCTTTTTTAATTATTTTAAAATAAAATTATAATTTTTCTTTTACCTGGCAACTTCATTTCTTTCCCGATTTCTTCCCAAGCCTCATGCCGCATACTCTGATTTCGGTAAGTTTTGGAATGTATATCGTAGAGACAGTCATAATGCCGAACTTTTTCTATTAATAATTGGTCATCCATTGTGCATGCAATACAGAGGTCACTAGAGATACTGTAGTTACAAATTGCTGTAGGTGCAAGCAGGCCCACGGGCGAAGATCTGCTGGACACGCGTAAACACCCGTTTTTTTCCCGCGGCTAGTTTCCATTTGTTTTTGTCTGGTGAAACTGATCCTATCACCAGACATAAACAATTAGAATAGACACTTTTCTTAAATTAAAACTCATCAGATCTGATCTGTTTATAATTAATAATGAATTTAAAGTGCATGTACACATAGTAGAAAAAGTCTGCGTTCACCCACTAAATTTTTCTTAAATTCCGCATAACTTATTTAATTTTTACTGAAATTGATTTCTACTTTTTCATTTATTTCTAGTAAAAAAGCAATAATGAATTTTGGACTTAGAAAATTAACATTTATTCGTAAAAAAACCTAAACTCAATTATATACAAAAGCAACGATTTTGTCAGCAGAAAAAGTCTGTATTATAAATTAAATTTGGAAATTGTTTCTTTTATGTTATTTCGTAGGTGGCCATACAGACTGACACGCAGGCGGCCAAATACCCAGGAACGGTCCTGAGTAAGTTATTACGTTTTTGTGAAAAGTCAATACTGTACAAACTGTCTCTTTAAGTTTAGGTAAATTATGATAATATTTACGTCTAATCAATAAGTATTACATACTTAAATTTCTCAAAGGAACCTTAGTTTGTCAATCTTCATAATAAAAAATGTTGGAATTTTATCTTTGTTCTACTCGCCGTTTAGTTGCAATGCATATAAGCCAGACCGGCTAGGAGAAAGATGTTTCCCATGCGATTCTACGCGTCGAGCAGATCGGAATTTGTAGGTCACAACGACGTTGTAACGTATCGTGTAGCGTGGCATGGGATAGCATGGGATAAGTGTAGTCGCGATGCATTAAAACTTACCTAAATTTGTTGTATACGAATGCTTTACATTTTGTCTCGTCGCGTCGAGTGGCATGGCGTGGAATAAATGTGTTCGCAGCTTAAATGGTCACGTTAGGTGTAATACAACATACTTGCCATCATCATTCGGTTTCATTCTTGACAATGGTAAGGAATTCATGTTCTAATGCTCTCAAAAAGAAAAATATTTTCAAGTTACCATTTTACACTAGGTAACGCACCCCATAGCTTCTGCTATGATTATTGCCTTACCTCGTGCAATACTAAATCTCTAAAATACAGAGAAGGCTGGTAGCAGACCTTTTTGTTTTATTCTTTAATACGTTATTATTTATAAGATGTGTTGCTTTGTTGCCATTTATGGATAAATGCAAGTTAAATCCTGATTTGGCTAAGATTTTCCACAAATTTACTTCTGCTGAAACAAGAAAAACAACGTAATATGTTAAAAAAAACAAAATACAAACTTCGAGTACATTGGTATACAACATACCAGACAATACAAGTATACTGATACAATTTTACAACCAAATTTTATTTAATGACTAGCAGTCATTAATGCTTTTCGAGAAGGTTTTCCAAACGCAAAAGTAATCAGGTTTCTATTTAATCTAGCCAAAAATTTTCAAACTCAACTGGGAAATGAAAATTCACTTGCCCGTTGTAATAACAAAGCGGACTTGGGGTTGTCGGCAAGTATGATATTATTTCTATTGACTTTGTATCAGTTACTGATGTGTATGCGAAGTATTGCCGGTAGATTGAGACAGATTTTGCAATGGTTTGAAAACGCTTACTCTCTAATATTTTCTCCCCAAATTTTGTCAGTTTATAAACGTTAGACGTTATGAACAGAGTAGATAGAACTAATCGTCATCCGGACTTGGCAAATAGGCGCTTACAAACAAAATTGTAAATGGACAACACAATTATTATTTGAGGGATTATACTCGCACATCAATATTATAGGCTATTTGCCAGGAATTTCTCATAATTATGCAATGCATGAATAATTTTATAACATTATTTAAATTGCTTATAAATACTCTTGTTGAATATATTAATTTTGAATTATTTTAAGCATTTTGAAAAACAAACGGCTTTACGTTCAAACGGTCGCGTTCAAATGCTATTATTGTTCAAATATCCTAATCCGATTAATATCTTATATGTATGTGAAAAGTAAAAACACCATACTTTGAAAGTAACAATTAAACAGATTTGGGTGATTATAATAATATATCAATATATGTAATAAATAATACATATAAATCAAAGGATAATTCAATTTCTTAAATTAAGTTATCCTTATAATATAATAGTATACAGCACATCGTGCTTCTCTCTTTCGTAATATCTAAATCACATTTATTTATTATTAATATATACCTGTTTGAATATTATTATACTAATAATAGACACATCAAGTAAAATTTTTAGTTTATATTTTCGCTTTGTATAATATTACCTATAAGATATTTCAATTTAAGATAAACTGGCAGCTGTTCATAAGGAAAAGAATTTTGTTTACCTTCAATAGATTATCGACTTTTGGCTTGCATAAATATTCTCATGTACTTTGTACGAATAATTTTAAAAAATAAACCGCAAAACTAAAAAAGCAGGATTAAAGAATTTTTCAAGCAGTACAAACATTTTACGAGTTATTGTATTGTAAATGAAAACAAAGAAATGCCTATAATAAAGAAACACATCCCCTCGTAAAGAGAAACGAGAAGGAAAACATTTAATAAAATTAAAATGCGCGGTGAATTTATTGTGTACTTCCATTATTGGTAATTTTATTGTTTCCAATGGCGTAGCAAGGATTAATAACACAATCAGTTATTTATTTCTTCATACTAACGCTCCTTACACTAAACGTCCGAATAAACCAAATTTTGAAATTTTAAAAATTTAAAAAATAAAACAGGTATTTTTGCAAGTATTGTTATTTAAGTAATTGTACGTTACATTGAAATCATCTAGAAAAAACCTTTGCGAAAAATGTAATTTGTACGACTATGGTATCTACCCCATGCTTAAATACATAATATTAGACACACATGCAGCTGTTAGTTGTCCCTAGTCTACCGTTACGAACAACCCACCTCCAGCAGGCACCAGTCGTTATATACACGTTCGAATGTATACACTCGCCAACGGTTTTTGTATATCATTTGAAACGTAATTGTGTAATTAAATGTAGTAATTTAAAGTGGTCATGGCTAACAATAATACTAACTCAAATTTTTATTCCAATCCGGCTTTTTGCCAACAAAGTGAATATTATAATAATTATTCTCGCGAACGGTGTAAGAGCCCACAATCCGGCTTAAGTCCTCAAAGACAACAATACAACACGCGGCAATCTCCTGTAGGAGCGCAATCACCGGTACGCATAAATGATATTCCATTAAAAAGTGTGTGCGAAAGTGCTCCTCTTAGATCTAAACCAGTACCTTACAGCCCAAACCATGATAACTACGAAGAGCAAGATTTTTATGAAGAAATGCTTGTCGATGATTCGGGATTTGTAAAACAAAAAAAAATAGTAGTGGTTTCTGCGTCCGGTAAATTAAACGGAAACGGTGCTACAAGATATTCATCTGTGCCTCAAAGTAGCAAACAAATCTCCAAACCAAAACCAATTCGACAAGAAGAAAATGGAAACAATAGGTATGCCGTAATATCGGACAACGAAGAAGACTTTGGTTTGCAATCTCAATATCAAAAAAATCGATATGAATACTTACAAAGACGCGATACAAATCACAATCCGACAACACATAGCAAAAAGGAAGTTTATAATGAAGAATATGAGTTAGGAAATCGTCGACAACATAGATACGAAGTAATAGAAGTAGACGAAGAAACCGATTTAATCGGCAACAATTATAATAGAAGCGATTATCGATATTCGATGATTCCTCAGCATCATACAAATGGCAGATACGGTTACGTGGATGATATTCAAAGTATGCAACCAGATAATTTTCAACACCAAAGAATTCAACAGCAGTCACAACAACAATACTACCAATACAGCGATAATACAATTTCACACCCACAAAGCCCAACTTCTCCAATACATACGAGAAAATTACCACAAAATTCGTATGCCACTCAAAAGTTGCACGAGTTATTAACGACGCCAAAAAAATCGACGGTTGTTGTTGGTTCACCGAGATATTTTCAAACGCCGCAAAAAATAATCCCCCCTCATTCACCAAGAAAGCAAATTGCTACAATCAGTTCAGATCCATTTATAGTTACACCTAATAAAAGTTCACAGAAAATAATTGTCGAAAAATCTTCTAAAGCTCAACAAAAACTCAACTATTCGTTATCGTCCGCACGGCAAATAAATTCCGATAAGAAACACACTGCCATTGTTAATCCGATGTGCTCGACTGCTCAATCGGTTTATAGTGAAACAACATTTTCAAATAAATCGGAATCCTGGATGAATTTAAGTACCAAAAAACAACCAGTTCAAACTACTTTAACAATAGCAGCCACTATGATGTTACTTTGTGGTGGACTTACTTCGGGTTTATGTTTTTATATGATTTCAGTTATGGGCAAATTGTATTATCTAAATTTTGGCATTGTGTCTGGATTTGCTTGTTTTGTCCTTGGCTTATTGGGTTGTCGATCTAGGAACCACTACTATTGGTTACCAAACCGCAATTATATGTCGGGTAAGATTTTTTGTCAACAATAAAGAAATAATTAATATTTTATTTTTTCTTTTGAAGGGTACATCATACTTACTCTTTTTAGTCTTCTGACATCAGCTGGATTATTGGTATTGTTATTTATGCAACCGAAGAATGGTAGCCCTTTGGCGGATATGACATCCGGCGCCGTGTGTGGAATTTCGGTGCTGTCTTTAATTCTTGCAACTGCTGGTGTCATGACTAGTCTTTGTTGTAAAATGCCACCACCTGATAACAGAGTTGAACACTGCGCAAGAGGATTTACTATATAAAGTCAACAGGTGCTTGTAAATTAATTAATTTCAATTATTTTAAATATTTGTTTAATTTATTAATTTTATAAAAAAAAAAGTGTACAAAATTATGACTTAGTCATAAATCTTAAGAAAAAATATATTATTTCAAGTCAGAAAATGTTCAAAATTTGTAAAAAGAATTTTTAAAAGTAATATATTATTTATATAGTAACTTATATTAATTATTATAATTAACTTTGTAGTATTAAAACGTCGATTCAAATCTCCCCCCCCCCCCCCCCCCCATTTCCTACACCGTGTATCTAAACCTAACCTCCTAAGCGCAAAGTGTGATGGCCATCAACCCGAAAATACCGTATCGTCTGGTAATAGGACCCCTCGTGTGCACACAGCGAGCCGACCGAAAATACTACAACCCCATCTCGTAATGCTTTTCGTACACAAAGGTTAACCTGAACATAGCTGGCAAGTCCTGAAATAGTAAGATTGAACTAAGACACAATTAAACACATAAATCTGGTTCAGAAGGTTTATCGTTTGATAATTATATTTGTTACATTTGTCGGTTCGACATTATTATAATTTGTTATTTATATTTCTTACATGGGCATTCCATGAGGTAGTAAACATACACTTTGTGATTATTGTCTGTTCGACATTATAATTAATTTCATTCATATCTTTTGATACCAAATGTAAGCAAGTTAATTATGGTTATGCAGTTTTATCGTTTTACAAGTGTCGATTCACATACAGGGTAAAATTCATACAGTCGTAATTTATATACCTAATTTGTTTTGTTTACACAGTACATTTATAACATGTTATTTGTATACGGTTTTGTCATGACATAAATTTATAAATTAAGATCGAGTCAAATGGTATCCGCATTTTATCGAATCTTTATACATAACAAGTACTCTCTCTTCCACTCACATTCAAAGGATCGAATCTCGTGTGTAGCCATATTGCTCGCACGATGCTTGACTCCAAGTTTTACAATTACGTCATAGATGTCGTAAGATACATAGTTTTTGCGGTTCCACATATTGGCGTTTCCGTAGAAAATGCGTCTATAGTGACTCACCTGTGGGCGCCCTACTTTGAGGTCTCAGCAATTGTAAAACTCACATTTTAAACAATCATAATAATTTCATTCGAGTAACACGAGAATTCGTACCTTCGACTATAAGAATAATTATAAGCATAATTTACCAAAATTTAGATGCGATGACCACCGATAAGCAAACAAAAGACAAAAAAAAAAGGAACACAAAGAGAATACTGATTTTATCTCAAGAAAATCTAACTAGCTTTCTTCTTAAAATACGTCTGCACTGCCTCGCTGTATGATCGTAAGAGAGCGTCCTCTCATGGCGGACCCACCGTTCCCTGCGCGCGTCTCCCTTTCTTCTAACGTGCAGCGGTGTCTCTTCTCCCATAATTTCTACACCGGACTTAAATCATACACATTGGACGGCAAAATAAGATGATCCGTTTGGCGCAAGATACAAATTACATTTATATCATTACAGAACGCCCCCAAAGGTTTGTCCAACGAGTGACACGAGAGCTGGGAAACCTTTCACGACATGGATGATATTAATTTGTTTCTTTCTTCTACTACCATCGAAGCATTTTGAGGCTTGAAGACAACCAAATAGAACTTCTCGTGATGTTTGCTTCATAAGTGTGAAGTTATCGTAACTGACTTCTCTCAGATGTCAAAATTATCGTATCTGCCTTCTGAACCAGAATCAATACAATCAACAATTTTCATTAATGGTCACAACTAACTTTAGGCAACCATTCCATCACCATAGTGCTTGATGGCCATCTATCTCATTGAACAGTAACGATCTTGATTACTTGAACCATTCCATGTGAGCTGTCTTCCAAACATGTCCAACGAACAACTCCATTTAGATCGAACATCACCACCACTCTCGTACGTCAACCCTTTTTGAATTGTTTTCCACCTCCTAGTTGATCCATTCAATCAAACGTTTCCAAGTTGGTTGTACAACGCCCTTGGCTGAATCCACCGTCTGGCTAGCGCCTTGTTACTTATGAATTCGTCCAATTCGCCGGCACATGGAACCAAAAAAAAAAACAAACAATATCGTGCCTTATTCAATTTATCTTTCCAACTCTTTATTTGACTTGCTCATGATATTTATTATAACAAGTGTGAATAGCTAGCTTTATAATCATATTACTTCAACCTCAACTTCTACACCACATTCAACCACACACACACACAACCGTAATCTCGTACGTAATACTGCACCTCAAATTTCGATGAGTTCTTTCGTCCTCTTAGTCTGAATCCATGTCCAGCACCCATTGTGTACTTGTTCCCTAAGGCCGCCCCACGCCCCCAAACATTAAATTATAATCCACCCCTTAGTTAGACAAACAAACCCACCCACTAGATCATTGGTGTGATGCACCTTCTGATCACACCTCCATTGCTGAAAAGTAAAATTTGAGATTATTGATGTTATAATTACCCTTTCGACGACCAGTGGTCACATCCATTAACGTATAAACATTGGGATTAGGATTGGCGGTAACTCTATAAGGACCAGAATAAAGTGGACAAAATTTGGCAACAATGTTTCGAGCTGCATCCGAAATGTTCTGTTCCCGTAGTAGGACCAGACTGCCAACTTCGAAACGATCTTGGTAGCTCTTGAAACCCTTTCTTCTTATTTCACCTGCTCGATTCAGGTTCCTTCTAACATTTTCTCTAATCTGTCCAATAGTTAATGCCGGTCGAGGTGGGATAAAACGTTCTAACAAATCAAACAAGCGGTTGGGTGGGTTCTGCCCATGCAGGATTTCATAAGGGGAATACTTGGTTGACAGGTGTGGCGTGCAATTAAAAAGTGACTCAATGTTGGGTAGGTGTGATGCCCATCCCGAGTGTGATCCCTGACAATATGTTCTAAACAAGCGCCCCAGTTCCTTCATCACTCGCTCAGTTGGATTTGACCCTGGGTGTCGAATCGAGGAATATGTGACCCGAATACCTTCCCTTTGCAGCACAGACTTCCAATGTTTGGAGATAAATTGTGATCCATGATCACTCAGTATAGTTTTCGGCTTGATGATGGTTGCAAAATCCTCTAAGATCTTCCGAGCCGATATTCTTGCCTGTGCTTTACGTAGCGGGTAGAGTTTCACAAATTTTGAAAATGAATCGATGACCACGAAGATGTACGTAAACCTTCCCCGACTCTGTGGTAGCGGACCATAGTAATCAACCGTTACTAGATCACCGGGATTTTCAACTACAATTGGATTCATGGGGCCTATCAGATAACGATTTGGATATTTGACTTTCTGACATACATCACACGCTCTCACTATACCTTTTATCCTCATGAACATCTTTCTGAAATGGAAACTATCATGCATAATCTTATACACCTTTGAGGTCCCAAAGTGACCATATAACTGGTGAACACACATAATTACCTTTCGCACCAAACATTCAGGCAACGCGATTCTGTTTTTCCCTGACCGCGAATCTACACATAATAGCACCCCCCCCACTAACCTGAACCGAAACCTGCCTCTACCAACTGACACTTCATTCCACGCACTCTCAGAAACCCGTTCATACATTCTCCCCAACAAATCATCCTCACGTTGAGCTTTTTCTATTTGCTCAAACGAAACTTCTAAATCCTCCCATTCTATGGTCTCAAACAACGCAACTAAACATTCATTTTCTTGAGAAGCGACTACCGGTTGATTGTGCACCCCAATTATCTGACTCATTCCCTCATGGGGATACCTTGACAACGTATCCGCCACTACATTCTCGCAACCCTTCACATGTTCTACCTCAAAGTCAAACTCATTCAAAAGCATCATCCATCGAGTCAATCGGTCATTCAACAATCTACACTGCTTCAGAAATTTCAGAGCGAAATGATCCGTCCTAATAATTATCTTATTACCCAACAAAACAGATCGAAATTTCTGAAGACCAAAAACAATTGCGAGTAGTTCCTTTTCAGTAACTGTATAAAAACATTCCGCACCTCGTAACACACGACTAGCAAATCCAATAACACCATGCTCACTCCCATCCCCTTGCAATTGGTACACAACCACCCCTAATGCGACATCAGATGCATCCGTTTGAAGGTAAAAGTCTTTCTTAAAATTTGGGAATCTCAGCATAACCGTCTCCAGAAACAACCGCTTGGCCGCTTCAAAGCACTTCTGCTCATTCACACCCCATGACCACCTAATCCCCTTCTTCAACAACTTAGTGAGCGGAGCGATAATGTGGCTGTATTTTAAAACAAAGCGCCTATAGTAGCTGCAAAGGCCAATGAATGCCCTCAGTTGTTTAACAGAGGTTGGGCTAGTGAAAGATTGTATCGATTCAACCTTCTCTGGATCTGTTGACACCCCATCTGATGATAATATATGCCCCAAAAATTTGACCTCTCTACGGAAGAATTGGGTCTTTTCCAAGTTAATTGTCATATTGGCATCAGCTAATCTGGTAATAACTTGTTCTAAATGAAACAAGTGTTCTTCTATAGACCCGGATACAACCAACAAGTCATCTACATAAACGACCGTGTATTCCCTAACCTCGGGACCTAGGATGATGTCCATTCCCCTACTAAATGAGGCCGTTGATGTTTTTAAACCAAAAGGGAGAACCTGGTAAGTGTATGACTTTCCTTCAAACAGAAATGCCGTGTACTTGGTACTATCAGCTTCTAATGGAATTTGCCAAAATGAAGAGCGAAGGTCTATGGTTGAAATACAATTAACATTGTCGAAAGACTGGAAAATGTCTTCGGGGGATCTGGGTGACTCGGTATCTGAAACCATCTGTGAATTTAACCACCTAGCATCTAAGCACACACGCACACTTCCATCCTTCTTTCGAACAACAGTCATGGGACTTGCATACGGGGACGGCTCACGCTTTATGATGCCCATCTCCAACATTTGCTGTAGCGCAGCACGAACCTCCGGCCTCAATACATGGGGAATGGGATATGGCCTACGCAAAAAAGGGGTTTCGTTTTGCATCACTATCCTGTGAACATACTTGGATGTTAAACCAGGGTTTTCTCTAAAGACATTTTGAAATTTCAGGAGCATTCTCATCAACCTACCCGAATAAACCCTTTCTAAACCCGTCCCTAGCACTCTCTGTTTCAAGATGTCGTGCAACAGTCTCTCCCGAGGAGCAGCTACCCCTTCAATCGCACATGTGGTTACTGGATACAGTGAAAGATGACAGTTCAGTTCGGCTACCCGACCACTAGGGACAAATTTCACTCGTTTCTCGCTACCTCTCACATTCATACATAACACTCTCCCTTCCAAGTTCAAGCTACCTCTCACGCTCTCAATCCAATCAACACCTAATATTACTGGCCTAATTAGATTTTTTATTACCAAAGCTACCTGGGTGAACACCTGATGTGTACCCTCAATTGTGAACTCAATCAGCACCTGAAACTTGATTCGATCGCTGCTATGCCCCAATGCAGTCTTGATCTTGGTACCTGAAACTGGCAGTACCGGAAAGTCGACCAGTTCTCTCAACGCAAGATACCTTTCTTCATTTATGCAAGTGACCTCACTACCACTATCCAACAAAGCAATCAGTTCCACACCATAACATACAATCACAATGTGCGGTAACCCATTCTTGCGCCCTGCATTCATACCATCCTCTCCCCCATTACACATAGTTGCAACATTCATTCCCATTCTTTCACAGCCTATCGCCAAAGCCGTTTTCATACCTTGACCTCCCTTTCCTAAACCCATTCCAAATTTCCAACCCTGTCTACACAAGATATCGTACCCCTTACTATAAACTGAAGCTAATCTTTCCCGATTAATTGATGGCTGGTTTGGTCTCAACAGACATTCAGTATCCTCTCCCTGACTCACACATATACCCTCTTTCACAAACGTAATGGGCACAAAGGATAATATTTTGGGGAATAGTCGTGAGATATCAGGACGAACGCATCCCCTTAGTTCGTCCAGCTGGCATTTCCCGACCTCTGCTTGTTAGATTTGTTTGATTGGTGGGTAGCTGTCTTTGGACGAGGATTGGTACTGGAAGATAGGATTGGTGGTGGCTCGGTGAAGTTTGGCACGACGGCATTAATAGTACTCGTCCCTGGTCGGTGGTATGGTGCCGATTCTTGTCTTCGGATTTTGTGCAAAGGGCCTCCTTCTTCTTTGACCCTTATAGACTCAACAAGTTCTTGACTCTTCAGAAATTTGATGGTCCCTTGCATAGACTTGTCCGGATGCGATACCCATGCCGAGTAAACCGTGGATGGGAATTGCTGCAGCAATCGTTCCACTTGCTCCTCTGATGTTCCAGATGTTCGCAAAGTTCTAGCTTTGCCCATTTGTTTTACGAAATATTCGGTCATGCTGCAGGATCGTCCAGGTATGTACCTGCACTTCAACAGCGCATCTTGCAGTAGTTGTTGTTTTGACCTTCCCCAGAAAAAGGCCAGAAAACTCTCCTCAAATTGATCGAAATTTTCCCATGCATTTTCTTGAAGCATGGCCCATTCTTCCGCCTTCCCTTTCAAGCATCTGACCACCAAGTTTACCTTGTTTACTGGAAGACCTTTCAGTTGTTCGAAGTAACGGTTAAACTTATGTAGGAATTGTACGGGATTCTCTGATGTGTCTCCCGCGAAGCTTGGTTTATCCACCAAGGTGGGCAACATTGCTTGCCCAGAAGCAAAGGTCAACATTATCTTCTCCCATCCTTCCATCGTACTGCTGGCACCTGCGGCACTCGTACCTGCCGACGCGATTACGGGAGAACAGGGTGAGGCAAAAGGTGGGGACGTGGCGGGGGATATAGGTGGCAATGTGGGTGTGGGGTCATTCATAACTACTCTACTAGACAAACCCATCCTTAGCTCCTGGTTAGTCCTCTCTTGCTTCTTTACAAACGCATCCAACTGCTCCCCTTGCTTGGCCACAGTCTTCGTTAGGGCGTCAACTTGACCAAAAATCCTCTCCAGGATCGATAAGCCCTCATCACTTCTGCCGCTTCCTCCTTGCTCTGCTGGGAACCCTCTAAATTCTGTTGACTGGTTGGCCATTTCCTAAATTTAGAACAACAGGGTAAATTAGTACAGATTTTCACTGCGACAGGTCTGAACAACTTATCACTCGACAGCCATTTTCAGTAGCAATCACCATAATCTTCAACTGTTGTCATCATCATAAGTTGCACACCCGTCAAGTTAATACCTCTTACCACTCCCACTCTCATCCCACAATCCCAGGTTATAAATACCTCAGCATTTATAACCCGTTACCAGCATCTCTATCTACTGCAATGGACTCCACCTTCCATTTACCCAACCAGCTACGCCCCATGTTCACCCTTATGCACGAAAAGCATTTGACTACAGCATGTAAACACACCCTCCGTTCATGCTAAGCACGGACAAAGAATATGTAAACACATTACTGCAAACATCCTGGTCACGGCACCAAATTTGTAGTATTAAAACGTCGATTCAAATCTCCCCCCCCCCCCCCCCCATTTCCTACACCGTGTATCTAAACCTAACCTCCTAAGCGCAAAGTGTGATGGCCATCAACCCGAAAATACCGTATCGTCTGGTAATAGGACCCCTCGTGTGCACACAGCGAGCCGACCGAAAATACTACAACCCCATCTCGTAATGCTTTTCGTACACAAAGGTTAACCTGAACATAGCTGGCAAGTCCTGAAATAGTAAGATTGAACTAAGACACAATTAAACACATAAATCTGGTTCAGAAGGTTTATCGTTTGATAATTATATTTGTTACATTTGTCGGTTCGACATTATTATAATTTGTTATTTATATTTCTTACATGGGCATTCCATGAGGTAGTAAACATACACTTTGTGATTATTGTCTGTTCGACATTATAATTAATTTCATTCATATCTTTTGATACCAAATGTAAGCAAGTTAATTATGGTTATGCAGTTTTATCGTTTTACAAGTGTCGATTCACATACAGGGTAAAATTCATACAGTCGTAATTTATATACCTAATTTGTTTTGTTTACACAGTACATTTATAACATGTTATTTGTATACGGTTTTGTCATGACATAAATTTATAAATTAAGATCGAGTCAAATGGTATCCGCATTTTATCGAATCTTTATACATAACAAGTACTCTCTCTTCCACTCACATTCAAAGGATCGAATCTCGTGTGTAGCCATATTGCTCGCACGATGCTTGACTCCAAGTTTTACAATTACGTCATAGATGTCGTAAGATACATAGTTTTTGCGGTTCCACATATTGGCGTTTCCGTAGAAAATGCGTCTATAGTGACTCACCTGTGGGCGCCCTACTTTGAGGTCTCAGCAATTGTAAAACTCACATTTTAAACAATCATAATAATTTCATTCGAGTAACACGAGAATTCGTACCTTCGACTATAAGAATAATTATAAGCATAATTTACCAAAATTTAGATGCGATGACCACCGATAAGCAAACAAAAGACAAAAAAAAAAGGAACACAAAGAGAATACTGATTTTATCTCAAGAAAATCTAACTAGCTTTCTTCTTAAAATACGTCTGCACTGCCTCGCTGTATGATCGTAAGAGAGCGTCCTCTCATGGCGGACCCACCGTTCCCTGCGCGCGTCTCCCTTTCTTCTAACGTGCAGCGGTGTCTCTTCTCCCATAATTTCTACACCGGACTTAAATCATACACATTGGACGGCAAAATAAGATGATCCGTTTGGCGCAAGATACAAATTACATTTATATCATTACAACTTTGTTATTGCTATTTTTATGTAATTTTGTATTATTATTTAAATAAAACCATCATTAAAAGTAATTATTTTTCATTTGTTTTTAATACTGTGCTTTTATCTTTACGCTGAAATAACTGGAGATAGATTTTGCTTATCTGCAGTAATTATTTTACTTTAAAATAAAAAAACTCTTTGAAAAGGAATAGAAATGTCGATTATCTTGAAATTTTCAAATTGAAATAGCGTGACTATACCTAGCAGGTATAGGCAACCAATTTAACAAATCGAATATATTTTTCTGAAATTGTTCCGTTAGATCAGGGATCGGTAAACTGCGCCCCGCGGGCCGAAGGTTGTTTACATGAAAATATTTTAAAATAAATTATTTTGTTGTAGAAATAAATAACAAAGTAATATCATTGTAATATGTTTAAAATGTAATAACGCATGGTTGTGAGAATAGAGTTTTGGATTTTTAGTGCTTTTAGGCTCGCGAAACCTAAATTTTTTATGATTTAGCCCAAGTTTGCCGAATCCAGCTTTAGATCAATGATCTTCCGTTAGATATTCATAATAATTATGCTATAACATAAGCTGACTTAACCCCTTTAAGGTCCAAAGCGAAATACGTTATGGAAGAGCGTTCTAAATTTTTTGTTATAACATTTTAACGATTTTTTTAAAAACACGTTTCATCATCTGAAGTAGATAATAAAATTTAATTTACCAAATGATGTCCCACACCTTAAAATAATAATATTATCACCTAACATTTTGGAGTTTCTCTTAAATGTTTCCAAAGTTTTTTTATTTTTAAATCAAATGATGGTAGGGAATAATAATTTATAATAATTAACTATTTGAAATATTTAGGAAGACGATTATAATGATTTCCGCTTGTTAAAAACATATATAATATAAAAATAATTTAATTTATTCTAGGTGTAGGTTCACCTATTAAAAACGTGTTACCTACCTATGTATACAATTTTTAAAATAAATAAAAACAATGCAAACCTCACTGCGCATGAGAATTCAGTAACCACCTATCCAAAGAAGTTGTAGAGACAATAATTGTAATTCAGTGCTATGGTACTGATCCCAGAAGAAGAAAGTGAAATTTTATTCATCTATTAATGCAGCTTATACGAAAATGATTTATACATTCACCAAGTAAGTACATGTTATGTAACCAATTTTATTTATTTTATAATTAATAAAAAATACAGATTAGCAACAAAAAATATAGCTTTCCACCCTTACGGACAGCTTGCATTATTTTGTTGAATATAATAAATTTGAATAAGGAAATGATTAACTACGTAAATATACATTATTATAATATAATTTTTTATTTAATATCAAGTACCATTCGGTAACACCATAATATGCAAATCTTCAACCATAATTAATAGATAACACCCAATATATTTCGACTTCATTAAGTATTACTAATAATAATAAAATTTGTACCTATTTCTAGTTATAGTTATAAAACTTCAAAACGAAAAACGAAAGGATGAGTTATAAGTTTTTTACAACAATGTTATTTACTTAAGGCCTGAACATTAATATCCTTACAAGTCAAGATGGCTTGACAAATACCAATTTTCAAAAACAAAATATGTATAGGTACCTATGAATGTTTAAAAGAATCTGGAATATATTAAAATATCAAATTATTAGATATTACCAATTCAAAAACTAAATTCTATGTGAAAATTATTACGTTTAGCGAAGATTATTATAATCAAAATTAAAAAATTGCAATTTGCGAAGAAGTACATTTTTAATTTTGATTAAATTCTATGGGCCTTACCAATAACAAATTTTAGTACCGACTTTAAGTTAGTAAAAGGGTTGCTACTAAGTAGCTAGTACTAACTAAATTTAAAGCTGACACTAAATTTTGATACCAATATGGTAATTAGTGCCGACACTAGTTTAATATCTGTATTTAGTCTAAAATTGAAAAAGTTAGTGAAACTTGGAAGAAGTGACAATAAATAATGCACGCGGAGTATTTCAAAACGAAATAGTAGGTTAGCGTCATAATATAATATTAGGTATTTTGTGCTTTCAGATTGCAAATAATTTATATTATTTTCAAAATATTGGTTTTTAACTGTAATTTTATTTAAGAACTTTTATTAAAAATTAATGATTAAAATATCTATCAATAAATTCTGCTCTAATAGCTGCTCCTGGAGTTCCCTCTGGTAACGGATGCACTTCTGTAACTTTCTGATAAGCTCACTGAAAGAAATAATTGATGAAACGTTCATCATTTTTCAACCAAAGAAAAAAATGAATGATATTGATGAAAAATTCATAGTATTGATGAAAAAATCTTATTGTGATGAATTTTGTTCATCAATTTGATGAATTTTGTGCATGGGTGTAAATATGATAAATTTTTCATCAATATGATGAATCCTTTTTTTCAGTGCTCCTTTAACCAAATATCTAATTGTAACTATCACCTTTATAGCTGGAGGAATTGGTGCACCTTGCGTATAATTTCTTTTTATGTCTTTGCTTATCAGATCCACAATTTCGTTTGCAGTTTCTTTGTCAAACCTTGTTTTAAATATATTTAAACAGCAAATTTTTTCATACTAAAGATTGCTAGTAATCATTTACTTATCTATAGAAATCTGTAAAATCCTTATCTGAATAATGATTAAATGGATCTATTCTTTCCTTATAGGTTTTCACTTTTCTACATATTGCAGCATCATTTAAAATTTGCAAATCTTCTAGAATATTATTTTCCATATCAATATTCTAAACTTTTTTAAAAATTATACACGTAGGTATAAAAATTATAAAAAAACAATGACAATTTTATGAAGTTTGAGGTTAAAAATCCAAAATTTATGATTAAATATCTGCTTTTGATGTTGCTTATACTAACCTAATATTAAGCCGGCACTAACTAAAATTCTTACACTAAATTTGTTATTGGTGCACTTTTTAAGTTAGTATAAGCTTTTAGTTAATGTCCAACTTAGTATGACGTTATTGGTAAGGCCCAATGTATTCATTTTCATACCACCACTAAAAGAAAATGATTATGCATTTCTTTTTGTTCTATTTGTAATAATTTTCTACTTTGCTTTTCATTATTTCAATTTTGTTGTATTTTTCTACAAAGTTACATTTAAATGGGACGTTTTTTTTTGTAAAATTAACAAAAACTTGAACACCGAGACTCAAACTTTGTAAAAATTTTGTTTTAAATATAAGAAGGTGCTAAATTATCACATAAAGAAATGATCACAAAATAAATCTTCCAGTATATATAGAAATTGACTACCAAAGTTAGAACGGAACTTTGCCAGCTGACAATGATTAAATAAAGTGAATATCTAAAATTGTATACATATTATGTGTAAATTTCTACGTGACCAGACCAATCGTGTGAAATTTACTATACTAGCTCTAGAGGTAAGGAACTTTCGCGTTAATAAAAAATGAATCTTTCAAAATAGAAAAATGTTTCAATTTTGCAATCATTAATCAACACTATAGTTTATTTCATTTTAATCTGCAATTAAAATCTATATAGACTATATATTTCTATCTATATATTTCTGTTAAATAAATAAATTGACACGTAATTAATTATATTTCTTTGTTTCATAATACCTTCTAACGTTACTAAGTGTATGTTTTAATTGCATACATTTATAACTTTTGTATTTTAAGTTACTTAGTGCAAGATTTTACAGAATAAAAATTACGCATACAAAAAATATAGTATAACTAACAGTATTTTGTAGAATTATTTACGATTTCGTTTTTAATTTATTATTATAAAACTATATTTATTTCTGTAGAACATTTATTATTATAGTATATAGCAAATATTAATAATTTTACAGAGCAAAAGATATTACTATTAGAGCACAAATGATTTCTATAAAGAATTTTGATTTTTGTATAATATGTAGCTAATGATATTAAAATTAATTACAGATGATTTCGGCATTACTATTTTTTCTAATTTTTGCGCGAAACGTAAAACGCCTGTCTGAAACAGCAGTCATAATATGCTTTGTACTTCTAATTTCTAAATGACACTAATACGTATATACTTAATATTTAAAAGATTTAAGACAAGAAAGTAAATTTTACTTATTGATTGTACAATAGATATTCGAGATAAAATGTCCAGTTCTAATTAAAAGTTTCATTTTACTTTTTTACAAAATAATTTAATGGTACCTAGCTAATGGAGAAAGTTGCAAGTATATTTATAAGTTTAAAAAAATTGATTAACTTCTTAAATATAATACGGTCTGATTAATCTCCCAATACATAATCATCGAATAATAAAATGTGTTATAGATATGAACGACTCGGAGATTAACTAAAAATATCAAATTTTTAATTTCTTTAATATTTATATTTCTAGAATTAATTTCTAATTAAAATTTTAAATCCAAAATAAATAAGTTTTTGTAAATACAAGTGTAAATTTCGCAAAAGTTTTCACTTAAAATTTTGTTTCAAAAATAGTAGAAAAATTATTTTCAGCTGCACTGGTTTTGTTTACTTTGCTTGCGAATAATTTGTTTGGTATCCCAAAATAATGGATTTTGTATTACTACTCTTTCGGCTGTACATAAATGATATGCCTGAATTTACCGACTACTTTTCTGTTCTTTACGCAGACGATATGACATCTCAATGATCCTAAAATAACAAACACAAACTTGAAGACAAAATATTACAAATGTTCGCTCGATTGATCCCAAGGTACTAATCAAATGACCTTAAATTCAACATGGACAAAACAAAAATCGTCAAATACTCACTTAATCCAAGGAAAAATGACAAATTACGGATCAAACTTACAGATACCCAAGAAAGTAACTTACAGCTATTCGATTCATTTCCTGAGAGTAAGGATCGATACTCGTCTGGAATTATTATTATTACTACATATTAGACAGTAGCGCAACAACTCAGGATAAGTTTTGGCTACTTCATTTAATGAAAGATTTTCAAGGCAGTTAATACCTCAAAGATGTTGCCAGCATCTTGTGAGAGGAAGGCCGCCGAAATAGCCTGCTTAGCTTGGTCGGGGATGAAACCCCAACTGCGACATAGCAATTGAGCATTCTAACAGCTAGCCTACCCCCGTGCTCTTTTATTATTTTTTAATTATTATCATTGTATATTAAAAAGCCCTTGGTTCTGCCTGTTATAATTTTTACCCAATGACTACCAATAGGTACTCAAAACCGAGTTTCCAAATTCTGGACTCTAATATCTGTATCAGTTTTTTTTTATAATGATATTAGATATATTATCATCTCAACTGTTCAACACCAAATTGTTCCACTGTCTAGTATTCTATTAGATCACCAACAGAATGTCTAATATTGGTTATACTATACCCAAGAACATTATTTTGTTGTGCCTAGTAAATTCGTATACTAATTTTTTTTTATAGTTTCTTGAATTGTTCCACTTCTGATTTAATGATAGATTGAAATAGCTTCTTCGACTCTTCAAGTAAGCCTTTTCAGAAGAAACGGTAAATCGTAGGCCCCCTATTCGTGTAAGAGATATTTCTGGCCTTTTCATGTAAATGTTACATACAAAATTTAAAAAAATATGTATTGAACTTTTTTGCAATGTACTCATTTTATGTCATAATTTTTTAATAGTATGGCAGATCACGTAAAATCTTAAAAATCATGAAATTGGAGTAGTTTGTTTTTGAGTACTTTGTTAACCTACTTGACTCGCTAATTACTATAGCGTTTGCGGAAGTATTTAAGTAGGTATATATGTATAATTTCCAAAAATTAATAGAACTAAGTAAGATACTTGACTGAAACGACATGTTTTTATTTCAAGGTTTATTACCTAAGAATCTTCACCTTGTAATATATCTAATAAAATATATAATGATCAATCTATTATAATCCTACATTCCAAATTGTAATGATTAAGGAGTTGTTTAACTTTAGATGTCATTTATAACTAAAAGTGATTTATTAAAGTATAAGAAAATAATATTTTTGATAAAAATAAATGAAAAAGCAATAGGGAATGTAATATGGACTTTTGAGAAAGGAAAACAGTACAAATATGCAATATGATAATAAATTAATAAGTGGCAACAGCAAAACATCAGAAACAAACAGCAATACAACTACATAATATTATTATGTTATAACGTAAAATGAAAACAATTGCAAGTGTAATCACAGACAAATACAAACAATTACTCACAAAAAAACATTCACTGTTTTGATATAATGTCCATAAAATCTCTATCCTGAAATATTACAGTGTCATAATAGAGAATTAAGTGATGAATAAGCTGATAATTAATTAATATTAACTCGTGAAAATATATATAAAATTAAATTAAAATAAAACGAGTTAATCTATTTTCGTTTATTTAACTCGTTTTATTTTAATTTAATTTTATATGAATAAGCTGATATTTTATTCGAAGTGTTAAATTAATGTCTTTTCATTGTTTTTTAAATAATAATTTTTTACGTATCTATTCTTCACTTTACAGTTAAAATTCTATTTCTATTACATTTTACGTACATCTAAATACCATATAATTTACTTGAAATTGTTTTAAGTTTATTTCTAATCGTATGGGGTTAAAAAATGTAATGTGTCGAAATATTACATAGAATAAACTTTCAGTTTTTACCAATTAATTGTTTAAAGTTCTTATTTACTGCAACACTAATGCAAGAAATTTTCTTTTGCAAGATTATTTGAATAAATTTAATTGTTAAGTGCGATGTTATATATTAGCATTTATTTTATTATTCTAATTACTTAACTTTTTTAAATGTAAATAAATCTTATTGTATATACCCATAAGCAAGTACTAGGTTTACTTGTTGAGAGAAGTTGCAAAATTATGCTAATCGAATTTGATTTAAATAACTTTTGCATCAACTTTATACCTTTGAGAAAGTTTAGGCAAAAAAAATAGCTAATGTTAAAAAAATCCCACAAAAGTACATTCTTTGAACTTTGATTTCAAAAATATTTGGTCCTTTTCGAAAATGCTAACGATCTTTAAAAATCTTCGTGATCGTCCAGGTCCAAATGGATAAACAAACATATTCCGTAATCATACATTTCGAAATATTATGTAAAATACAAAAAAACACTAAGTATAATACCTTTTTGGTCGATATATAAAAATTCATCACACAAATTAGGTTGAATATCGGTAATTGTAAGTTTTGCTACACATTTTGCAATAATATTATTATTACTAACTTATAACTTGCATACTTACGTATTTTTCTTTACGGTTCAATAATTATTTTTAAATATTTTAATCAGTGTTTTTGCTATATTATTTTACTAATCTTGTGTTTTTTTTCTAGGTTTTACAAGACCTGGTTAGAATTTACTCCAGTCTAACTGCATTTCCAAGATTGAAAAAACGTGAGACAATTTTTAGAGTGGAGAGCGTTAAATTGAGTGAAACGAACCAGTTGAACAATTTTAACAACAGTACATGTATTCATAAAAACTAAATTCAGAAGAATAAAAGTATTGGCACGTCTACCTTTAACAGTGTTTATATTTTTATTACCTTCGTCCGATTAATTATATTAAATGAACAGCATGCTGATAAATTCTCGTAACGCCTACATTATAATAATTATGTAGCAATGTATAAATATTTATGTGATTAAAATTATGTACTGCATTAAACTTTGTGAAGTGAATAAAACATCATCAAACAACTAATGGAAAACGTATACAAAATTACTGTGTTAACTAATCCAGATCCAAGATGGGCTTATCCATCAGAAAGACGCTATTCTGCTTCAGCGGTTTTAGGCCTTGGTGTAGTTCATCTTGCACTTGCAGGAACCGCGGTACTCCTAGCTTGTCTCGCTTTAGCAGGAAATGAAACAGGAAGTAACGATTTTTTATATTCTGCTAATTCAAGTGAGTTCATCCAACTTATAAATGCATCCAACACGACAGTTCAACGACAGAAAACATTGGATAATCTTTTGAATGGCAATAAAAGTGAAAATATGAGCATTCAAAATTATAGTGACATAACAACAATAATGATTGAAAACGAACATTTTGTGTTGAATATATTATCGACATTAATTCCTTGTGTAATGTGTTTAGGCGCCATGGTAGCAGGTTTAGCAGGTCTTCTCGCATGGAAACGTTGGTATATAGATCACAACATAATTTGGTTTTTCTCAATGTCAATTTTATCAATCGTTACCTCAACAATATGTCTTACAATGGAACTTCTTTTTATTTTAATTGAAAATAAATTTATTTCCATTAGCTACAATAATGGTCGCTTTCCACCTAATTCGAAATATCTTATTAATATTAATATTTTAATTGCTGCTACTTTAGAATGGATTTGGTCAGTTTTATCAGCTAAAATTGCTTACATTGGCATGAAAAGTGCTTATCCTGATGATATAGATATTTCAAATTCATGTAATATAATTAATAAAAATATTGTAAACAGTAAAAATATCCCGAAAATAATAACCCCAGATATTCTTAATCACTTTCCTGTTAATGACAAAATATATAAATATTTTCCCAAGAAACGCAATAACAATTTGCCAAAAGAAGAAAGTAATTCAGAATATCGAGATAGGGTAAATAAATTTTTGTCGTCAAATGTAGAAATAAGTAAATAAATAGGTATGTAATTGATTATGTTGACAACGGACATTAATTTTAATATTATGTTGTACTATAATATAAACAAATTATTTATGTTTCGTGTACTATTTTTTAAGTTATATTATAAATTGTTAGCACACACGTTACTGACACTTCATTTTGACAAGGTTTATTAGGCAGACGACCTTAGCGTTTACTAATTATTGAGATATATATTATGTAGTGAGATAAAATTTTATGGTATCTAAGGGCTTAATCAAAACTGCAACCCTTAGAACAAGACCAATCCTCAAACTTAATTGAAACAAAAAAATAATTTTGAAAATACTATGAGCATTACTCATCATATTGTGTGCATCATATAGCTATGAATATTAATCTGGCTCCTCGTCATCTTATAATATATTTTCAGTCACTATCCTAACAAAAAAAAGTACAATGTACGTGTCACATGTATACAGTACAATTACAGATAGAACTGATAATTTAATGAATGAGTATTCTGCTTTACATTCTCTCTTATAAGATCATTTGACCAGCGCACGGCATGCATCCCAAATTGTCGAAGATTAATCGATATAACAAGGACACCACTGCTGATTTGTTTTTATCCATCCTCACTATTTTAGAGAAACCGACGGAATATAATTTTAGAAATTTTAAAGATGGACGTAAATTTTGAAAGGTCTGTTTTTTTCTGTAAATAGTGTTTTGCGAACTATGTTCGCTCCAGACGCTTTGCGATTTACGAAACCGGGTCGCATCCAGTAAATACGTGAAATGCTCTTAAAGATTTAGTTATAACATTTCAAAAAGATGTTCTTTATGACTTTATTGCTAAAATTTTATAAAAAATCAGACCAACCAGTGAGAAGAAACGAATTTAAAAGAACTTGTCGGCAGTTTTCTTTAAGCTCTCTGGAGAATATAAATCTCAAACTAATATCGACTCTTTTTGCTAGAACTTAAGTAAACTTTAAATGTTTAACATAAAATCCATATGACTTCAGAAAGAAAATTCCTGATTTGTTCGACTTTTGTGTGGTTGGAAGTATTTCCCACAATCACCTCAGTGTGGAGGCTAGCTTCGAACTTTCCTCGGATCATTCTCCAATCATAGTCACATTTTCTTCACAAATCAATAGAACACCAAAACCTCTAACCCTTTGTAATAAGCAAACTGACTGGGAGATGTTTAGAAGACTACTCCAAAACAAACTACCACAAAATGTTTCCCTGAAATCTGAATTTGAATTGGATGAAGCAGTACAACATTTAACAAAATATATACAAGAAGCAGACTGGGAAGCAACTCCAGAAAATCAAATGGCAAGTTACTCGGGCTCCCAGTGACAGAAGAAATTATAATAAGGCAATTAAAGACCTTAAAAAACTGTTAAGGATGTATAAGAGACAAAAGAAATAAAATTAAAAAAGGTCTGAGATCGATGAAAATTGGTACTCATGTCCTCAGTGACTTTGTGGTCTAGTGAAAAAAATTTCAAATCAATTCACTTCACCGTTTAGTAGCTCTTGCAGTTTTAATTTGACACTTCTAATTTTCTTTAGATTCGTTAAAATCACATGTATGGTTTTCCTCGGGAGTCGGCTATTAGAGAAAATCACTATAGTCCATTTCATTTAAGCATTCAGAGAATAATTTGTACTAAAATGATGACCTTGAATATTAGCCAATGAAATTGTCACGAAGTTAGCCGCTTTTACACTGCTAAAATTTACGTGTTGCTGACAGATAATATTTAATTTTTCATATTATGTCAGAATGTATAATGTTAAAATTAAATAGTTCCTATGCAGCCTTCCTTTATTTATTTTATCAAAATCACATTAAAATTGAAATAAATTTGTGAAATTACGTTTTCTAAAAGTATTTTGTAAACTTCTACATTAGGCAACACACATTTCTTTAAAATTTTCAATCATTTTCCATTCTGTCTTTGTAAATGTGACTTTGCAGACGACCTGCCACCTACTTACTGCTAATATGAGATCGACTATAGGTGTAAAGAGTAAAATACGTTTCTTGAAAAAAAATTTAAGTAAAATCTTAAGGAAAGTTTCTAATGTAAAAACCATTTTATATTTTATAAGAAAAACATCATTTTATGAATATATTAGCTTAAAACATATCGAAAAAAAGGTCTGATTTTTTCCAAACTTTTTATATTTATTGTTGGTAAATAGAAGAGAGTTTTAGAAAAATTTAATCACAGTTTACTACACCGATCCAGAGAAATTAATTATAACTCTATAAAATGTTTGCTATTTTCATTAGATTTAATAGATATCGACGACGTTAAAAGGGCTTTAAATATGTTTAAACAGTGTCTTAAAACACACAAAAGGTAAATATTCGTGATCATAGGCGCCGGAATATAGGGGCAAAGCAGGGCACTTGCCCCCCCCTAGAAACTTAAATTCTTTGTTTCTATCTAGCTAGCGCTCGTAAAATATTAGAATTTTTCTTTAAAATCATAAAGCCTAACAGAATTGAATACTTTGCCCCCTTCTATATTTGACTCTTCCGGCGCCACTGTTCGTGATATTCCAATTTTTACATACTTTTGTCTTCGTTTGTATCTCCTATACATCTTTAAAGGACCATAAAAATCAAGAAATTGAAGATTACCTGAACAGACTGACTGCAACTGACTATTCACTGTGGAAGATAGCTAGGAAGTTGAAAAGACCACAAACAAAAATTCCACTTGTAAAAACAATAAAGAAAAGTCAAAGGCATTCGCAGATCATCTGATCAAAGTTTTTAAACCGTTTCAAGCAAAAGTTCCAGAAGATCTCAGACTTCATGAATTTTTTAAAGCGCCATTCCAAATAGAATTACCAGTACAAAAATTTAAGAAAAGTGAGGTTTTCTTAATTTTCTTAATAGTTCTCTTAATTCGTACAGGCCCATCAGCTTGCTTCCCATTTTATCTAAAAAATTTGAGAAACTATTCTTAAGAAGACGGATGCCTATAAACGGCAAGTAATTCCTGAGTACCAATTCGGATTCCGACATCAGCATTCCACGATTGAGCAGGTTCACTGAATTACTAATAAAATTAAGCAAGATTTAGAGAACAAAAGATATTTTTCAGCTGCTTTCTTGACATAACCCAAGCTTTTGACAAGGTGTGGCATACTGGTCTATTATTCAATATCAAATCATATCTTCCACATACGATGTTTAAATCCTACCTACGAAATAGACACTTCTTTGTAAAGTGCGTTTTCGAGCAATTCGTTAATTAAGAATGTTATTGAATGATATTTTGCTGTTAAAAATGTTTCGTTGGGAACTGATGGATTAAGTTTTTCCAAAATATACTTCAAGTTAAAAAAATCAGACAAATACAAAATATTTCGGCTGGTGATCTGGTATGGAATGCCTAGGATATATCCATACCAAAAGCGTCTCCTTATTGTTAGTGTATTGGGTTTGTTCTGGGCATTAAAAACATTCTTTGATAAATTTCAAAAAAATTTTAATATAAAACAATGTATTTAAAAATATGCATCATTATGTAATAAAGGCACATATTGTATCACTTACTAATACGTTACAGTACTTATTTTTAAATTTACACAATAATCATATTATTTAAAAAGTTGGTCTTTAATTATCAATTTAACTAATACTAAGAGAGCATTGTGAGATTTAATTCGATTATTTTTCGATGTCCTAAAAACTTAATACCACACATTGAGATCTTAATATACTATGCTACATTATGGAGATATTTAATTACTATGAGCAAATTTGTATACCACAATACAAAAATATAATTTTATAGCTTACGAGATTTTTTAATTTTCATTGCTGACAAAATTCAACTATTTTAAATGAGATGATATTTGTACTGCCCCACTAAGGAAGAACAACATATTTTGTCAAATATAAAATTTTTGGGATATTTAAATAAACAGATTTTTTGTCTGTTTAGTGTCCCATAGTGTCGGTTTTTATAAAACAAAGATTTCAAAAATATATCTAGAAAAGTAATTTCATGTACTATTTTCTCAATGTTTATAATTAAAAACCATTTAACCAATAAACAACGGTAAAAGATAAACAATAAATAAATAAACATAAAAAATTGATTCGAATACAAAATTCAATGTTAGATGCGATGTATAAATAAAAATTTGTTTAAAAAACTTATTTAATAATATTAATAAAAACTTATTTAAAAAAATTCGAACTTCCGTCTTTACTTAGAAAAAAACACTGTGCTTACATGTACAGGCATGCATTAAATTTTGCTAGATACAGAATTATATCTAATTTTCCCACACTATTTATTGACTATTAAATATAGTTTTACCAAAGTAGAGCAGTATACACCTTGATGTAGTACAATATGTACTTTAGCAATATTATTAGAAAATAATTTATGGAACAGTTCACTATGCCTATATTACACTATTGATATTGTACTAAAAATTCTGAAAATTCTTTTCAAGTATAAAATATTTAACATTCAAAATTGAACTACTTTTGTACTAATTTTTGTAAAATTATTAATTTTAAACGTACTACATAAAATATAACAGCTATTAGTTGGTTCTCATCAAATAAAAAATTATTCTGCTGGAAATATTTATAAACGTTTTTTTAACTCTGAGGTTTTAATAATTTCTTTCTAAAGGGGTCCCTGGGGTCTAGAATTTTCAAAATATCATTTTTTTTTTGAAATTTCGAAAGTATAGTCTTTTGAGAATATACCGTTACATTTTTGTAAGGGTATTCAAGTCAAGGTATTTCAGGTTCTACAATTTTTTTTAACACATTACATAATCATAATGCACACCAAATCACACATATTAAAAATCCAGACTTATAACAACTTTACACTCATTTAATTCAAAAATTTTTAATATATTATTCAGAACGCCATTGGTAATCGTTGGAACCAAAATCAATTTTTTATTTCCAAAACTTGGTATTTTTACATTTAAAAACTGGTAAAAACAAGCCTGATTTTAGAATTTAAACTTCAAAGGCGCGTAATTTTGCCAATTTTCATTTTTTTCAGTTTTTTTTGGTCCCGGCCATAACTGCACTCATACTGATTGACTCATACAAGTCAATTTTTTTGAGAGGGTGCTATTTAGCGCTATTTTTGTAGTAATTAAAAATAATTTTCAATTAAAAAAAGAATTGTATATAATCACAATGAGTGTAATATATCTAAAAAGTTTTAAAATTGTTATTCATTACTTTAACCTTCAAAAAAAAATCTTGAAAATGCCTCAAATATTAGAGCGTTAGACCGCAGGGACCCCTTAGTGCTAACAACGATTAAACGCTGTTAAAAGCAAAAAATAAAACGATTATGTTGGAGCTTTCATCCGTCAGAAATAAAATAGTATACCCTAAAATATTGTAAAAGAACAGCTGAGAACCATGTAACTTAAAAATACCGTTTGTATAAAATTAGTTTGTACGTTTCTACCACTTATAATTTACATAACAAATTATTTACAATCTAACAATACCAAGTGAAGCATTGTTAAAACTTAAGTATTTCAGGTGCTGTCTAAAATATAATGCAAGATATAATCCAAATGAAAAATAACTCTTCATCTTTAAAGGCACTTACATTAAGGAAAATAGATAAAGAGTCCGTCAAGCATTAACAGAAATATTTACAGGAACATTCACAGGAATATTAATGGGTTCTTCGCTAAAATATTCATGGCTTAATGCCTCCATGGCATTAATTCGTTTATAAGGATTAAAAATCAACATTTTCTGAAATTTTACTATTAGCACAAAATTTTAAGTTTTAATTCCACCTTACCTTTAATAAATCATACGAATTATCTGTTAAGTTGGGTATCAAAGTAAGGATATCTATTTTTCTCTTAACTTCAAATGAACTATATTTGATTGGAACACTTTCTTCCGGCCATTCATCTTCTCTAGGTTTGCCCATGATTCTAAAAATTTTGTTACAACATGCAAACGCGATCTTGTTTCATTAAAAACTTACTGAAAAATTTTGTTTAATTGATCGCTTTCTGATGTGCCATTGAACAGTGGTTTTAACATGAACAATTCTGCCATAATACATCCAATCGACCAAATATCAACTGGTGTTGCATAAGATTGTCCTAAAAGAACTTCAGGGGATCTGTACCATAAGGTAACAACCTAAAATATAAAAAAAAAGTGAGTCATTTTGAATATTATTAGTATATAGTCTTAGTAATATGGTAATACAATTTTTTAATGCATTTTAAAATGTATCTTTATTGTATCAGATATTATACTGAAGATAATTGTAATCAAGGGGAAATTCACTGCCAAAATCTGGTGTAGAATTGAAGGGAATTCTAGTGATTTATTTTAGAAATCAATGGACTGTTTTTATGGCTCGTTTAGTGTTTTGCGACAGAAGTCTGTTGTACAAGTTAAGGGAAATCCAAGCAAATCTAAGAAAATATCTAAAATCGAAATCTAGTAGTCAAATGTTTATGTTGAAATTCCCCTCCCCATTGCAATAATAAAAACGCAAGATTTCAATAACAGAAAATAACATGCGTGTAAGAAAACGAGCAATTTTTGCTGGCAGTAGTTCATATAAAAATTAAGTACTTTTTTGCACAGCCTTTTTAAAAAAGTATATCATTTTATTAGAAGCAAATGGTGAGTTTGTCGGATTGACCAACGATCAGACGTGGTAACGTCTTAACAGTGGAGTAATAATTAGAAGAACTATAAAGGCTCAATCATTCTCGAGCATTTAAAAAGACTTATTTTTGAATGAAAATTGTTGCAGTGCAGTAAATTGAATTAGGCGATTATTTTCGTTGGTATATAACCCATGAAAACTATCTTAATTCAAATTCTTCTACAGAGTCACATTGTTATCAATAATTTAGATTATTATTATAAAATTATAAAAAACATAAATATTTCAATAATTCCTTACCACTGATGTAAGTCTCATTTCAAAATCATAAGTTTTTGCTAAACCAAAATCTGCAAGTTTAATGCTGCCATTTTGTGTAACCAAAATATTTTGTGGTTTTAAATCTCTGTGTACAATACGGTGACTATGTAAAAAGTCTACTCCTTTTAAAATTTGCTTTGTTAAGTTCTGAAAGAAAAAATTGTAAAAATTGTGATAAAACCCAATATTTGGACTTACTCTAATTTTATCATTATTTAGCATAGAATTTTTAGTACTTCCACACTTTTCTATAAAAGAACCTAAGTCTTGATCAACGTGTTCAAAAACCAAAAACATAACCAATTCACTTTCCATTCTCTGGCCGTGACAAATATCCAATAATCTCACAATATTGGGGTGTTCATGAGAGTCGAGCTGTTTTAATAACGCAACTTCTCGTAAAGTACTCATGGGTATTCCATCTTCAGTCAAAGCAACTCGAACTTTTTTTAAGGCAACGTAAGTACCAGTTTTCCTATTTCTTGCTTTATAAACCATTCCATAGGCTCCTACCGATTGAGAAAAAACAAATATTTAGTTTGGTTTGGAATCAAGCTAATTTAAAAACTTACCAACGCCAATAATATTTAAATCCTCGTAAACAGTACTACCAGTATTTGAATCGTCTTCCATTTTTTCACCTTTATCGCCATTTTCCATTTTCTCAGTTTTCTATAAAATTCAATGTCTCATAGAATCTTGTGCTAACAGTTGCTATTCTGTTCAATGTTTAGACTCTGTAAACAAAAATTCCAATTAGAAAAATAAATATTTGCCTTGTTTTAATAATACGGCATAATTAAGCAGTTCCATAATACTTAATTTATGGTATGATATTTATTCAAGTGTTATTAAACTTCCTTAATCTTTAATGTTTTTATAACATTTTACGGTTTCAAAAACTGAGTATTACAGAAAGTGGAATCAATTTTATATGTATCAAACACATTTCAGAAGATAAGTGCGATGTATAATTATATTCTTGATATTCCAAGTATCTAATCTTGCAAAATGATATAATCGGCTGTACTAACAAAATAAAAACTCACCAAAGACTCGTACAAAATTCAATATTGTTATTGAAACAGTTAGTTTTGTTATTTGTTATTTCAGGTTTAAGTAATTATTTCCTATCTGAAAGATTTACAATGAGAATTGACTGCAGAACCAGAGCGATCTCTGTTAACGACTTAACCCTTTTCTGTACAATTTAACACATCCAATTCTGCGAAATAATATCTAAATTCAAAAAATATGATTGCTATATTTAGAACATAAACAGGAAGCGCGATTTTATGAATTAATCATAAATTAATTAAAATTGGTTTTTACAAACAAGGCAACTACGGAAATCCTGCATGTTTTGCACCTTATAATGAAATGAAGTGGAATAAGTAGGTAATTGCTCAAAAGTACGATTTAACACAAAAATTAAAGTGAGCCGTTTAATAGAGGACAATCAACCACCTCTCAACTACTAGACATAATTGTGTAATTATAATAAAAATTATTGCGACGAGCACTTTAAACAGTACCTTGAATCTTCCATAAAAAATAAGTCAAAATCTCAAGCCACGATTCGTTTACTTGCAACAAATAGCCTTTATTATTAAAACGTCTTTTTTTATTTTGTGTGCTTTGAGATATGAAGAAATACTAAATCCCTTGTCCCCTATAACCAGATTTAAATTCAAGTATTAAGTTTGCTAAAAAAAAAAGATAAGATAAAATTTTAATACCCTACCACCGGTTAGTAGTATGCAAATACGAATTTTTGCTGTTCAAAATAACTATAAATAATTTTATATAAGGTGGGAATATAAAAAAGTTAGAAACTGTTCCAAGACCGGTACCCATTCTAATATTGTCATGTCTCAAAAACTTCCATTTGAATTTCGAATCTATTGTGCTGAGTCAAAAGAATGCATTCTTCTAACACTTGCTATTATTTTCTTCCGGTCTAAACGATAGAACGGATACTGACAGAATATTCAAGTTGAATTAATCAAAACGCAATAATTCTTTTCATCCTGAATTATTATTTATTACCGTACGTAAAGCTAACGATGGGCTTATTTATCTATTTTTAAGAATAGGCAGTACAAATATTTGTCATGCAATTAAAGTTTACTAGTCAGTAAAAAATTACCAGGATCCATATATTTATTTTAGAGAAATTATGCTCTCGTTTCACAAGATGTGAGAAACAACTATTAATAACATTTTTTAATGTAAGTTTGATGGAATTCGATACACTAAAATTTTTTGTATTCTTTAAAAATGCAATCAACCTGGACAATAAAAATCTTACTTGGTGTAAGGATTGCGAAAGCACTTACAGAAGTAGCGGAAAACCAGAATGGAAAACCGGGATTCATTGTAAAAAAAAAAGTTGAAAATAGGATTTCAAATCTATGATATTTGGGGTAAAAATTTTGAACAGTGTTTATAAACATTAATGGAAATTTTTAAATACACTTGAGATTGTAAATTATGTTTAGTATTCAAGAAATATTTAAATTTAACCTAACCACTAAACTATATAATTTTTTTCGGGATACCACCATAGATGATTAATAATTTGAGAATTTGTTTTGCAAATATAAGTGAACTGAATCACACAAAAATTGCATTTTATTATTATATTACACATTGCCAAATATAAATATATAGGTTGTAAATTAAAAATGTGAGTTATGTAAATATTCATAAGGATGTAAGAATCAAATAAATGCCGAATGACAAACGATGAACAATAATTGCTATTGCTCATGATTCAGAGTGAAGTTGGTTTATGCAGAACGCCGTCGAACCTTACGCCGCCCTTCGCATTTTATACCCCAAGACGGAGGATTACATTTACATAAAACCGTTTAATTGTTTAATACTTGTAAAATAAGGTATTATATTTGGCAACCACAATAAATCAGTTGTAATACTAGAATGCAACGAGAAATAAAAAATACAAAAAATAGTACCTATATACATAGATATTTATATAAGAATACGTTTCTAGTTATGAAAATGCACTTCTGGAGGCGATCAAGTAGAACATCGTACTTGGAAAGAGGAAGAAACGATACTCTCGAGAACTAAATTAATTTGATCTAATGACTTGCACCTGGATGGATGACCGCATGATGATTGAGTTTACTCTCCAGTAAAACTTGTTAACTAAGTTGAAACTGGGAGTTTGGGATGTCTGCATGGTATATTCATAATCTAACTTAACGTTGTAGTCTTGGCACATAAGCTAGATTAATTTTTCGTGCTTCCCTTTTCTTGGTATGGGAACAAACCCAACATCTTCTGGACCCACCCTTAGTACAGCCTGGTAACTATAAAAAATAATCTTGAACGGATATATCCTTCAACAAGCCGCAAAGCCATATTGCTTTCAGACGGTTATATCCGGCACCCGTACCGAAAGGGTTAAGCTTTAAATTAACCAATAAAAATCTAGTTTCATTTTAAAAGCGAGACTAGAATGAAATCATCAATTTTCATTTGCTAGTTGAATATTTAAGATTTATAGGAATGACCAGATTTATATTTGGTTAAATAATAGTTAAAAACTAGTAAACTAGTAAACTAACTAGTAGTGTGAAAATTGGTATTTGCTAAGGCGATTAGATTAGGCCCATTCAGGGACACTCGGCAGCTAAGTATAGTTTAGAAGGTTTAGAACTTTAACTTTAAATATCGCTAATGTAATCTCGTTGCAAGTTTATACTAGCCAAGAATTGCCATAATCATGTTGTGCTTCGAACTTAGGTAATATTAGTTATATCTATATCTAAATTAAAAATACTAAGTTGCTGAGTAGCTGACTCCCGACTTCGCGCTATTAAATAATGAAGTTTCTATTCGCTTTATCAATTATCAATTGATAAATTCTTCACACTTGCGCATTATGTTAAGTAATCCTTGAAATGTAAAAGCCATGGCAGATTAAATATATTTAAGTCCCTGGATTAAAAGCTTTTTGGCAACCCCCCCCTCCAAGTATTCCTGATCATGTACTACCGGTATAACGGTTGAACGTTTAAATGTAGATACTATTATTTTTTCCTCCCTAAGGAGAATTAGATTTTGTGGTAATCCGTTCAAATATAAGTTTCAACTATAGAAATTACCGAATATGCAGACTATATAAGTTATAATAGCTTTAAACGTATTTTATTGGTCTTTGGTTATATTTATTTATATATTTGGAAAAACGTCTGCTATTTCCTAAAAGTTGTTTTCTTATATTAATCTGTTAATTTACCAAAAATAAAGGGGAACCCTAAACCCATAGACCCTACCCTCAAACCTCACGGATGTCCACACCGGTTTGAGGAATTGTCTCCTTTCAAGAGAAAGGGGGGGGGGCAAACATTTAGACTCCACGGCTGTTTAACTGTTAAACCTGGTTGGGGAATACCTGTAACTTTGTTTTTGTAATAGTTAATGGTGGCAATCATCAACACAGGAGGACCGTTGGTTTAACGTACCCTCCGAAGCATGGAGTCAGTCATCTGAAAGTTTCTCGACTCTTCCCGGATATCTTAAGAGTCAGCAGTTGTTCGGCTAACTTACAAATTCTAATGACTGTCTCGTGCTCTATATACTATTATTAATAAAAAATACCCAGCAGGTGTTATGTGTTTTATAACAAATTTTGTTCACCAGCAAAACAGGGGAATTCCCCAAAGCATTTGCAAGTTCTATCGCATACTGCTTAAATTATTTATATTACTTGATAGCAAATGGTTATTGATCCCTAATAATTTTGATTAATATATTAAAATAACTCAGTAATAAACAAATGGTTAGATAATATTATATATATTATGTACTCTCACTTTGGTAAAAAAAGTTAAATTGACATTGCTTTCATTTCTTGATTAGCAATGAGAGGTCGAGCATCGAGCTTAACATTGACAATGAACGTACGTTGTAATAGAAATATTATTTACTAGTATTTCGTTAGAAAAATACAAGGACATTAAAAATCACTTTAAAACCCCGGTGATTTAAAAATTAAATGGTAAGAAGTAAGTAGGAGTATTTCCCACGTTACGTTTCAGCGATTACGGCACCAAGATGTACATTTGGTCAATGACTTCCATATTAATGTGCACTTGACTATTCACTAGATTAATTCGAAATAATTCGTTATCGATACGAACTCAAGAACTGAAGTAACATTCTTTGATAATGCAACTTTAACTTTATTTATACAAGAAATAATATAATGACAACTTGTGTACCTATATAGGCATTTTCTAGACATATATCGACCTTGAAAAATTCGTCTACCTCAATGAACATTTATATAATTAACATCTTATAAATATCTCGTTAAAAGGCAATTTTTAAATGAAACGATTGAACCATAAAGAGCGAAAATTATCATCGTCCTTTTAAATTTCGATTGTATTTCGAACGAACTCGGTAATTTGAGAACACCGCAAAATATCTAATCAAAAACCAAAACAATTAAACCACCAATTAAAAGGAAAACTCTTATCATGAAAGAACTCACCACTAAACACTAAAATATTTAAAAAAAACACGTTCTCACTAAGTTTAAAATTTTAACTTCACATAAAAAAATAAATAATAACCCCACAATTTAGACAGTTGCAATAGGCTGCTTTTCCCCTTTGTACGTTACAACAGCGTGGTTGAAGAATGAGAAACAACCCATTCAACAGCTGGTTGAACATGCGTATCTTTGAATTTGTATTTTACGCAGAACCGGATTTGAAATATTTCAGAACCGTGCTCCTAAATTACAACGTCGAACTTTGTATCAATATTACAATAATAGTTTATAGAATTTGTTTTGTGCGCTTCTATTTCTGGTGCTCTCGATATTTTAATACAATTTAAATTAATTCAAAAAGAGTTTTTTAAATTATTTTATATAATGTTTATTACTATAATACCTACAATTAAATAATTTTCTATTGAAAGCACATTTTATTCCATTTTCAAGGATAGGTATAGCTTTGTAAAAAAATATCCTTGAAAATAAAATAGAAAATGTGTCGAAAGGTTTTTCTAGCGTGAATTTTTAAAATCTGCAATAATTTAAATCGATTATTTAAAAATGTTATTAAAATAACAATAAACTATTAGAGTATTAAATAACAATATTTTTATAATCAATAATCTTGAGTGGGAGTGAATTATTTCAATTAGTTATTAATTGGGTATTATAAAATATAACGAATAATGCATTCCAACATAAAATTATCGAAGATAATAGTTTATATTTAAATTGTTTATTTAAGATGAAATGTAAACATCAGTTTATATTTAATTTTTTGAGTTTAACATGTGTGCCATATGAAGAAAATATAAAATTTGTAATCCAAAAACTCATTGCTTTTATAATTTTTCAAAAATTACCTAGGTACTTCATTTCGTTTAATTCATTTAACGTGCATCTATGAAGGTATATTATATAGAATATTTTTTCAATAGATTAAAATATCGTAACTTGTGATAAAATGAATTAATTAATATTAACCCTCAAAGTGCATCGTTGGTAAAAATTTCGTTAAAGTGCATCGTGGGTGTTTGGCACCCCAACGTGTTTAAACGTGTTTTATACACCTGCTATTGAATATTTTGACCCAAAAAAATCATCTGTGTAGTTTGATATATCTTTTTAAAAGTAGAATAGATTTCATAGCTATTTATTATTTGTAAATTTGTTTAAAAAATGTTGCAGATCAAAAATTGAAAAAATCAATTTTTTTTACTTAAAAAATCATAATTCAAGTAATTTTAAGTATTTTTAGCTAAAAATTTATGAGTATACTTTTGAAATACTATGCTTTCGGAAAAAAGGTGCAATATGGTTACTTTCAAAAATGTATTTATTTGCACAATTGAAGAGTCAATTTTGTGATAAAATAATACACCAATTTTTCAGTCTGTGCAGATACCTACCTAAATTTTGGAAAATCACTAAAATTATAATATGGCCCCTACCCTTTTTAGGTAGAAAGTAGGTAGGTGGATAATAGAACGGCTTATTGCAAATAAAATAATAATAATAATTTAAATGATAAATTTCTTTTGTTTCTTTTTCAAATAATAGAAGAAAAATATATTTCACTCTTATAAATCTCACGCTTAGTACGGAAAATGGCACTTTTCATTACTTGTTGCACAAATAGTTATTTAATTCCACTTCAAATGATATGAAGAGTACACGGGAATAACGATCAGAGTCACATAAGTCAAGTTTTGCGTAAATTGAGTTTTAAGATTTACAAACACACACATCCTTACCAACATAAGTATTTTAAAAACGCTTTTACGCTGGTGTTAAAACTTTTTTGATTTTTTTTTTCTACTAAATGATAGCTTTGATTTCAAGCTAATAGATGGCTGCAACAGTTTTTTTTTGAGAAAAATGGACTCTGATCGTTATTCCCGTGCACTCTTCATATACTTACGTTAAAAGTTAAACTAAAATCAATAAAATGATGGTAAAAAAAATTTGCTCCAAAATCACTTTTTCAGTCACTAAATGCACAGTGGGTGTTTAACACCCCACAATAAATTATTTAACCTCTACTTTGAGCAATTACTGTAAGTATACAGACGCTTGTCGCACTGTACTAACCTATGCTACTTACAGTTAGATACCTGAATTAATGCTAAATGGCAAAACATATTCAATTTTTTCAAATTAAGTACTGTTTCTTAGAGTTCAAAAAAAATTTGGGGTGTCCGACACCCCACGTGCACTTTGAGGGTTAAACGAAGAACAAGTTAATAAAACGATTTAAATTTAAAAAAAATTTTTAATTAGTATTTCAAGAGGTGGTAAGCAAACTTTTACAGCCGTATGCATAGTCATACCCTTAAAATGCTCTTTACTAGCTACTAGTTAGTAGCAGTGTAGTAGCTACTAAAATATTGGTATGCATAGTTCTTTTAAAATGAACGTTAGTATCATTTTAGTTAGTATGATTTTATTGTATAATTTTCTAAATATTTATTTGGCAACTCTGTAAAATATCACCTGAAAACCTAAAATTGACCATAATATAATGGCTAATATAATGTAACAGCTTTACCTGTTTCTAATAGTAGACAGAAGAAATACATCATTTACAAAATTGAAATTTTGGAGTTTGAATCAGGAAAATTTTACAATTTAGGTTTTCCCTGCCCCTGACATTGGCTAATCTAGGATCCCAGCCTTCAAATTTCGTCATTTATTCGAGGCCCGTGCCCTACGGAGGATGTTTTAAATTATTTTAGTGCGTGTCAAAACGGCTCGGAGCGCTCGAAGCGAGGCGGAGAGTCGGTTTTGACTTGCACAAACACGGCAATCTCGGATCCAGGATTTTTGTTAATCAGTCGCGCTAGGGGAATGTTTTTAATGAGAGTCGGATCCACCGTAGACATGGGTCTGTACGTAGGTTAGGGTTAGAGTTGTGATATTTGTGATGAGTTGTGATAGTTGTGTTTTTTTGTTAAATAAATTAACAAAATATTAAATTTACACCCTGTGCAAAATTTTTATAATATAATAATAAATTTTTATAAATTTATGATACTTAATCGCCCCATTGTACTTCTACTAATACTTCAAAGGGGCTTCAAAGCTACCCTGATCCAAATCGGTAGAATAGTACACTACCCAACGTGGACCATTTTTGGCTTGTGGATTAAACATCAACCATCGGTGGAAAAGTTTGACGTCCATAAAATCAGCTTTATTTTATTTTGTTTTAAACCAAAGGGTGCGCACACTTTTGATGTAAATTACGCAATAAGATTCTACTGTGACAATTATTATTATTTTTGTATTTCTGTTAAATGATCATTATATGTTTTATGTGTGTATTTGTGTATTTCTTCTGTTTGTACGCGAACTTCGTCCCGACGGGATTTGAGAGGCTCCGTGGGATCTTGACGCGGTAAGTACATTCGGGTAGTGGCCTGGGTTACCACGAGGACCTGGACAATTTGGCACTGGACACTTGTGGTGGCGCCCATCTTATTGATCGTTCATCGATCTCGATTAACAACCCGGAATTGACCAGTAACGTGCGGGTTGAGCGTACGACTTTCCCCTTTTTGACAATTATCCACGACCTCCCGCTAGCTAGTCGGCCCCGATATTTCTGTGGGGGGAAGACAGTCGAACTGCACGTTTACACCGTAACAAACGGTGCGACAAAATAAAAAAATAAATAGATTTTTTTGCTTGTAAATTTCATTGTTTACATTTTTGTTCATATACATTTTTATATTTTATCGCACCGTTAACGAGCGGAATAGGACGTTTAATCGCGGGCGGTTGAACGCCGCCGTTTGAACACAAGGACGTTTAAACGCAGGTACGTTTGGACGTAAGGACCGCTGGGGCGGTCCGTTTCCGAGATGTAGATGAAAATATTTTAGGTATTTTACAAAGTCTTGTTTAAGTGGCTGTAAGTCAGAAACGGTACATCAAAATAAACAAATTTATATAAACAAAATTGAGGGCAACAAACCACTTTTTTGAAAATTTTTGCTCTAAAATCAATTTCTATATGACAAAAAACCGCAAAAAACGGATTCAAAATGTTCAATTTACATTGCTAACATAGGATGTGGGCTAATTACATTTCCACAATTGTAAAATATAATATATTAAAATTGAAAAATTTCAACCAACATTTATTTTTTCATTAGATATTTTTTCTGTCAATATTTCATTATCTTAATTTAGTAATTCAATTTCAATTTTATTATTTAATTAATCTGTAAATTTTAATATATTAATTAGTACTGATAGCTATTGTTTATATAGGTTTATTAAAATTTGTAAAAAATTTAAAAAGAAAACTAGTAAAATTTGAATACACAAAAAAGCCATATTGAAATTAATGTTTAATTAGGTAGTACTACATAATATAATATAAAACAAAACAGTAAATAAAGCATATAAAATTATTTAAAAAATATTTTGATTTAAATTTTCGATTATAATAAAACCAATAAAAAATAACAAATTTTATTATTTAATTAATCAATTTATTTTAAATTGTAATATGCTGTATTATATTGTACCATATATTAAAAAATTTAGAATATACTTCTTACCACTTATAAAAATCATAAGGATGTTCATTTTAACAGCAAATTTGCAATTTGCAATACTTGACAAAACAGTAAAATAACTAATTTAGGACATAGGCAGAAGCTGGCAAAATATAGGCAGGACTGCAGCAAAACCAGGTACTGCTAAAAGAATACTATATATATTTTTTTTTAAACTGTCGTCCCATCCAGAAAATGTAGTTTTTCTCCTAACGTCACCAAAACGTTTTTTTATGACATTAAAATATACAAAGCCAAAAATTAACTTTTTCGGGAAAACAATTGCATGGCTTTAGGGGTCGTCTATAAATTACAAAATAGAATAGGAATACAAATAACAACTATGTGATTATGATAAGTTTGATATTGTCCAAAATTTATGGGTAAGTCACATGGTCATAATTTTCACCAATATTTTCATACATGTTTAATAATAAGGAACATGCATGAATAAAAGATTTTAGTTAAAATATAGTATTTTCCGATTAATCCAATATATTAAATATTAAATCAACAAAAATTACTTCTATTTATTCTATTTTGTTATAAATAATCCATTTTAAAATTGAATGATTATTTAAAATAAATCATGTGACCATAAACGCTAGCGCCACAGGTCTGACGTCATCAGGCATAAATGTCCACGCTCTTGATTACTCGTAATCACTTTAAAAAAATTTATAACCAATTTTAAATGTAAAACTGTCAGAATGACATTTAAAATTTTCAGAATGACATTTAAAATTGTCAGAATGACATTTAAAATTACCTAAAATAACCTTACTTTTTCATATATTCATTGTGACAAACTTGATAATATCGCAGGGGATTCAAAACGGGAACTAAATCTGCAATATTTTATTTATTACCAATTAGTGCTCTTCCGGGATAATTTCATTCAAATCCGGATTAAAAATAAGTAATTTCTACTAAAAGAATTTTACAAAAAAGTGAAAGATAAAATTCCGAGTTTTACCGAAGTTGTCAATGTCTAGAGAACTCGGCCATTAAAAAGCATAGAGCAAGCTATGAATATTGTGCCCCGAGACGTCACAATAAAATGGCGATTTGCGCGATCGTTTCATTCGATTCAAATTGATGGATTTTTAAATATTTTTTAAATTGTTATTGAAACGAACATAAATGAATTAAATAGTATTAACCAGTATATTTTAGTATTTTTTATCCAACTACGCAATAAAAAAAAATTATGCATCTTCCTTATTGAAATAAATAAACTGGACATAGGTACTAGACATATTGTGTATAAAACGACGCAGCCCCATCAGTCAATCACAACTGGTTTTTGATTAAAATTATATAGTTTGTTTTTCAGTAACATGTTGATGTGACGTCATGAAGATAGAAGAACCTTAAAAATATTTTTGACAGATTGTAAATTTTTATCAAAATGACCTGTCCCACGGTCAAAACGGTTTTTATCAAAATTATCAGCAAATTATTGATAAAAATGTTGACAAGTGGGACAAGGGCTTAAGGAAAGTGTTTGGTGACTGACGTTGATGTTTTAATAACTTAAGAAGACGAAATTATAAAGTTATTGATAAATGATAAATGTTTTTAGCTGATGATAGAGAGCAAAAATGTAAAAATTACCTGAGGTTGGCCAGGACCTAACTTGAAACTAATCTCCTCTCAATCAAACCCTCATCTTACAAAATATGTTATATAATTTATTCTTCTCAATTGTTACAAAATGCTAAAAATGTCAGAATTCAGTTGAATTCCTTGTAAATTCTACTGAAAATTCCTATAACCTTTTTTAGCTTATCCAGTTTTTACTTCTTACCTTCCGGCTTCCGCGATCCCAAAATTGTTATATTTTGTTACGTGTTAAGTTGTTATATATTATAAATGTTATGTTTTCTGTGGTTTACCAAATAAAATATCTTTTGTACAATTTCTTGAAAACGTAAAACGTAAACCACATTTAATTTCCTTCGAGTAAAATGATAGTATTTTTTGTTTATTTACAATTTCTTATTAATTTTGCGATGCAAAACATAAATTTTTTAAAAAAAATGGAAGTACTACTTTAAATTACTTTTAATTCAATTTTTTATCATATGGCAGGTAATGGTGTTAAACTATTAAGTATATAGTTTAATCTCCCCCTTCCTTTCCAGATAAGTTTCTATTATATTTTTTCCATAGATCCACCTTTAATTAAAGATGATCTCTAACAGTAGCGGATCCAGAGGGGGGCTAAGGGGCTCAAGCCCTCCCCCCCCCCCAAAAAGCTTCTGGATCTTATTTTAGTATTTAATTTTTACCATGACTAAGATGAAACTAAGATCCTGGATCCGCCACTGAGGAGAAATTTAAAATGAATCGTTTTCAAATGCGCACCCTGTCTATGTTTAAACAAAGATGTAATTAGGTTTTTCAAAATATTTAAATTCAGAATTTTAATGTTGTATTATACAATAAAACCGATGTAATTTAAAAATTTTGAGCAACTAAGAGAATTCAGTCAACACAGAGCTGAAATTATATGTTGATAAGATTTCTAATAAAATTTAAAAAAAAATAAACTTGAAGTTGGTAAAATTTCAAATAGAATTGTTGACAAAATATTTTCCTATGAACTCGCGACAGTTTTACCAAGATACGACGAATTCAAAGTTATGAGAAATAATTAAAAAAGTAATTAAAACACAGAAGTTTTATTTTGTTGGTTCTGGAATATTAAAGCCTGTCCTGGAAATACGTTAACGGTTTTACCTACCAGTTTTAACTAACAGCTGGTAATGCTATAAACTCCTACATAAACTTCATCGGTCACACAATAATATTATGCATATGCAGCAAAAGTTATAAGCAGTGCGGATGGTAGCATACCATGCCATTATTATTGTATAATTCGATTTAATATAACTTAAAACTTAAAAGCAAATCAGAATACGTTCTTCAAATAATTTAAGTATTCCGGATGTTTTGTAATATGCTAAAAAAAATAATGGGCTCGTCCGGGATTTGAACCCGGGACCTCTCGCACCCGAAGCGAGAATCATACCCCTAGACCAACGAGCCATTTGCAATTTGTACACTGGCTATTGTATATGTTCATAGCGCAGTTTATTTTCTAGCAATCTACTTTTAATGTGTATATCTTATGACAAATAATTATAGATAACATCCGAATTATATTTTGATGTAATTTAAAAATAACCTCAAAGCATAACATTTTAAAAATCACTCTTTAAACCGTAGTAACCAATAAAATCTAATTATTTATGTTGCAATTCAGTAAATACTAATAATATGTAATTTTATAAAAAATCTACGTCGTATCACTTCATTATCTAACTGTATAATTTAATAAATTTACCCATATGGATAACACGACGTAGCCTTTCATTTCTTCTAACCTAACTTTTCATACTATGTTAAATTAAGGTCTGGTATAAAATGTGATCCAATTCGTTGTGAGTGAATATTACCCAACCCTACATTAGAGGTAATATAATGGTTGGTAGTTTACAATTTTTAATGAAAGTTTAAAGTATTGGAAATTAATAATGGTTTAGTATTATAATATGCTATAATCTGATCATCGTATTTATGAATAATTTGCAATGCCTCAGTCAGTGGTGTACCATTATAAAGATTTTGATGTACCGCGGCAATACAAACCTTCATTATGTTTTGGGATGTAGCTGTGTTTTGAATAAAAATTATAGTAATGATAATAATAGTATGTAGGTACTTACTTTAATTTTATAAAATATAAAATCTATTTCTAAACTATCTAAGCCCCACTATTTCTTCGTATTGAGGTATTACATAAAATAAAATAATTTGTGGCGTCTATTAGGAATTAGAAAATGCTATTTTGTAATTTTTTTATTCTCGCGCCACCTGTGGACGATATTTTGTTTGTCATTAGTTCCTAATTACATGCTCCCTCTGCTCTCAAAATTTTTTAATTTTTTTTGCAGAAAATTCTAGCCCGAGTCCTACTAAGTAAGTGTGCAAAATTTAGTTCAAATCGGTCAAAGGACCTATAAGTGTAAAGCGGATGAACAAACAAATTTTACCTTCTATATAATTTTATGTATAGATAGATTATGTATTTTTCTGAAGGATACCTAGAAGCTTTCTTTATCCACTCAAAAAAAAGATGAAACGTAACATACCTTTATTTACAACAATAAGTAAACAGAACAAGTTAAGCAATTGACTAAATTTTGAGCAATTCAGTGTATTGTGTTTAAAGTTTAAAGTTCAATAATTCCTTGTATGCGCTCTTGTTAATTTTTTAATAAAAATGCTTACCGGTAAAAATACTTACCATCGATGCTATCTACATAATATGACCCTTGACCAAAATCTAAGAAAAAAAATTAATTTCTGACTATATCATATCGGCGCAGTTTACTAGCATTACAATTATTATTATCTATAATATTGTTTATTATTATAATTATCTAAATTATAAAAATTCTTATTGAGAAAGTTGGATACGACAGAGATGGTTATATATGGTTATTATTTGTAGCGTGATGTGTTGTATAGTGTTAACTGTTAATATTACTGTGTATCTTTTAGTTTAATACTACCAATGAAATATTGAATTCCTATTCCTATAAATTCCTATAAAAAATACATTCGAATTTATCCGTTGTTGAAAATGTACCTATTAAAATTTTCTTATACACTTTTGCCTTAATAATAGCTATTAGGCATAATTGAATATATTTAAAAAAATGGTTTAAATATTACTTATTTTTTTAACAATGGCGTACCTTTTCAAGAAATTAAAAAAAAAAGTTTAGGGTTGCATAATATTGAGTTTGAAGAATAAAAGATTCATAATATGTATTATTTTATGTATCATATCAATTTATGCATTTATGTCGATTTTTATGTTTTCGTATGGTATTTTTATTTATGTTTTATGTTTATCTTTAATTTGTATTTTTTTCAATTTTTTGAAGCTGTATAGTCATAGCGGTTAATTAAAATTTTTAGAATTGTAACATAAAAATAAAAAACTCGGCTATGTAGATATCGCATAACTTTCCCCATAGATGGCGTTTACGCTCAAAAAGTGGTCTAAAAGAAATTGACACTTGAACTTTTTTTATTTTGTTCATCATTTCAGCAATTTTCAACGGATTTTCATCATTTTCAGCTGGCCTCTAAGTTTAACTATGATACATGTTTATGCCAAATTTCATGACATTTGATTTCGCGGTTTAACCTGCGCGATTCATACTATTTTTATTCGTACCTTAACGACCACAGAGCTGTTATAAGCCTTAAAAACCTACTAAGGTTTAAGAGCAATCGATCAAGTCAATTGTGAGAATAATTAATTTTTTATAATTTATTCTATAATTTTATATAATTTTGAGAATAAATAAAATATTAATTTTTTCGGAAACCAAATGACAGATCTGAAACTTAGTATTTCATCGATACCAAAATATTTTTTTGGGGCCGATTCACCACATGCTTATCATCCTACGGCCTTAAGATTGGCGTCAATGGGAGCAGCTTTTTTGGTGATTATTTCTTGACGGCATGTCCGATTTCGATATCAATTTTTGCGAAACCTTCTCCTTGTTATACTCGACGAATCTTGAAAATTTTAAGTAAACTTTTCTAGCCCCTCCCACATTTCTGAAATTTAAATTTCGGAAAAAATATCTGAAAACTAATTAAATTAATAAATATTAAACTAAGAACAAGTTAATAAAACAATTTAAAATTATTTTTTATTTTTTTATTTTGCAAGCTTTCGTGTACTGGCGTACACTTTTTCAAACAAAAGTTTATTTATAAACTAAATAGGTAATAAATGAAAATAAAGAAGGAACGAACGAGGTTAGAAACGATTTATAGAAACTATTTTGGATCCAAAATTCAAAATGGGGGGACTGAAGAAATGCATCTGAAAATTGCTTTAACACTGATCAAATGGTGTAGATGTCTAGGAGGAGTATGCGGTCTAACCATGATGCAAAGTGAAGTATAAAGAGCTATTGTTCGACTTCGTATCACTCAGCTTTTACTGGGTGCACAACTACATAATATATTAAAGCCCCCTAACGAAGAAATTTTCGAATAGAGGTAAATATACTATTTTATACGAAATCGAAAGAAAAATAAATATTATGCAAAAATTGCTCAGCAGTAGGTAATCTAAAATATAATATATGTAATTTATTGCAAATGTTTTTTTTATATTATATTTATTTTTATTTGAAAATTTAAATTCAAAATGTGGAAGCGGATATGAGGGAGCCACGGGCGGACGTCCGAGATGGTAGCGGGGATTAAATTTTTTTGTAATTTTGTGTGAAAAATTTATGAGTTTTATACGAATAAAAGTGTTTAATTTATTGTAGTAAATTTATTATTTGATTTGCTATATTAAGTAAAGTTGCAACGTTCAAGTGAAAATTTAGTAAAGATTTGTTATTTTTTGAAGATTAATTTGTAGCAGTAGCGAGAGTAATTAAGATAAAAGACGACAAGTGTATTTTTGGATAACAGTATAACTGATAATAAAAAATTGGAATCTGAATAAAATAATAATTGGAAGAGAACGTTCCCATTTAAAAGCTTAAAATTTGAATGCAATTCAAATAATAATTAAACTTACAACTAGCCGGGAATGTAAAATTTGCAATTTTCTCCTAAATTTCATCCATTCTTCTCCCTGTGGGAGAAGAAAGCGAAAAGAATTAGGAAGACAACAAAGAAATCCAAATCCAAGTGGAAAATGAGGAAATCACAAGTACCTAGCAAATTTATAGAAAAAATATAAAGAAATGATAGCAAGTAGAGCCGAAGACAAAAAAAGAAGCGTACGAAAATAGAACCGAAGACAAAGAAACTATGAAGGAACTTAAAAACTCAATTATGGCAAACAGCAATAAAAGCGACCAAATAAGATCTGAAAAATCTGAAGACATATAAACTAAACAAAACTATCGATAAAGTAGAAAATTATCTAACATTAGACATTAATAAAGTAAATAATAAAATAAAAAACAACAAAATAGAAATAATGGAATTAAAATTAATTAAAATTAAATAAGACATAAAAGAAATTAACGATCCAAAATTTAAATGTAACATTTAAGGATTACTCTTCAATGGTTAATGAAGAAGAAGTAAAGAAAATTATAAATGGAAAGCTGCAGGAGGTCGTAGAGTTGTTGATAAAACAGAATGAAATTGTGGGACAGAGAATGGGGAGTGTAATCGGTCAGAGAATACGTGGACGGGTGCACGAGACGAGTAAAAAACAAGTACGTGGTGAAAATAAGAAATTACGTTTAAAAATAAAAAATTCTAATCTGCTAATGAAAAAGTAAAATTTGGACACAAAAGAAATTTTGATAAAACCAAGAAAACGAAGTTTAGACACAAAGGAAAAAAGAAAAGGAAGATTTTCATTGTGGTGGTAAAATCGGGAAGGATTGGAATGATGGTGGAAATGTGGAGTCCTAATGAAAAATTCATTTCATTATTTATAGTTAGGATAATAATTCAAATTTATTGTGGGTGGTATTTCATTTCATTAATAATAAGTTCAACTATAAAATTAGAACAAGTTAATAAAACAGCAATATAAATTCTTGTTAGCTTTCGAACACGTTAGTGTTCTTCGTTAGACAAACGTTTATTGAAAACGTTTTCAATAAACGTTTGTCTAACGAAGAACACTAACGTGTTCGAAAGCTAACAAGAATTTATATTGCTGTTTTATTAACTTGTTCTAATTTTATAGTTGAACTTATTATTAATTTTAACAAGTTACGATACTTAATTAGTTTCATTTCATTAATAGTTTACTTTTTTTTGAAAATATATTTAAATTAGTTTATAATTACTAAGTTGCAAGATATTATAAAATAAAATTAGGAAACGGGTATAGATTTGATCGTAAACCTTGGATAGACAATAAAATCTAAAGGGGGTAACTTGAAATTAAAAGTTTTAATTTGAAAATTAAAATTCAAAATGTAGAAGCGAAAATGAGGGAGAAGGGAGGAGAATGCGCAACGGAAAGCCACGGATATGGGAATAAAAATTTGTAAATTTTTGTGTGAAATTTGTGAGTTTATTTGCGAATAAAAGTGAGATGATGAAAATGTTGAATTTTTGATATACAGAAATAAGTTGAAACGTTGATTAGTAAAATTGGAATTTTTGATCTCTCACGTGCAAGACAACGCAGGAGAGAAGAATTTATGGTTCTGATAAAGAATAAAATTTGGTATGGAAATAAAAATTTAAAATTAAAATAATTAGCCGGACAAAATTTTTTTAAGAATTGCAATTTTCCCTACGTAAAAAAACTGTTGTTTTGGAAAATTTGGAATCGGGGAAAATTCATTTCAATATAATATGATATGATCTTCTCGTGAATTTCTTTTGTGAATTTGGTACAATTCAAATTTTATAATTTAAAAATAACAGAGCAATACATAATACATAATTAAAACCAATGGCTAGAAAGAGCAATGGAAGAGATAGAAACTAGCAACAACCACAAAAAATCATGACAGTTCTATAAGTTGATCACCTCAAGAGGCATAAAAAGCGAAGAACACAACTAAGTGAGAATTTGCAAGTATTGGTGAGACATTTCTGTAGGTTATTAAATAGAGAATACGAAGATGATAACGAAGTGGAACAATTGAAAACAAATAAGAATTGGCAAGTTTAACTCGCAATGAAATCCTGAAAGCAATAAACAAAGTAAAAAGCGGAAGAGAGCCGGAATTTAGATAGAAATGTATATAGAACTGCGGTAAAGTATAGTGTAGATTTACTATGTGAAGCTACATGTGGGCCCATGAATCAGTTCTAGGAAAAACAGAGAAAAAAAAGGAAAATTTTAAATAAACAGCCGAGTGAAGCAGGGCGATGCACTTTTATCGACTCTTTTTAATAAATATAGTCATTAGTAAAATAATAAATAAATCCCAACCGAAAGGTCTGATAACAAACAAGGTAGAACAAATATTATCATATGCTGACCATTTTGTACCAATGACAAGATTATTAAAAAAGTTAAACGAACTACATACTTCGAGCAATCAGGAGAGCATCAGCCTGCACGATGAGACTAGAAGTGAATGAAACGAAAACCAAGTAAGTAGGTACATGAAATGTGACGGAAATGATATGATGGATGTAGATGGCATCAAATACTTAAAAATATTAATAAACAGAAAAGGCAAAATACATGAGGATACTAAATGAAGACGAAATGCGGGTATAATAATAATGCATAATAATATTATGCTGATAAGACTATGTTAATGAGCAAAGAAATAACAAAAACTAGCATGATAAAAAATAGAAATCTATAGAACAAAGTAGAACATAGAGTAGTTTCAAGAAAGAAAACCAACGGAGAGCAAAGAGCACTTATGAACCACAAAACTGCAAGTATAACGAAAGCCGAAGACATTGTCTAGTGATTTTATGAAAGATAAAATCGCAACGGATGAGAGTTGAGCTACATTATAAGAGCCGGTGGTTCGGTGAGAACAGACTTCAGGATTAAATTGTAGGATTAAGTCATGCGTGATCTGAGAGAAGTGAGAATCAATGGTTGAGCTGGAATTACTGACGAGGACAGGGGTAGGTTTCCATCGTTGGTAACTTAAAGTATTACTGGATTGCTGTACTCACAAATGGTCGATTTTAGCTCTCTACGCTCGGACGTTCCGAGCCCTTTTGACAAGCTCTAAACTCGCTAAAAACATCCCCCTAGGGTTGTCGAACTCGAAAATTACAGAACTTGCAAGACAATTTAATCAGAAATCAAATAAATTAGAATTTTTACAAAATTCACAGCCAGGCTAATTTTAAATTTATAAAAGAAGTTTAAATTTAATGTTTTTAATGTTATACCGTATTACATCGGTTTACCAAATAAATCAATTTCATCGAATTATAACTTTAATCATATTTACGATTGAGTAATTCTTTCAACTATCTGGATAAAGTTGCAATTTTGATGGCAAAAAAAATACAAATTTTAAAATAAATCAATTTTATCGTGGTTTCACTTAACGTAAAATTAATCGTTCTTGCGCTTTTAAAATGTTCTCACCCTATTTGTTTGAAGTTTTCTGTGGTTTGCTGCTGTTTATTTCAATCATCTGTTGGGACATCTGCTGCGTTACTTGTTGATCACAATATTTGGTCAAGTATGAATTTTAATTCTTCCTTTCGGTTAAATGGCACAAGCACCCTTACTCTGCATTTGTAATCTTCAGGTAAGTAAAGTAATTCAATTGCATTTGTCAATTGCAATTGAAATTTAAATCTTAAATTTTTGAACTTGAAGAGTTGACGGGTTTACCCAGAATGAATTACCTTTTTAAATTTTTCTCCCTCCTTCATTTTTGTTAGTTAGCAAATTTCCAATACTTGAATTTATAGTGGTGGAATTTGCAGATTCGGCGCATTATAATTTTAATCACTTTCGTTGATTTAACACTTTATTTTAAAAATTTATAAAAACTGATAGAATACCGATCGATTTCCTTGATAAATTTGGCATTTGTCTTTTCATTCAAAGATCTTGGACCAAAAACATCTTTCTTATTCTTAATTGCTGAAGATTTAAATCAAATTTTCCCAGCTGTGCTTTTTAATATAACTTAAATGTTATCAAAGAAAATATGAAACCGAACTATTCATCATCATAGAAAAATCTCATGTTCTTATAACAAAATCTATCTAATTTTAAAAAGTTCAAACTTAATCCCTGTTTAAAAAAATTTATTTATACTAAAAGATGTGAGTTTAACCTTTATGTGACTGGATGGGTACCCGGGTACCTTTTGCAGTTTGAAGCATTCGTATTTTTTGTGTTTAGAGTCATTAAGTTTGAAAAAAAATATCGGCTTACCACTGTCGTAGATATAAACTCTGCTTAGGAGCTGATAGATGCATATAATGTGTGAAGGTACCCCGGTACCCATGCCGTCATTAGAAGGTGTTTTATTTGTCAGTCACATAAAGGTTAAAATGAAACGTGACAGTATATTGTCATGAAATTTCTGAATAATAAATTTTTATTTAAGTAATGTAATTTTACAATTCATTATTTATTTTCTACGCTGGTGGAAATTCATCAGTAATCTTGATTATGTTGGAAATTCCCATCCAGTTTTGATAAAGGCTGTGGAAAGAAAGAAATAAATTTTAAAATAAATAAATCAGTTTATTACTTACCAATATTTTGTGTAAGGATTGTTTGAGATAAAAAGGATCTTCTTAATCAATATTCTCGAATGAGAGAAAACACTGTTCAAAACAATGTCACTTATGGAATTAAATTGTAAAATTTGTCTTTATTATTGTGCGTTTAAAAATTTAAAATTTAAAGTGCGCCGGACAAAATATGAATTTGTGCTGATAAAATGTCTCCTCCAGGAAAGCGAAAAGTTTGAACAAAATGTAGAATCAAAATTCATTCTAGGTGGAATGTTGTCACAGTTAAGACCAAAATTTACTGCGAGCCTAGAATCAAAAATCAAGTTGCGAATTTTGATACATTAAAAATTATATAAAATTTAGATACTTACCTAGCTTAAGAAGTGTTGCTGGTTTTCTTTTAGATTAAATTAGAAGAAATATAGCACTGAGTTATACGATGAAAATTTAAAATAAAATTAAATCCACAATTGAAGGAGAAATCCAGGAGCAGAATAGATTAAATTTGAACCAAGCAACTACAGAAGAAAACTACCGAGGGTGATCAAATCCAGGAGCAAAGCTGGAAACATCAATTTATTTAAAGAGTCAAGATTGCTAAAGGGTGAGTGCCCATTAGCGGATTTGGTGAAGTTGGTTAACTTCTTCAGTTTAGCGACTGGCATTACAATATACTTAAGTGTACCCATATAATTACGGGGACTAAACCACCTCATCAGACGGATTTGTAAATTTTGGAAACAGATTATCAATATTCTACTATAATAATAAAAATAATAATATTGAAAATAAACATATTTATTTAAAATTTTTCTTTAATCAAATTTACAAAATCTAAATATAAATCTGTATTATGCGATTGTTTATAAATCCACAAAATAATAATTTGACAGTAAAACGTTTAATGGCATTGGTATAATAGTTGATTCAGTTCTGGAATAATTCAATTCCGATTTAAACTAACTTGTTTCTACCAAAAAAGAACTAACTAAAAATCAGCTTGAGAACGACTACTTACAGTAGTTCACCGTCTTAAGTAGATCCAAAATACTATACATTCTTACCAATTTCTTACTTTACAATTTCTTTTAAGGCCAAAAAATCTAAATGCTCTGTACCAATTTCCGTGTCTGGATTTTGTCTTTATCGGGATTTTTGCGGTCAAGATTTTAGGTGGAGGAATTTTGAATTTTAGGATTTCGAGGTTAATCTTCGGATATGTTTCTGTGTGTAATGAAACAATGAAGCTGTCTTGTCAAATTGGAAATATCTTTACATAATTTTTTATAGTATATGTAAGATTTTGTATATCAATGGTTTTCTTAAATTGTAATTGTTTCTAGCTTTCCAATCGCAGTTGGGTCTCACACTGATAATAATTATTTAAGATGTTTTATTTTCTTTCAATGATTTTATTCTCTTTTGTTTGCAATTTAAAAACAAAACACGATAGATAATTTTTATTTCACTATTAAATTTTTTTCAAATTAAAAAATATTCATTCTCTTGGCACTTTACAGATTTTGGCATCAAAAGTCTTTGTCTTTTGAGTGCGTTTGAGCAAGACAATTTGACGCCTATTGAACTGAGTGTTAATTAAATATTAATATTTAATTTAAAATAAATATTGCACATTTTAACATCATTCATTTGAAACTTCATTGCGTCTAATGAATTTTGAAAATTATCATTTTCCTGACAATTTAAAAAAACATTTATTCAAAAAACCCACGTGTCGGAATCTATACATATTGCAGCATTATAATTAATATTATTAACTGCATACCCGTATAACCATTATAAATATATTATACTGTGTGTTGAAAATGCAATTATAAAAAACATACATATAACAATATACATACTTACATACATACATAGTACATCTACAGTCGCCGGTAGAGAAAGAAGGTTTTTTAGGTACTACTTTCATTATGTAAATAGTAATTTGGTTTGTTTACTGTTCTGCTAAAGGAGTATTCTTTTGAAAATTTTGTTTTTGCTAAGCTTCGAAAGAGGTTAAAGCTGGATTTATAGTTTGACGGACTGTAAGCGTAGACGCACTGCAAAAAAATCAACTATAGAATTTATGTACTCTTGTTTATAAATAAACGTAAACGCATGACGCAGCGTAAGTGAAACGGACTGGAACGGAAGAGATAACCAACTTTCATCTTTTGCAGTGCGTTTCTTGCGTCCGGCCAATCAAAAGAAAGAATTTTGTGTGACGTGGCTCTCACTATCAGCTGTTCCTTCTTACATGTGCGCTCCTCTCCATTTAAGTAAAGTTGTTTGTGTCGAGTATTTCCGTTTTATTATTGAGTTTTTTGTGTTATTTCTGTTTTATTATTGACTTTTTTGCGTTATTATTAGTATTTGTGTTTTATTATTGACTTTTTTGTGTTATTATTAGTACCTATTTCTGTTTTATTATTGACTTTTTTGTGTTATTATTAGTATTTGTGTTTTATATAGACTTTTTTGTGTTATTATTAGTATTTCTGTGTTATTATTGACTTTTTTGTGTTATTATTAGTATTTCTATTTTATTTACTTATTTGTTAAAATGAGCGGTAAGTAATACTTTCAAAAAAAAAAGAATTCACATAATTTAATTTTAATATTTTAGATAAATACGAAATGTTAATTAGTTTGATTCGAGGTTATCCACACCTGTACGATAAATCGAACCGAAATTTTAAAGATGCTGAAATGAAGCTCAATAGTTGGAAAAAAATTTCGGAAGATCTGCAAATGACCGGTATGTTTATCTAGTTTAAATGAATCGAAGTAAACAACCTAATTATTGGATTCTTGCACTGCTTGTAAATGTGCATTTTTTACATTTTATTATCTTTTTAGTGCAAGATTGCCAGAGAATCTGGCTGAATTTGAGGAACAAGTTTGGAAGAGAGAAAAAGGCATTGCCTTCTGGTTCCGGAGCCCCTGTTACGCCACAATGGGAGTACCTAGAATCAATGTCATTTTTAAATGCATTTGTTAAGCCCAGAAAGTGAGTATAGGATTAAAGAAACAGCTTGATGATTAAATAACTAAAATAACAACTTTTTAGTACACATACAACAACACCAAAAGTGTTAAAACCCACCTCGTCAACCACTTTTTGTGATCCACCGATACAATCGCCGATTTTTATCGATTTGTCAAGCGGCTGCTCAGGGGGTTGGTCAAATTCAACCATGGTTGAAAACCCTTTGGGCTCGTCCACACAGGAAAATATGCTTTCACCAAATGATGAATTTTCAAGAAGAAATGTTCAAGATGATTTCAGGTATGAAGAAAATTTATTTGAACAATTAGAGGAACCAGCACCGACTGCAAATTCTGAAACGGTGCAGATTGGTAGTAAAGGTAATGATTAATTTAAATAAACAATAAATTTTATTTGAATCTTATCACTATAAATACAAATTTGACAAACAATACAACTTTTCATGCTTATTGCACACGATACATTGTTTTAATTATAGGGAAGAATAAAAACAAAACAAAGGAAGCCGATGATACATGTAAGGGGATCGTTGATGTCGCAAAATCAATCACCCTTCAACTGAAATCCCTGGCAGAAAAACGCCAAGAGCCAAAAACGTCGGCAGATGTATTGGGGGAATACATTGCAACAATTTTAAAGGAAATGCCCCCCGAGAAGCAGAAAATTAAGAGAAGAAAACTTCTGGAAGTTTTAGAAGAAGACGATTGAAAATAAAATTAATTTAAATAAAATGTACAATTTTTATTACAAGTTACCTATCATATTTACATTGTATAACAACAATAATTAGTGTTATCGGAGTTCTCTTCCTCTCAATACCCTCTCTAATTGCCACGGAACTTCTCCTTGAGGTGATACAAAATAATCTGTCATGGTATCTCTTAACCCGATATTCATCCGACTAGCATTGTTGGCTGACAAACGTCCAACTGACTGTAGCGGATCATCAACATCATTTCGCCACATACCGTTTTCTTCATCTCCACCATCGACATACCCCGGAGGACAATAATGAGTTGCATCGGTCCTTCCTTTAGTTTTGAGTATACAATAATTATGCAGAACCACACATGCTTTCACAATATTGTCCACATTCTTCACATCGGCAATAATAGTTTGCTTGAGAATTCGCCATCTGGCCACTAAAATTCCAAACGTGTTTTCAATAATTCTACGGGCCCTCGACAGTCTATAATTAAAAATCTGCTGTTTGAGAGTTAGGTTTGTTTTTGCATATGGACGCATTATGTACTGCTTTAGGGGGAAAGCTTCATCCGCAACCAACACATAAGGAAATTTAATATTGGTGTTGGGAATTTCATTAGCCAAAGGAACATTTAATGTTTGTGATTCCAGACGCTCACCAAACACGCTATGCCTAAAAATACCCCCATCACTTTGGGATCCATAAGCCCCAATATCTACCAAAGTAAATACATAATTGGCATCACAGGCTGCCATCAACACAATACTAAATGTTTTCTTGTAATTGAAGAAAAGGGACCCAGTTTTTGGAGGAGCTTGAATATTAATATGTTTCCCGTCTAAAGCGCCGATGCAATTAGGAAAATTCCATAGATCGAAAAAGTTCTTCGCAATGTTCTTCCATTCGAATTCAGTCGAAGGACTTTTTAGATACTTTGGAGAAAGTGCGTGCCATATTGCAATGCAGGTTTCGTGTATAATTTTATGAATCGTTGATAAGCCCATTTGATAGCTCCATGCCAAACTTTGCATGCTTCCTCCTTGTGATAGGTATCTATTGAATCAAGTTTTTGCATAAATTTATTTGCATAATAAAATTGCATAAATTACTTACTGTAATGTTATGGCAAGCCTTTCTTCTTCCGATATCCCGTCTTTAATCCTTCTCTTGGAAATTCTGCGCTTTACCAAATTAAGTAATTCGTCAAATACTGGGACAGTCATTCGAGTATACTTAAAAAATTGCACTGGATCAGCGGTCTTCATTTTTAAAAAATAATTGAAAGTATTGTCAATTCTTCTATTTCTATTGATCGGTCTTGTTTTGTACCGTCTTGGTCGCCTAATTTTTGTATTTTGTGTATTTCGACACTTTTCTAATGCTATTGCACATAATAGCAGTCCCATAGCACCAAAAAGCATACCTAAATATAAATTATTAGCTCGTTTAATTTTTAATTAATTTAACAAAAAGCATATTACCTTCATGTATTTCGTTATCCATCGTGAAACAAAAAACGAAGCACAATATGAACTACTGATAAATATTAATAAATTACTGATAAATATTTAGAATTTATAATTCAAACCAACACAAGCTGTATATGACAATTGAAAATAAGAGCTGTTATGAATTTTAAAAATTTGTAGGTTAGGTATAACTTCTACCCATGCGCAAAAATTCCGTTCCGTCGATTTATAAATTTAATAATATTTTACAGTCCGTTTGTTACGTATCCAGTGCGTCTACGCTTACAGTCCGTCCAACTATAAATCCAGCTTAATTCTTTATGTAGGCAAAAGCTACTCTAATGAAAAAACGATAAATTATAAAATCATTGAATAGGTTTTTAGTTAATGGAGCTTTGCTTATAAGTTAATATGTAACTTATTTCCAAATCCTATTTTGTATCCTTATAGAAATTCTGTCGAATGAGTCATTCATTGGATATTTTGCGGAGAAAGTTTGGGTTTTCAAACAATGTCACTTTTAAGTAATTATTATTATATTACGCAACGTCAAGTTTGCTACATATTTTTAGATATTATTTAAATCGTAGATGTTATACCTAGGAATACCATGGCGCGTAGTCAACATGCGTTATACGAAGCATATAAGAGTATGTAGGTATAGAATCTTCTTCACCCCACCAGGTGAAATATACAACAAATACCTCTCTTGTAAACTCAGGTGAAACTACGTCATGGTTGACCCGTTATGAGTTAGTCGGTAGAAGAATGTACAAGAACGTACAAGAATTTATCATCATGAAGAAGTTTATTATGGCAATTTAAGTGTAATAGTTTAAAATGAAGTTGAATTATTTCCAAAATAATATAATAATTTTGAATTGGTGTTTAATTAAATAAATTTGTGTCGCGAGTATCCGGGAATTAAAGAAAAAAGTATATACCGGTGACCTAAATTGATGTGAAAAGAACTGTTGAAGGTGCAATTCATCTTGTAAATGCCTTTTTTTGTACAAGTTTTTTCGCTTAGTGTGATCTTCTTAAATAGTTACTTAAGATTACCAAGTTATACATTATTATAAAAAAAGCAGTAAAAGTCAATTTGAATCTTTAAAGTACATATTTTAAATTTTTATATTATCGTGAGACTTCTTGCCAATAATAATAATAGTAATAAAGAAAATGTATTCTTTAAACAAACTAATTTTGTGTTTATGAAATTACACTTTACGTATTCAAGTTCAACAAACGAATAATGCATAGAAGGAAATAACTGGATGTAAGGAGTTGCTGTAGTGTAAACGTGGAATTAATAATAAATTATAAAAAAGTGATTAAATTATTAATTGGTTTAAAAAAAGTTTTGTTATTCAAAAGCGATAACTTGAACGGGATATTAATTGGAAATCATTTTGAACTTGATGATAGGGGTGAAAGTAGCATGCAACGTGGAATTTCAATGCGGCTGACCTCATACAGTATGCTTAAGACTATAGGATTTAATTTCCTGTGTTATCTGGGGCTCTTGCTATTGACGCAAGTTTTAGTTATTACAGGTATGTAAATGTTATTTTACTTTATCCAATCATCTACACATCGCATAAAAATTGCTTCAATCGTCTCTAATGAATATACTAATAAATTAAACAACAGTTGTTTTTCCGTTTCCCCAATTTTAATTATTGTCTATACTTTTAGCAATGTTTCTACATGGAAATTAATTAGTTCAATAGAAACCGTCGTAAGATGAAGAAAATTGAAGGGTATTTCCAACGCTTCCTTTTTCCATATGAAAAATTTTGTACATTTTTACTAAAATAGAAAAACTTTCCTGAGATGAGCATTAGCTATTTGATGCATATATTTCAATTTAATAGATTTTGAGACATTGCTGCTTTCTATGCTACTTCAATTATATTACCTGACCATTTTTGTAAATTACTTCCTAAAACTCAAATTAGTAATGAACGGAAAACCCTGTTGTAGTAAATTTTTTAAACCGTGGCCCAGATACCACGTTAAACCGAAAACATTTTTTTTTTGGCATGGTATCATAATAATATAATGTATTTTAATAATAATTTTTGTGATTTATCTATTGTAATAAACTTGAGCGTGCTTACAACGAATTAAAAATTATATTTAATATGTGATGATAAGCATTATAGAAAACTAACATATAAAGTTATTATGAAAACAAAGCAAACAATATAAATTATAATTTACTTGCAGGATTTTATTTATCATAGTAACTTAACAAGGATTGTTAAGAAATTTTATGGTTTCTAGTTTATTATAACAAGAGAAACTATTCGTGCTTCTTTAAATAATCTAATGCAGTAATATAAAAATAATACACAATTAAAATTAAATAAAATTAATTTCAGTTTATGTAAAATTTTGTAATTGGTACATTCATGCTGAAGTAGCATCACGTGAATGTGATACAAAATTTCAAATATACTAACTTGAAATAGTTTAAATTTATTTTTCTTATGTGCCTACTCACATTAAAAAACTTTAAACAGTTAATGTCATCAAATGCCTATTTCCCCCCGTGCATATTCAGTTTGCTAAAGACAGAATGAAGGTGTAACTGCAAAAAAATTTAAATAAATTCTTGTGACACCATGTATTGTTATAGCGAATTAATTAAAGTTTAAACAGGTTGAGAATTTAAAGTAAGTAAATATAAAGAATTAAAAAAAGGTATAATTAAATACACATATTTGCCAATAGTCTTGGCAAATTTAAATCGTAAGCTTGTGGATCCTATTGACGTCGAGTAAAATTTTTATGGTAGAAACAGCTAACTATAGGACTGCCTTTTAAATAAAACATTAAAACGGTTTTTAATAAACAAGTTTATTTTTTCTTAATTATGTAGACGAATACTACCTGGATTACCTATATAACTTATAAGGTCTTAAATACCACATGTATTATAAAATGCTTTTAAAATTCTAATATATGCTATATAAAGTGTAAATCATTCATGAGATAAATTCAGTAACTTGAATAGTATCATGGGTAGTATTTATTTACTAATAGTAGATAACTTTCCAAAAACGCCGAGATATTTTTGATGACTATTTTTAAAGTAACTATAAGTACTTGTTTAAGATTTTTAGATTTAAATAATACATTTTCTTCAATTTCATTGTTATATTCTTTATTTTTCTTTGTCTTTTTCAACTAAAATATGCAACATAAGCATAAATTTAAAATTACCTTCAAATATTAAAACAGGATTGTTTTTTTTTTTAATACAAAATCAATAATAATTCCAGACCTTTTAAATATTTTATAAATTATTTATAGTATATTATAGAGTGCTTCAAATATTTTTAATTTTCATGTTCGAATAATATTATGGTAAATTGTGACGATAATTTTAAATTTATACTTATGTTGTATTTTTTAGTTGAAGAAGACTTGTATAGGACAAAACTAGTCCTAAATACAATAGTAAAATTTTCGTATTATTTAAATCTAAAATGTTCTCAATATAATAAGTAGGGGAATGTCGGGTGGTTTGAGCCACCGCAATTTTTTGGTGTGTTAACAATGAGATCTTTTGGTGAATAGTGTTAAATTATTGTTAGACCAATACCTCACTTTTCATAAGGTTTTGTGAAGAAAAGACCCACTCGATATATTTTAATCAGACACGTGTTCCAAAAATTAACAAAAAGTTTTTGCTTGATTTAAAATAAAAATCGTTCAGTGAACATTCTTCCAAAATCGGATAACTAATCGAGTATCTTTTTTTCCTTTTTGGGGCCATTTGAACAATAAAAAAAATAATTTTCATTGAATTGTGCGTTTTTATTTCATTTCTGCAAGTTTCTTACTGTTTTTCTCAGATTTTTTAAGGCGGCTCAAACCACCCGACAAATTATTTTTTGTTCAAAATTTAACCCATTTTTATATTGGAAAAAAATTATCATTTTTTTCTAAATTTGAAAAATCAATGATGCAGTAGGGTAGATAATAAGGTAAGCTTTCTAACAGTACATCCGCTTCATGATATCTTCATCCAGCGAGATTTTATAGTTAAATAACAAATCATGGCTCAAACCACCCGACACTCCCCTACTTACTTGTCAATGTACTTGTTTTGGTGAACTTACTCATTTGTGTTGCCAGCATTGTTCAAGCTGTGACAAAATCCATACTTTTTATACATTTTTGAATAAAAAATGGTGAAATGACTTATCTTCCATTTGGAAGGCTAAAGTAGATGATTGTCTGTCTCGATTATAGACGTAAGTAAAAACTCTCTACGGTATTAAACAAACTCACGAGTTTAATTCCTGCAATGTTAGAGTATTTATCGCATATGTACCAATGTTGACCCTTACAATTCTGAAACCCCACTCAGCATTTTAAGGGTTAATTAAATTTTCAAGGCTTTAAGGATGTGCCACAAAAAGTTAAACATTACATCCTTACACATACATTTTTAGCTGCAACTTTCTGTTTATTATAATATATGTAAGCTCTTTTTTTCATTTCAATACGAATAATACAAAAATACGATGTGCATCAACAATTGAGTTATTAGAACAAATTTAGAAAACTATATAGATACGTAAGTAATAAAAAATTAGAACAATGATGGAATTATTTTAAATTTTATTACAGTTTGAATAAAGTTTTCAAACATTTTTTATTTTGAAAGCCAATTAAAATTTTATTTGATATTTATGGAATTTTGAGATTCGCTTGGACAAATACTATACACGTAATGGGTTAGATTTGATCAATATTATTTTAAGAAGGAATAGAGGAATTCAATAAAAGTAATTTACATGCGTTGCACAATAAAAAAACTTTGAAAACTTGTTTGTTTAATATTTAAGTTTAAAAATTTAACTTTGTAAAGGGCCAGCTGGTACAGGATTTCTAATATAATAATATATAATATATTATCATAAAATAAACTTTGTAATTAATATTTTAAAATAATATTCTTTTATATTTTTATAAGATTTTATATTTTCACAAATTATAATATAGGTTATAATAACATAATAGTATGTTAAAATGTTAATTACAAACTTTATTTTATTGCAAATATTTATATTTAACCCGACATTCGACAGATATAACTTGATTATCAGTTTCGGCACATGGGGTGTGGAAAACTCCAACTGTTAATTAATAAAAAACTTTTTGAAATAAATTTTATGAAACAAATTAAAAAGTTTTTTTTAAAGAAACAAGAAAACTTTATAATAATATTTTGTATACCTATTTAAAAACAAATTCAGTTACAAAGTATTACACAAATTTAATAAATACATCCTATGCTTTTAAACAGAAAAAATCATTTGCATTTATAATAACAATTTCTGTTCCTTCGGCCGTGATTTCGTAAAAAGCAAAATATACAAGAAAGTGCACATTATAAAAATTAACAACTTTGACTATAAAAAATAAATTTAAAAATCTATTATTTTTTAAATACTTTATCAAGTATCAAGTATATAAGGAAATCATTGATAAAAATAACGAAAAAGAATTAAAAAATAACAATATATACATATTTGTGAAAAACAACAATTAAATATCAAAAATTTAATCAAGGCTTTACGACATCATTAGTACATTATCTATAGACTATACTAGAAGGAAGGGAACAAATTTTACTTATTAAAATTTGTGAAAATCAGAAAATAACAGAAGAATCTGCGTTCCAATTGCTTGCTTAGCCCTGAAAATTTTTTTTTTTTTAATTTAACGATTGTTAGGCTTTATTACTCTTTTGTTATAAATGCTGTTGTTGTTCATTATCAATTTTGGTTTGTAATTATACCTTAAAGTTATAAAGGTTTGGACAATATTTTTTTAATGAAAAATTTTCCTCTCATTCAGATGGCACACACAGTTTTAAAATTTTTATTGTTTACATCATAATAATCAACATAAATGATGACTTATCCCCTTTCTTTTGAATTTATTTCTTTTGCTCATACGTTTTAATTGTAATTTTTTTTACTGAATCTGAAGTGGGCATCCACATGAGATAAACATGAACATGAGTATATCTCAGGTTAGGAATTACTAGCGACCCACCATTTTTTATTTAGATACAGAATGATAACTGTCCAGTCTTTCACGGGATATAATAACTATTCACCTTTTACGTTTAACATTTTTTCATTGATAATTTACGGTGAATATGAAAGTTGATAATTTCAATGTGGTATAACTTTTAGTTTTTTGTAGGTATGTACCGATCGAACCCGGTTCATTAACAAAATATATTTTAAGGAAAGTAGATTATTTATTATTTACTTTTAATAATAATTTATTTATTTATTATAAGTTACTTCTTACCTTAAAGGGAAATCCTAACAGTATCAGCATCTCTTTCAAAATCGCTTAAAAATACCGGTTATAGCTAGAATTATTGTTAAATTACACATCGCATATCTTCTGACATTGTGCTTCTAGTTATAATGTAAATTTTTATTGCTTGTTATCGGCTAAAACCTCGTTCAGCATCCACATCCGAGTTTGAAATAGTTAAAAAAGTTCTATATAATTATATATTTTACATAGATCATATTATATTGGATACATTTTTCGATTCGCGAAGTATAGTCTTCTTTTTTTGCAATGTCTTTCAATGTAAAATTTCATAATAATTAAATGAGAAGAATTAACGTAGTGGGTTAATAGTTATTATTTAACTTTATTTTTTACTAACCTTATACTATTATAATATATTATTTATTTCTATTATTAATTATTATTTATTTATAATTGATTTTATTAAATATTTACGCCTTTAAGAAATCTAATTGGTGCAAAGTGAATTTTGAAGGTGATTGGATAAGAATGAGGTTTTCGTGTATTGGGATGATTCCAATATTATTCGAATTTCTTCAGGTTGATAAACGTCCATTGTGAACATTCACTTAAACTAACCAGTAACTAGCATTGGTTAGATATGAGATAACCAATGAATTAAATTTGGTCAATATTCATACAGATACACTAATGACAATTTATAATAAAATGCTTCCTGTTCTTAATCAATTTTTTAATTAGAAAAAGTAGAAACAGATATCGTTATAAACTTGGAATTCACAGAAAGAAAATATCATTATTACATAAACCATACACCCATAATAAAATATTTCTTTTAGTTTTTACGTACCTACCAGTATATTTTTCAATAAACAGTGATTCAAGCAAAGATTGTAATATTTAATGCTAATTAAAATTATTCTGCTCTAATTAGTGGCAACAGATATAACTAGCGTTAACCATTGCAGCATGCTATTTAAAACTATAAATTTTAAAAACAATCAAAATACAGTATGTAAGTATATGCACGTACTTTTCATTAAGTTGTAAGTTACGATAAATTTATCATCTGATGCAAAAAATATTATAACACTATTATGAAGAGGATAGATGTACTTTTATGAGTGAAGCCGTTTTTGACCATATGACCAAGAAACGGGACTTTATTATATTTATAAAGGTACCTTATACATAGACCGAGCGCCACTCAAACAATGCTTGACTTACAGAAAATATTTACAACAAAAAACAGGATTTTGTAAATTATAATAAAATTTAAAAAACAATTTAGCAAGCTTTCTTATTAACTCCAAAGTACATTAAACCACTAAAAGTTACAATGAACCAGTATGAACTTATCTTATAATTTATTGAATTAACCAGCATTATTTGTGCGTTGGTAACTAATAATTGCATTGCCTAATATAGTAATGGCTTATATTATTATTATCTAGTAATTGCACAAATTGTGATCGAAAATAGAAACTAATCATTATAACTATAATTTGAAAAAAGTTTAACAGTAAATTTTGCACACTGGAAATCTCTCCTTGAAGAGATAGTTATTAAAAAAATTATTTATATAAATATGTGTAGAGATACGTTCAACTTTTGTTTTTAACGAAATAAATAGACATTTTGCAATGTAAACCACTATTCAACATTTTTCTTAACATACCATGATTTGAATATTTTAAGGTACATCAATAAAACAAGAAAATACAGTTAGAAATTGACCGCAATTTTATTATTTCGATTAATGATTAATGCCAACGTAAACATTTTTGTTTTTTTTAAATTATTAACAATTTCAATAAGAAAAATGCTGTAACTATATTATGCATATAGTGAATTTGGTAAGAAGTCAATTGAAATTATAACTACATAGTACAGTAAATATATCAAAAATATAAATTACAGTTTTTTATATAAACTATCATTTTTTTCCGACGTTCTCATATTATTTTCACGAAGATATTATAAAATATTGTTAAAAATAATTAACTACAGATATTTTTATTAAATTCTTTCTAATAACCTTAAAAAAGTTCAAACTTGTTATGGTAAAATTACGTCAACGTAATTTGAAATTGAATGAACTTGGAAGGTCGTTCTACTAATAACGGTTGCAAAAAAATCAAGTTCAAGTATAATTTACTTTTAAAAAAAGTATAAGTACGATACTAACAAATTGCCCTTTAAATTATTTGAAGTGTCAATTCTGATTAGAGAAACGAACAATTTTGCTGAAACAAAATGGTTTACTATACACTAGAGAAAGGTAATTTATGGTGGTGTTTCCCGTTGCCATCCGCATACGTAGTACCACAGATTGGTTTTTAATATTAGATCGCGCGACCAGGAATAGAATTGCGGTCTTTTATTCCTTAGCCTACATTTTGTATATTATTGCGTTGTAAATTTAATACTCCTATAAATTTTTACCTTTTTTCATATAAAATGATAATATTTTGAAGTTATTAGTATTAATTGGAGTATAACAAAATAGTATTATAGTAATTTGCTATTGTATTTTACAATTTTTATTAAAAAAGTTCTAATTGCTTCGAGATCATGTTAGCCTTTGTTAGAAAATGTTACCAAGTCAATTACACTTAATTTAATAATACCTACCCGTTGCTTTTCAAAGGGCACGAGGCTGAAATAAATATAGAGTATTTCGGTAATTTTAACTAACAAGAAGAACTTCTCAAGTGTAACTCTAGGATCGGGGCAAGCTTTGGTAGGTTGAAACAACATTAAAATTAAGCGAACACCTTTTCTTTTAAAATTGTTGTGAGTAACCGTTTCCGAGAAAATATAGTTTAAATGTACTATTTATTTGCAAAAGCTTGTTTATGCAACAATTATCCAATGATCTTCTAATGCTGCATTCACACAGGGTATTGGATGTGGATGGCAGAATTTTTCTACCAGATTTTCAAACACAGGTCAGCATACCATTCACATAAACTTAAAAGTTGATGTAAAATTATTGGAATGGTTATATCAGTTATATGGTATAATTGTAACATTTCAATAGTACAACAGCAACATACATATATATAGTAGGTACAAGCACAATAAACTATCATCTTTTAAAAATCGTGGAAAGTGTTTAAAGAAGTAGATTATGTTTCTTATCCTGTGTATTGTAAAAGCTAAAAGTTTGATAACTTTTCCACAAGCCGTTCCACCGCACAGCTTCTTTCAACGGGAAAGAAATTAATTCTATCTGAATGCTTCTACCTGAGTTAGTGGTATTTAACTCTAACATATTCTACCATGCACACATACAATCCCTTTTTTGTGAATGCTGCTTTACCACCTCAGCTAAATCATCTTTGGATTTTTTGTCTAAACTAGTATTACATATTAAAAAGTTGCTTATAGCACTTCAAAAAAATCAAGTCTTTGCTTAATTTTAATGCTCCTTCAACCTACCAAACCTTATCCAGATTCTACAGTTACACTCGACAGGTTGTCGATTCCTAGTTTCTGTTTTACCCAATGTTCGTATGTGTATGTACTACATCAAAAATTTCTATTGATTTTCTAAAGGTTGGATCATTTCAATTTATTATTTTTCCATTGTGCGAATAATAAATAATGTGTACAGTACCTAATTAATAATAAACCACGAATTGCTCAATATGGTTGACAATAGCATTTCATAGATATTATGCAATGAAGATTTTTATAATTCTTATGTTTTAGTAATACAATAATTTGCACTAGAGCGCTCTATCATAGAGGTAAAATTCTAGAACTACTTTTTATAAATGTAATTTGATTATAATTTAATAAAGTGATTGCAAAATGGGCAACATAAATGTTTATGATGCTCAAGTCAAAAAATGAAAGTGATTTATAGAATTATATTGATTGAATGAGTTTTTACAACAAGATAACATCAGAAAGTAACTATCAGTTTAGTATAAATCGACATCTTTTAGAGTAAACGATTTTGTGTATTTGAGCAGAATGGCGAAATACATCTAGGAATGTAGATGGAAGTATATGACAAGGCAAAATATCTTTGTTGAAAGAGCCAAAGATAACGGTATTTAAATGTGTGTTAATGCCAATTTTATTGTATGGATGTGAAGCGTGGGTATGTCAGGAGAAACACAAGAGCAAGGTGAAAATTGTTGGAATGAGATTTTTAAGAAATAGTAAAGCATGTATTAAAACCCGTGTGGACAAAGTCAGTAATGAGTGGGTGATGATTAAATGCGATTTGAAAGTGAATCCACTAGGTCAACTGGAAAGAAACATCTTAGTTTCGAATGATGAAGCAAATATAGAATAATACAGTACATGCGAAGTAAATGGAAGGTGTAAGCTTGTCAGACTAGCTCCATAGAAATAGACCACCATTGATGACGTTTTTGAGCT